>CM050174.1:44514616-45034616 GCA_027410445.1 Discoglossus pictus
ATCTATGTAGGCAGTTCTCTTATTATATTAAAGGACCACTGAAGTCTTATATACTGTATACAGGATGCTTTTTGGAAGAAGGGGAGCTGATAATGAGTTAAATATATTTTTGTAATATAAATATAATCATGAATTTTTAACTATATTATAGATTTGCCATATTTGTATTTGATGGTAGATGAAAACAAAACGGCCATTCTTCCTATTCCATCAGACTAAAAATGTCTGGTTTAATTACACTTATCCCAGGCATGCTTGAATTCCTTCACTGGGTTTGCCTGCTGGAAGCCGGTTTCTTCTTATTACATTTTGTTATATTGGATAATGACATTCAATATTTTCCATACCTTATATGTAGGTGTCACAGAATGGGGTCAAATCTCTGCCCGTGCATTGGAGCAGGCCACATAGTTTTGGTAGCCTTTCAGCCAATCAGTCAACCAGAAACAGAGAATAGTATTCCAGCATCTTGGAAAAGACCAAGAGCCTTATTCAATTAGGAGGCGCAAGTTATGGAGGTATAGGCCGTATGTCTGCGGTCCTGCAGCGCTCGCAAGTCCTAGTGCTATTCAATTGCTCAAGGCCGCAAGTTAGGGGCCGATAGCGAAATTCAGAAACCATGCTATCGTATGTAGCATTTGCGAGCTACATACGATAGCATGATCAGGATTTGAACATGATCAATCAAGCAAGGCCGTAACTCCAGATTAGAAACAGCCAATGGAAACAGAGATCGTCATCATTACGGCTTTGGAAATGGAGGTTGGATTTCAAAGTCCTACGGGCTTGAATTACGAGTTACGATCGGACCCACATTCCAGATATAATGAAATATTGATAAAACCGTAAATATGATATTCTTTTACATGCGAGTTCCATTATATGTATTAACACATTGATTGCTGGGATCGATATAACACGGAAATTAAACATGAAATAAAGTATTTTTGGGGGCCGATTTGCGAGCTTGAGAATGTCGTGCTATTAATTCTAAGACCTAATATCACTTTCTCTTACCATTAACCACCATTAACTTGTGGTTCGATTTCTGCCATTTGCAGGCTTGACTGAGTGGTTAGCGAGGGGGAATCGGAGCAATTGAATAGCGATTTACGATTTTAGCATTCACAACTCAAAGGCTTGGAGGGCATTAACTTGCGATGTTCACCACCGCATCAAATTGGAGGTCGGAGCCCGCGAAAAGACGCTACATTTCCGAAGCTTGGATCTCCCGAAAGCTCAATTGAATGAGGCTCCAATTTTTCACAATCAATGACCAATAGCGTTTGACTGTATTGGTCCCAATGTCAGTATTGCAACAACAGAATGTAGACGTTATACTATTACTAGAACATAGGTAGCTCTTAGACTCGCCAGGGGACAGCAGATCAGCATAATTGTGTCTTGGATGCATTTCTTGCTCCTCTACCATCTCCAGTACTTCTAGTATCCGCTCTTTTGGATCATCCAACAGACATTCTCGCCATGTTGACTGCAATTTTTTGCTTCTTTCTTCTGTGAACCTCCAGTTCCTCCTTCAAATCCTTACTGGAATTCTCTAAGACTGCTGAGAGATCATGGATCAAAGCTCAGCTCAGTTCCATCTTTGCTAAGCTTCTTGTACCAATCGTACCTGCTTCACTCCCAAGTTCAGAAGGTGTAGACTGCACCACTAACAGCAAGTCTGTGATGGAACAGGGTCAACTCTCCACCTGTACACAGGCTTCCTTTCTCTAACTCAAAGACTGGAGCAGACTACAGAATTTTGGTAGCCTCTCAACTGATCAAACAGTCACAAACAGAGCATGGAATCCCAGCCTCCCTGAAAAGAACATAAATCTACCACTGAATTCTTAACCAAGAATACATTCTTTATCGAGCAGGGTACAAATTATTTATAGGGAAAATACAATGGTGACAATAGACTTTAACACAAATTAACTAAATAATGTTTGTATTCTGTCCCAAGATAATGTCATCAGTAGTTTGAAGCTGATCACTAGATCAGAAGTTAAAGATAAAATAACAACTAGAATTAGTAGGTTTTATTAGTTTGCATCTCTGCACAGGAGATCTTCAAGAGGTGAGCCCACCCATTGTTTACAAGTAGATGAAGCATTGTATCTGTTCACAGGATCTGCCTTTGCAAACAACAACTTGATTACACCTTCATAGGCCAGGTCACATATTATACCTTGAATTTCCTCAAAACTACATATAAAAAGACATACAATTATCAGGTATGTTTTAGCATGAACAATATAACAACCCTTCTGGATTGCTACCTTGTAGTGGTGAATGGGCTTGTGTACCTCATTGAAGCTGTGAACTATACCATGTACCCAAGATGAGCAGGTCATATTATCATAGTAGAGAGGTCACACAAAATGTGGTCCACTGGAGAAGAAACTGGCAACCCACTCCAGTTTCTGTGATAAGTAAACTATATGGATAAGCACAACCAGAGACACAGGCAGAAGTGCCTGGCGTGCTGCATCCATATGGTCACCAAGGGTCGGACACGAGTTAAGGACTGGACAACAACAACAATCAATGTAACAAGCTGTAAAAGACACTTACATCCCACCCAGTGTTACAATACAGTAAAGCAGCCACTTCTATATTACACTGAATATACCCAGAACCAAACAACGTACCAATAGTCTACTGAATACCTTAGCCCAGGACCAATTCAAAGGTAATACTCCACACACCCCTGACTGGCACAGCAGGTAGCTTGAATTAGAGTTGGATGAAATAAAAGTACAACTCACTGTAGGATCACTTTCCCAAGTGACAATTAAGTACAGCAAATAAAAAGATGGACAACAATAGAAAAGGCAAATTACATATGGCAGTTAATAAATTAAATGTAATTATCGTTACATTTTCTAATTGCGTCTTTAAAAAGTTATGCTATAATGATAGGACTTCATTAGCTATGTATGCCCTATGGCCTCTTGCGGTTTATACCTTGTAACCACTAAAGCAATGCTTTCTTATTAACCCCTCAGATCTCTCTTATGCACTGTCACAGATATGTAAGCGGAGCATCATAACATATTAGAGCACAATTTGCTGCTGGTCTTGTAAAAATCTAGAATGAAATAGATGCAGAACTAAATGCTTAATGTGTATCCTATAAGTACAGGATCCGAATGGCATCTCTGTTGCAGGTGGAGACAGAGGGAGCAGATATAATTAGGTGCCCGCCGCCCCCCACCCCCCCTCGAAAGGGAAAAGGCCGAGACATCAATACTCCGGAACTCTCCCACAAATCACTGCTAAATATTTATGAAGTTATTATTACAGCACAGTCTGTATGTACAGGAAGAAAGTCTGATCTCTCCTTCCTGCATCTAACTGAGCATCATCGCACTATCTCTGGTGCTATCTTATGGTCTTCTCTCTCTCTGTAAATTTCATGTTGTCTCTTCCCTTTGCATATCTGGTCTCTAATATATCTCTTTCGCTCCTCTCTGTATTTCTCTTGGTTACACTAGCTGTATATCTCACTCTCTTCCCATTCTGCATATCTGGCTCACGTCTCTATGTGTATCATACTCTTCTCTTTCCTTTCTGTGTGTGCCACTGTGTAGATCAGTTTACCTCTCTCTTCTATGTATACCTCATTATCTCTTCTCTCTTTAAATTGGGTTTTATTTCAAAGTATTTTTTTCTTGTCTGTGTATCTCACTTTCTCTGCACATCTGTCCTCTCCCTGTAGCTCTCTCTCCATTCTCTCTGTGTATCTTGCTGTCTAACTTCTGTCTTTAGGTGACGACCCAGAGTTGAGGGGCCACGTGCACCTCAATTTTTTTCCTCTAGGTCTTGCCTTTTGTGTTCAATCTCACAGCGCCAAGCAAACACCTCTTAGGGAAATTCTGGAAATCACAGGTTGCAAGCCAACCCCAACGGTTACTGACTTATTAGAAATAATAAACGCTGTTACATCCCCTTGATTAGAATGAAAATCATATAAGAAATAAGATCTGACATCCCGTTGATTGGAATGACTGCAACTTTAATTATTTTCTTGCATAGATATATCACAAACACAAAAAGTCTTTCCTCACATGCCTGCCTCATCAGTCCCCTCCCTCTAAGAGGAGTATGAATCCTTAGTGTAACCTCTTCACCCCGTCACTAGGCCATAAACCCCCCTCCCATCCCAGATACACCAGATCCTGGGGGTTATCTGGTGAGGTCACTTCAAATCCCAGACCTGTGTTTTGCTGTTAGCTGAAGCATATCACTTTATGACTATTTGAGGCCAGAGAATGGTTGCCTGGCTGCTCTGAGGGGTCATATAAATTCTTGTATAAACCTTGGGTTGTGTATCTATGTTGGTAACTGGTAAAATAACATTATTACAGTGCACATAACATAGTAACCCCAACATTCATTATTGTGGCCCACTCTACACTACACACAAAACCAAAACAAGTTTCATGTCCATTTTAATAGACTTGGATATTAGCAACCCAGTTTGCTAAAGTCCAAAATAACAGGGTTGCTTGTAGGGCTCAGGGGGGTACCGAAATCAATCATGACACTTTATATCTTACATTCTCTCTTGCGTAAGGATTTGTGCACCTGTAGGATCATATCTGGGTGCCGTGCTTTATCCTCTCATGGGATGTATCCTGGCTTGTTGTGTCACCCCAAAGCAGCACACCACAATATTTATGTGTAGTGCATCATATTATGGAGACAGAAGCTAGGTCCAAGGCCAAGATTGGGTGCAAATTGTGTTGGGAGATGGAGCTGACTATAAGAAATCACCCTAAGAAGCCGATGACCAGCAAAGTCCTGTAATTCCAAGGGTGTGATATGTCTGATCTGATTTTGACCTCAACTTATCTTGTTATTGTATCCTGCTTCACCCTTTGGACAAGATCACTCATTGCTATTGGCCTTGAATACATAAAAACACAATTTTGACAAATAAACCTGGACCTTGGTTTGAGTGGTAGTCTTACTACTCTACTTCATTCTCAGGGGTCTTTGAGCAACCACCAGCACTACGCTCACTCTCTCTTCTCTCTATATACCTTGCCATATCTCCTCTATCTGTATATTACTTCTCTCCTCTCTCTCTATATCACACAATCCTCTCTATCATATCTGCATTATATCTACATCACAATGTCTATCTTTAATAAGAATATCTCCCTCTCTCCTCTCTGAATATATAATTTTCTTCTCATTCTTTAAATATTGCTGTTCTTCTGTCTCTATATATCTTGCTGTATCTCCTTTGTCTGTATATTTTGCTATCATCTCTCTCTCTCTGCATCTCACCATTTCACTCCTCTTTATATATTTCGCGGTCTATCCTCTCTGTATACCCCACCATCTCTCTATACATTATGCTATTTCTCCTCATTATGTCTCTCTCTTTCCTCTGTCTGTATATCTTGCTGTCTCTCTTTTCTGTATATCTCAGGTTCTCTCCTTTCCCAGTATGTCTCGTCACCTGTCCTAGAGCTGCGGTTCTCCACAGCTGGTCCTGGTGCTGGACCCAGAAACCGATCCTCAGGAACAAAGAGGAATGAGGAGCCTGACAATTTAAACATTGTTGTTGTTGTGGGAGACTGTTTTATTTGTGTACAACTCTCCGTTACCATATGCAACGCATCATGCCAGGCACATCTTATGTCTGGTTGTGCTATGTCCTATATGGCTTTCTTGGTAAAGATACTGGGAGTGGGTTGTCAGTTTTCTTTCCAGTGGGACTTGATTAGCTTGACCCTACCATGGTTACAGCTACAGCTTCATTGAGGTACACAAGCCCCTCACCATGACAATGTAACCAGAACTGGAGCGTACCATTTTGGAGCCCCTTGCAGTGAAGTGGAGGAGGCCCCTGTGTATGAGTATGCAAGGTATGCATGGACCCAAATGTTTTGCCTTTTCTGTGTGTGTAGGTTCCCTTTTCCTGTTTGTAACTGGCTTATTCTAAGTTACCCCCCTAGTAGCCAGTCTATGAACTGCAGTATTTAATTTCTTTTCAGTCGGGAACCATTTTTTAAAAAAAAGTGGTGCCCCTCACAGGAATGCGCCCCTTGGCGTCTGCCTAGTTGGCCTAATGGGTAATTCCGGCCATGGATGTAACGTTTAAAAAAGGGGACTTTAAACATACCCTCCCAGTTATTAATCAATTAGTTATATGTTCTTAGGGGACTTATTTGTAGTAAAACTGTAATCTTATTAATTTCAGTGCAAAACTAGATGACATTTTAGTGTGACACCATGTTAAAAATGTCGCTGATCTCCAGGTAACCGGCCAGATGAAAAAGGTTGAGAGCCACTGATCTAGAGTGTAAGCTCCTATGGTCAATTACCTATTTCATTTTTGCATCTGTTTTTTTAATAATTGTTTTTTTTGTGTGTGTATTTGACCAAGGTGCAATGTTGTGGAATATATTATAAAGAAATGAAATAATCTATTTCCTAACATCTTTATTGCCATTTCTCTGTATTTTTTTCTCATCCCTTCTATGTATTTTCTCCCTTGTCATACAGTCTTGTCTCTCCTTTTTCTCTCGGCCCTTTCCTTTCATACTCTGTTTCATACTCTGTCTGTCTGCCTGCCTTTCATCTATCTGCCTGTTTATCTTCTAGCAGACAGCGGGGAAAGAAAGGAGGGCCCAGCAGACAGAGATACACACATTACAGCTTCATTAAATCCCTGTATTATTTCCAGCGTGGGCCCGTGTTACAGGTATACACAATAAAAGATAAAGGCCTTTCCTTTAGTATTTGATATTTTATATGTACTGAATTTTGTGTCATATAAAACTCACTTTTTACTGGAAGAGTTGCCAGTATTGCAAATATATTTTATGCTTTTTCTCAAGGCTTGAAAAATGTAGGTGAGTCTATCTTAAATACTGAAAAATGGACATGCTTCCTCTATTTGAACACAGAGTTTACAATGGTAATAGTAACATGGGGGCTCAAAGAGCTTGCAATCTAAGGTGGCAAATACAGCATCCTATGCATATTGTGAATAACACAGAAATTACTTAAAGTCATATCTAAGTTTGATGGATTATGAGTGCATGATAGAGGAAAATTCATAATGAATGAAAAACATTTTTTTACATGAAAAAATACACAAATAAGCATATAAACACCTTGAAGTTAGCAAAATGTCTTGTAATTTCTGACAATTCTGAAAATTAGGTTTAAACACCCTCTCCAAACTCAGGCTAAATTAGCATAGCATTCAAAAGATTAATTTGGCCAATCCGGAGAAAGCCCTCTAACTGATACATATCAATAAACCTCCGAGGTTTCCTGTCTGTGCTGCACAGCAGCTTGGGATATGCAGTTGTGTCTGTGGTGAAGGGCGTGGGCAGCACAGACAGAGAGCAGACTGAAACAGGAAAGCACATCCCAGCAGTGACTTCAGGGCTGACATCAGTGCTCTCCTATTATCTGAGGAAGGCACAGAAGGTGTGTGAATGAATTAAAATGTGCTCAACCAATGCTTCATGCTGATTGGGTGTGGATCAGGGGATTGTGTAGTCACCCCTGGGGATGTCAACATTATCATTAGAAGGATTTATTAGATTTTAATAAAAATGAAATGTTTTTATGAAATGTGCTGCATACATAAATGATGCTTTTTGCATAAAGAGTGCAAAAATCTAATAATCCAGGAAACGTTGCATATGCCTTTAATTAAATATTATAACATTTTTAGCTTATTAGATTGGTGTGGGAATAAGAAGATAGAAAGGGGGGAGGAGCCAATTATAGGCCAAATGAAAGGAATTAATATGTATTTTTAAAAGAATATAGATTTTGTTTCAAAACTTCAAAACCTTAGAATTCTTTGTGTTTAAATCCTTAAATATATATGGGTGTGATTTACCACTACAGGTACCACTGATCACAATATTCGGGTGTTAAGAATCCACCATCTGACCACGTGAGCCTTGGACAACATGGTCTACATCCTTGCATGGTTTGCCTGAGCTAGATATACTCCACAACACTTGTGAGATGTATTGCTCTATGGTGAAGCAGAGTATATGATCTCAATGCAACAGAAATATGGATACCTGTGATTGACTGTGGTCATCAAGGTTCTGTGGATTGCATTTTATTGATTGACTTTCTGTTTTTTTATTTGGCTACGATTTGATTGACTTTTCTGGTTTTGACTTTTGCTTGTCACTGGATTCCTCTACTGATAACCATCTTCACCAATCTTCTGCTTTTGAAGTTGGCCATACTCACAACTACCTGTCACATCTCCCTGTCTGATTCAGATCACAAACTGATAAGAGTTGGTCTCTATACTATATCTCAGAGTCATGGGTCAGCCAGTCTTCTTTGGTGCTACTATCTTTTCAGGTTGCTCAGAACAACTTTGGACATCTATTAGGTAGAGAAGGACATCATGTATAGGTATTGGGATTCCACAAGAGTTGCTAGCTCTCCAGATGAAGGTGAACTATTTGAATACTGCTCTGGAACAAATGTGTCATCTGTCTGCTCACACTATACCTCCATTAGCTCCTTCTTTACCTTTCATATCTCCAGTACAGTCTATTACTACAGTGAATATTCAGACTCATGAGACCCCTAATTCCTGCATTTCTTCATTACTCTGGAGACCTGCCTGAAAGTCAAGATTGACCGGTGAGATACATTTTGAATTTTTAATCTCGACCTACCCTATGTATCTTCCAAAAATCACCTACACGATGACTCCCATTACTGTTTGTCATAGTCATCTCCATCGTGGAAGCAGAAATTCTCTGTCAGAGGATTAATTTGCTTTCAATTATGCCTACAGACAGGTATTTGATTCTCCACAAAGAGACAACTCTACCATAGCAGCATGATGACCAAGGTCACTGCGCAATAGGAATATGCAATTAAGTTTCATATATCAGCCATGGATTAGAGTTGGCCAAACTCAGACATGGTCTTAATCAGGGACTATTGTAGCCTGGAACATATTTGCTTATCTACAACCCCTATTAGATGTTAAGGCAGTGGAAGCCTAACTATCTTGGAGCATGATCTTATAGGTGTGCTGTTAGGGCAGCAGATCTTATTAGGACAACCACTACTACTGTGAAAATGGATTCCATGACAACAGTATCTTAGCATCCTTTGTCGAAACAAATTCATAAATAATGAGCTGACATGGTCTCTTTCACCACTGCCTAACCTTGAGGTTTGAGATAACTTTGACTTCGGCCACTTGGCACCATGTTAGGTTGGCCCCTACAAGATTATCCAAGTTTGAAGCCTGATGGTCTTTCATGTCTTCCATGGATTAGGAATTATCCTGAACACCTTCCATGTCTCCCTACTGCATCCATGGTAAGGGGTTGCTTTTTCACGGTCAGGTATCTTTGCTTTAGTGATTACTTTGCCGTTTTTAATGTTGGTTTCTTTACAACTGACCTCTTCTATTTACCATCTGGAAAGTAATTCCTGCTGCACTTATTGATTCCCAAATTTCTATGTTGGGATTGTGCCATCCAATATGAGTGTGAATTAAATACTGTGAGGGCTAGCAAGGAGATGAACAATGATCTCCTTTCCTTGCCTACCCCTCTTACCACTTTTTTACTGTCTTGATATATCTTATCTTTTACCTGTTTTCAGCTTACAACTGTCTCTCTTCTAAACTATTTGCTCTGCCTCTTGGTCTTCTCTTTCCCACCTTGGCTTTCTATTTAGTCCCTATGTAGTGATTCACAAGTCTGTCTGTTATTTCTTTGTGAGGAATGAGGGAGAACTCTTGACTGATTGGTGATTCAGATAGGATTTTAGCATTGGACACCTCCCCCTACCCATGGCCAGATTACCCATTAGGCCAACTAGGCAGTTGCCCAGTGGGCGTTCCCTCTGACGTCCGCCACTTCTTAAAAAAACATGGTTCCTGGCTTAAATAAATAAAAAATGTTCCAGTTCATAGACTGGCTATTAGGGGGTAACCACCTAGAACAAGACATTTCCAACAAGAAAAGGGAACTTACACCTACAGAAAAAGGCAAAAATGTCTCTGTGTATACCTTGCGTACTCACTCGCAGGGGCTCCTCCACTTCACTGCCTAGGGGCTCCAAAAAGGTAGATACGGCCCAGTTGTCCTTATTCTATGGGTGGCTATTCACAATATCTCTTTAACAGCTATGTGATTGATCCCTATGTCTGTTTCATTACCCTGTTTGTTTTTTAATTTGCTTTTGTGTGGCTCTTTCTGTTTACTTAAACCCTTTTGCCCAGTCCATATAGTTATTTCCCGCCTAAGGACATGTACACCCTCCAAATGTGAACATGTCCCTAAGTCATGTCTGGCCTTGACCATGCATACCTTGACATCCACTCTAACTTTTTATCTTTTCTTCCAATATCCCTTTCTTTCTTGGTTGTTGTATTTTTGTGACACTAGCTTCAACTTGAAATAGGGCAGCGGAGTTCAGGGGGTACAGCATTAACGACTAGATTCAAATCACTTACTAGCATTTATATAGTTGTAAAGGGGCAATTTAATTTTTATTCTGCTTTGTTACACTCAAGGGAGGGGGAATATATTTAAAAATATGCTTATGTTTGAACTTTATTACTATTGGTTATTATGTCAATAAATACTGTGTCAATGTTACCTTATTTAACAAATAATGACTTGATTTTAAATCATTTTTTATAAGAGCTGCTGATATTTTAGTGCCCAAGGTCAAATATTAATACGTGGTCACCATAATGTCCTCAGCAGATTGACTGAAGATGTTTTTGTAGTTAAATGGATAACAATGTATCTACCTTTTTGGAGCTCCTAGGCAGTGAAGTTCAGGAGCCCCTGCCAGTGAGTACACAAGGTATGCTCAGACCCTTTTCTATGTAAGTTCTAGTTCTAGATGGTTACCCCCCTAGTAGCCAATCTATAAACTACAGCATTTCATGTTTTGTAAGCCAGGAACCATTTTTCTAAATAAAGTGGTGCACCTTCCAGGGAAGCGACCCTAGGCAGCTGCCTAGTTGGCCTAATGGGTAATCCATCCATGGTCTTGAGAGGAGTGTACCCCATTGTTGGTGTATAAAAAGGGAGGGGAGATGTCTCTGTGAATTGAGAGGTCGGAGTATGTTTAATAATATCTGTTTTTATGCATTAAGAGATTGGGCTAAGTGCTCTGGTTTATGTGAATTATTTTTATTTATTTATTATGTAACGCGCCAAAATATTCTGTAGTGATATACAGGGGTTAAGAACATGGCAAAAACAAAATGACCAAATTGCAAAAGAATGGAGCTCCTGTTTTGAGCTTAAAATCAAACATACATAGAGCTTGTTTCCAAAGCATCTTACAAGGTTGAAAACTTCCAAACTTACAACCTGAAGGGTATTTATAAAGCTAGAAGAGTGGGTTCTTATGTTTGGATGTTAGAATGACCTGAGATAAGCATGCCCTAATGTCTGTATATTAGGAGCAATGGAAAGCTAAGTGCACTTATGTTTTGTGGTAGGAGGATGTGAGAGGTACGTGTTTTGCTGCATTAAGAATAGGTTAGAAGCACATGCCCATCAAGTCTGTGTATTGTAAGGTGAGATGTAGGTGTTGTGAAGTCTGCATATTAGAAAGAAGTGAGAGAAGAAAGGTCCCTCATGTTTGTGTATAGGAGGTGAATGCTGCTGTTTATTAGAAGGAGGTGAGGTGTTTGTGCCCTGGTGTCTGTGTATTAGAAAGGTGGCGAGAGGTCCGTGACCTGTTGTTTGTGTATTAGGAGGAGGTGAGAGGTCCGTGTCCTGGTGTCTGTGTATTAGAAAGGTGGCGAGAGGTCCGTGACCTGTTGTTTGTGTATTAGGAGGAGGTGAGAGGTCCGTGTCCTGGTGTCTGTGTATTAGGATGAGGTGAGAGGTCCGTGTCCTGGTGTCTGTGTATTAGGAGGAGGTGAGAGGTCTGTGTCCTGATGTCTGTGTATTAGGAGGAGGTGAGAGGTCCGTGTCCTGGTGTCTGTGTATTAGGAGGAGGTGAGAGGTCCGTGTCCTGGTGTCTGTGTATTAGGAGGAGGTGAGAGGTCCGTGTCCTGGTGTCTGTGTATTAGGAGGAGGTGAGAGGTCTGTGTCCTGGTGTCTGTGTATTAGGAGGAGGTGAGGGGTCCGTGTCCTGGTGTCTGTGTATTAGGAGGAGGTGAGAGGTCTGTGTCCTGGTGGTGTCTGTGTATTAGGAGGAGGTGAGAGGTCTGTGTCCTGGTGGTGTCTGTGTATTAGGAGGAGGTGAGAGGTCTGTGTCCCAGTATCTGTGTATTAGGAGAAGGTGAGATATAGGAATATGAGAGGTATGTATCTCTATCATCTGTGTTTTGGAGGAGGTAGGTACCCTTCATCTGTGTTTTACGAGCTGCTTATCAGCTATGTGTCCATCTGTTTGTGCACTAGGAGAAATAAAATGAATGTTTCTATGCGTTTATATTCATGTAATTTCTCTATATTAGAAGAAAATGAAAGGTGAAGTACCCTGTGAAAATAAAAGATGAGAGTATCCTAGAAGAAGGATAGGTGTACATGATGTCACTCTCTCACACTAGTTCTCTCCAGGCATCCTCACACTCTGCCGGCTCTATTAACACGCACACACTACTCTCTATTTAGCCTGAAGGGTTAATTATCCATCACATGTAGCAGAACGGCACCCGTCAATTTCAATCCACTCAAATCCATGCATGGGGGGAGCACCCGGGAAAGGTTCCCTCATTAGTGAAATGTCACAGATTCCAAGGACTAATGATGCTCCCCCACCCAATCTCTAGTTTACAATAAACCCCTCCTGCATGAGTGATCTAGATCATAACGAGGCATTTTTTAATCAAGGCTTCATGCGCCCTTTTCCGTTCTTGAGATCACTCACTGACCTCCTCACAGATACCCCTGGGATGTTACTCATGGCCTTCCCCAATCGCAGCCATACCCCTGGGATGTTACTTATGGCCTTCTCCTAAATTGTCAATTTATTGCTGTACAATATATTGCATTAAAAGGAAATAGTATTTCATTTAACAAACCTACCTACAAATAAATGCACCAAAATACCATAATGCACTTACCTGCCCCCACTGTGCTCTGACATGTTAAATCTCTCTAAGTCATGTGAGTAAAAGAGAAAACACGCTATTAGAATTAAATATTCATGGTAAATTAACTAAATAACTAAATATATTTATATCACAATTCTGGAGAGAAGGGCCTACTTCGGACCATTTGAAGAGGAAGGGGGTAAGTGTCAAACTCAATAAGATAAAAAAAATCCTCCTCACTTCACTTTTTCTGTTCTCTTCACTGATTGAAAACAGGCTCCATCTTTAACTGATGAAACATAGACAAGATGGAGTCTTCTATTCATAAACAAGGATTTGAAAAATGTTTACCTGCTAATGGTTTTCTTGAATTGCATCAACCCTTGATTGTGTCCTGGTACCTGTAGGATCTTTGCTGCTGTGTGATTTAGTGATGTGAGACCTTACTGACCTGGAACTTCTATGACATCACACTGCTGACTATGACATCTAGAACATACTGTATAACAAGTGACATCATCAACAAATGGAAGACTTTATATTCTACGTATCTTGAAAGACAAATAGCAGTTGGGTAAACTAGGTTAATTTCCATATTTATTTTTTTCTGTTTCTTTTAAGGGAGTTGACACCACACAAGTTTACTTCATTTGGAAGCCAATGTCACATTTCTGCTTAGAAGAGAAACTAAACTCGGAGATCCAGGGACCATTTTCGGACCCCAATGGCTGGGCATGTTTTCAATATTTTATTATGCATCTGTTTAGGCTTGGTTCTTATGAGAATATTTCCAGTTACAAATTCTCAATTATACATTGCTTTTTTTGGCTTTCTACTGGTAGGTTTGTCATTTGTATTTTAAATCTTGCTCAATATCTACTGATTAAATAGAGATCACATATATAGGGTCTCACGCATCTATCGGTGAGAGATCTATATATGTGATATGTGACATCTGAGGGCATCAGACGTCACTCAAAATATATATGTCGGAAAGCTATAGATGAAATCTGATTGCCCCATGAGGCTTCTGATGCCTCCATATGCAATTACCGTATGTGATGCCTCCAAGGACAGTCAGATCCTACCAAGGTCTCCCACCTCAAAGTAGTTGGGGACTTATAGGTGTAATTAATATAGATTTATAAATTTACGTGGGAACTGACACCCCCTGGGGGACATCAGATGTTACTATATGGGATCCAACAACTCCTAAAACAACCAGAACCTATTTAAGGGTCCCCAGCAGCCAAGTTGCCCCATCCCCACTCCCTTGTAAGTTTGGGAGGTGGGAAACAATTCTGAAAATTGAACTTACCCCCCCCCCCCCCCGGCCCAAAAAATTATAATCTATTACTGGGATATACATATTTCTATATTACCCCTTATATATTATGTTTTATGGACAGATCATCACTGATGCATGTAGTGAGCATGAGCCAGCTATACCTGAGCCACTAGACCCCCATGGATCCTCCAACAGACCCTCAAAGGGGGTGTTTAACAGTTACATTGTCCATGCTTATCCATTCTTTAACAGTCACACTGTCCATATGATCCCTCCTGGCTCCCTATGTAGGAGCTTAAAGGTAGTTGTAGAGAAGCAAGTTTGGGCTCTGTGGTTTTTTGATTATGGACCCAAATTGGTTCCATGGCTAAATATGTTCAGAAAGATGACCTAACTTGTCATGGTGAAGGAGCTTGTGTACCACCATGGCGCTGTGAGGTTTACCATGTAGGGTCACCCAAGATGGGCAGGTCATAGCAGAAAGGTCAGACAAGTCACTGTCCACTGGAGAAGGAACTGGTAACCCACTCCGGTATCAGTGCCAAATTAACCTCATGGATAAGTATAACCAGACACAAGATGTGCCTGGTGTGCGGCAACTCATAGGGTCACATAGAGTCGGACACGACTGAACGGCAAAACAAACACACATTGGAAACATCAATTTAAATTGAAATTATGTTCAATTTAAATTTTTGGTTTGTGTATATGGCTTGCATCTAATCCACCTTCTGGATCTCTACCTTGTGTACCTCACTGAAGCTGTGAGCTGTACCATGTAGGTAAACCTAAAATGGGCAGATCATACCAAAGAGGTCAGACAAATCGTGGTCCATTGGAGCAAGGAAATGGCAACCCACTCCATTATCTATGCCAAGAAAACCATAAGGATGGGCACAACCAAAAACACAGACAGATGTGCCATATGGTCACCCAGAGTCAGACACGACTGAAGGACTGAACAACAATAAAATGCATCCAATCAGCAGACAAATCATTTAAATGTCTTTAAAAATAAACATGGATAATTAATTATCAGTGGCAGAGCTAATGAATAGAGGGCCTGGTCCAAAAAAATTTGGCCCCCCTTGCAACATCTCTATGCACCATGTAGAGTTCAATAAAAAAAAGCCCAAAATATATATTGATTGTTAGACGACACCAAGTGTGATGATTATGTGCCCATTCCCCTAATAGATTAAAGTTTTAATTTACTCCAATAACAGAGGGCCCCCAGCCGGTTGTGCTTTGCACCTGCTGCACCAGCGGTAGCTCCGCCACTGTTAATTATTAATTGACAAGTCAATACTGTATTGGAGATACACAAAGGTTTGTTAAGTGCACCTGATAAATAATATCAAATATTGTATCATGCTGATAATTAATTAGAGTTAATAGTGTGCCCTGAGGATTATCTATTGTATAGTATGTGCTGCTAATTTACATTGGGCTAAAATGCAATAAGTATTAGGCTGATTTTTTTCGCTCTTGGGCTGCAGAATAAATCACGTACATTATCTTGGAGTGGTTGCTGTGGGAGACATATCAATTGTAAGACTCTGAGAAAGTCCTAGTTATCGAGGAAAAGTACACATAAAAATAAATGTCATCTCAACTGGCTGCAAATGGAATTGCTTTAATATTGATGTAGACATTATGTGTAGATTAACGGCAAGATACACCCTCTGAGCTAATGGCTTTATCAGCAGCAATTATTATTAGCAGCGGAGGTGATAAAAGCAGATATGCATGCCCGGTTGAAAACATTAAGATAGTGACAGGGCTGTCA
This sequence comes from Discoglossus pictus, assembly GCA_027410445.1. NCBI lineage: Eukaryota > Metazoa > Chordata > Amphibia > Anura > Alytidae > Discoglossus > Discoglossus pictus. The sequence continues at coordinate 44,530,742 of CM050174.1, forward strand.
CATTGTGTGCTATTACACATATTTATACTAGGCTGGGCATGCTTATCTTCTTTACCTCCACCCGTGCTAATCTTATTGCTGTCGATAATGCCATTATGTTAGAGTGTGTGAACTATTAATTTACTAGTTACTTGCCTGTCATTAATGACAATGTCATATGTTATGTTATTGACTGTGCCGTCTCTCTCTGTACACCCCCTCTCCTTCTCTCTGTGAGCCCTCTGACTCTCTGTGTGATGTCTTTCTCTCTGCACCTTCTCTCTGTGCGCTGTCTCTCTCTCTCAGCACCCACTGTGTATGTGTGAGTGCACTCTCTCTCTCTGTGCCCTCTCTCTCTCTGTGAGCTCTCTGTCTCTCTGTGCGCTGTCTAATTTATGATGGTTTAAATTGAATTAAAATGCAAATGAGTATCTCATAGATACCATTGAATTGCTTCCATGTGTCCCCTCCACCACCCATATCAAACAATCCAAATAGCAAACCAAGCTGCACATTAGTCTACTGCAGCACAAAGAATTCTGAATAATTCAGGAATGATTTACTGTAGAGGGCCTGAGGAAGACATCTGGACCTGACAAAACACGTTGATGGTCCCTGTATATGCATGAGATTGACAGGGATTATGAGTAGGGTTTTATTTGTTTCTTCTTAATACATTAGATTTATTTCCCCATTAGAGTATGCTCTCTCTCTATTTTTTTATAAGAACCCGGCCATGATTGGTTGGATGTACCATGTGGTATGGTACAATTATAAGAGCCTGGCTGTAATTGGCTGCATTTGTCACATGATAAGTACAATGTATAGTACATGGTTGTGGGTGCACTGGCACTAATATCCCTAGATACATCTCTCTGATTGGTTGTTTTCAAGGTAGCTAATTAGAATATAGTAGTCTTAAACAGGGTTATGAGGTGACTGGCACTAATATCCCTGGATACAGCTCTCTGATTGGTTGTTTCCAAGGTAGCTAATTAGAATATAGTAGTCTTAAACAGGGTTGTGAGGTGACTGGCACTAATATCCCTGGATACAGCTCTCTGATTGGTTGTTTTCAAGGTAGCTAATTAGAATATAGTAATCTTAAACAGGGTTGTGATGTGACTGGCACTAATAACCCTGGATACAGCTCTCCGATTGGTTGTTTTCAAGATAGTCAATTAGAATATAATATTCTTAAAGGACCACTAGAGTTTCTCCAGAATAAAATTTAAAATGATGGCCCTAACCTACAAAGCCCTCAACAACAGTGCTCCCCCTAATATCTCTGCTTTCATCTCCAAAGACTCCCCGACCCGCCCTCTGCTAACAACCTTCTTTCCTCCTCTCTTATCACCTTTTCTCACTCTTGCCTTAAGGACTTTTCTTGTGCTGCCCCTATTCTCTGGAAATCCTTGCCTCGTTCCACCAGACTATCCTCCTGACTCAAATCCTTCAAAACTTCACTAAAATGCATTTGTTTAACCTTAACTTACACTATGCTTCTATCACCCTCCTGTACCTCACCCAAATTTAGATTTTAAGTTTGTGAGTTTTCAATCTTACACAGTACTTTGGTATGCAGTATGCCATACACATCTATCAGCCACTGCCCCCTTAGCTCCATCAAGTTCATGTTCATTGCTTTAATGACCTTATCTATCCATCTCCACCTCGGTCATCCCCTTCTTCATGTGACTTCAATCTCTCCAAACATCTGTCTTCTCTAGGGAATGCTGCCGTCTCATGATATGGCCAAAATATCTGAGCTTCAGCCTCATGATCATACCTTCTAGTGAACAGTTTGTCTTGATTTCCTGAAGTATTGATTTACTTGATCTTCTTGCAGTCCAAGGGGCTCTAAGCAGTCTTCGTCAAGACCGATATTCAAAGGTTACTACTTGTGAATACATATTTATAACTATAAGGACCTTTGTTGACAGTGTAATATGTTTACTTTTTACTAGCTTGTCCAAGTTTGCCATAGCTTTCCTCCCCAGAAGCAAACATCTTTTAATTTCATGGCTACAAGGCTAAAGAGATCTTAGATCCCATGAAAATAAAATCTGTCACTGCCTCCACTTCTTCCCCATCTATTTGCCAGGGACTGAGATTGCTGTTTGCCATGATCTTTGTCTCCTCAACGTTGAGCAGCAGGCCAGCTTTTGCACTCTCTTCTGTCCTTTAGTCCCTCCTCACTTTCAGCCATCAAGATTTTCTTGGCAAAAATACTGGAGTGGGTTGCCAGTTCCTTCTCCAGTGGACCAAAATTTGTCTGACCTCTTTGCTATGGCCTGGTCATCTTGGATGACCCTACATGGTATAGCTCACAGCTTCACTGAGGTACAAAAGCCTCTTCACCTTAAATTATACTATACAATGAACCTATACACCTATATATTCTATGAAAGTGTATACCCTGGAGAAGTTGGAAATATATAACAAGTCTTATTCTACAACAGTATACAATTACCAATTTTGTATTTGTGTTTTCTTTAATTTTTTCTATTTCTTCCAGCAAAGAAAATCTCACCCAAGCTAATAATAATAAAAATGCTGCAAACTTAATATCATAGACAAATATCTACTGATTAAATAGAGACCAGATATGTAGGTTACGTCCTTGTAAACTAATTAGCACAAGCTGAGAGCACCAGCAGTCATACATGCTAAATTCAAATTTTGCAGATACAATGTCCCCAGGAAGTGGATCACTGGAAACTAAAATAGCAGATTCCACAGCAGCATAATTGCATGTAAAAGTAATAAAATATGGAGTCTGTATTATATTCTTATAATTATAAAATGCTCGTCATAATGTTATGTTCAAATGTCTGTTCTGTCTCTGTGCGTCAGCCGTCTCTCTCCCTCCCTTTGTCTCTCTCTCTCTTTCTCTGCTTCCCTCTCTCTCTCTGCCTCCCTCTCTGCCTCACTCTCTCTCTGCCTCCCTCTCTGTCGCTCTCCCCCTCTCTCTCTGCCTCCCTCTCTCTCCTCTTCCCTCTCTCTCTCCCCCCTCCTCCCTCTCTCTCTTTCCCCCCTCCCTCTCTCTCTATCCTCCTCCCTCTCTCTCTTCCTCCCTTGCTCTCTTAACAGTCTTTTACACAAAGTGTCTATTTTATAGTTCAATAAATGTCCGCAGTACTTTACCAAACACTGGATTTGACACTAACCTATGATGTAACTGAATATTCAATAAGCTTTATTGTAAGTTAACTAAATGATATTGGCTTTTAGAAACTTAATTTGATTTATTCTAACGTGAGTTTGCCTCCATCTATAGTTCCTTGCTTAGTGTTCATGTTTATACATCTCCTTTTGTAGAATCATATGTTAAAAGGCTTTCATTTTTAGATCAGTTTTGAGGCTTCTCAAATGAAACGAAAAACAGTGTTTGTTCAAAACTAAGTGGTAATCTTTCAGTCCATCCAGTTGGTGGTTGATAGCTGCAGCTCTTGTTTCCTACTATGCTTTTAGGTGACTATGTGATGGCATTGCAAATATTCATTCTTGAACTTTCTCAGATGAAGTTAAAAACGAGACACTCCAGAAGAACCCCTATAGTTAATGAAACGCGTAGAGACTTTGCTCAGTTATTGCAACTATTGTGTCTCCTAGTTAAGCAGACACAATAGTTGCAATAACTGAGCAAAGTCTCTACGCGTTTCATTAACTATAAGGAGACACAATAGTTGCAATAACTGAGCAAAGTCTCTACGCGTTTCATTAACTATAGGGGTTCTTCTGGAGTGTCTCGTTTTTAACTTCATCTGAGAAAGTTCAAGAATGATATAAGATATTATTCTACATGTTTGTCTAATTAAGTACTGATAAGGCTGCAATTACATGTACGTCATTACTGGGTAGCTTTAGACTAATTGTATTTATATCTAAAAAATTTATTTATATCTGATATATATACACCTAGACTAGATCATGTCTCATGTTCATTAGCAGTGCTCAGTCACACACAACCCCAGCTCCCTGCTTTCTCCAGGGTATAATAAGACTTAGATAAGTGGCCACTTGAAAGATAACAAGAACAAGAAATAATAGGTTTGTAAACAGAATTTTGCTTTAATTTGCCATAAAGTTTGTTCTATTTCCACAAAATAACTTCATTACTGCATGGATTTAAAGTTGCTGACTGGTTCCTTAAAGAATATTTTATGGATCGTAAATTACTTTTTTGCAGTTAGTTTTCAGCAACTGCATAATTTAATATTCACAATGATAAATTAGCATTTATGCCATATTGCTGTTCTAGCACATAAATATTAAAGGAAATCTGTACATAACAGAGTATTATTTCCCATACTACATAATTTACCAATTTGAAATACTACAGAAAGTCAAGGTACAAGATTGCATTGTGGGAAAAATTAAACAGAATATTTTTTAAAGAGTTTATCACAAGATACCATTAGTCTGTAGCAACTTAGCTAGAAAGAGACTTGCCGTGCTCTTTTTCCTACTAGAAATACTGACCTCATCCACATAGGCAGAACTAACATATCTTACTTACATGGCACAAAACTGTCCGCTCTGCCTATTTAAAGAAAAAAAAAAAACGGTTGCATAATATGATGTGTTAGAGTGTTATTAATATGCAATATGGCAATTCAATTGTATCATATGGTGCATGTTAAATGATTATTGTTACATAGTTACATAGTTACATAGTAATTAAGGTTGAAAAAAGACTTTCAATCCATCAAGTTCAACCTGTTAAGATCTCCTCTGATCTGCAATATGCGGATTAGTTATTAATTAAATTACTGATTAAATAATTATTAATAGTATAGTATTGGAGGATGAATAAAGAGTTAGTCCATCAAGTTCAACCTTTTTAGATCTCTATTGATCTTTTTAATTTGGACTATTTAATATTATTGTTAATTGTTAATTATTGTTAATTGATCCAGAGGAAGGCAAACATAAAAAAAAAAAACCATTGAAACTTTGCCAATTGTCTCATAAGGGGAAAAAAAAGCAAAATTCCTTCCTGACCCCAGAAACTGGCGATCAAATTTCTCCCTGGATCAATATTCCTTGCTAGTTATCTAGGATAGCCTTGAATGCCCTCTTTATTCAGAAATATATCTAACCCCTTTTTGAAGTTGTCTATCGAATTCGCTGTCACCACCTCCTTTGGTAGAGAATTCCACAGTTTAACCACCCTTACTGTGAAGAACCCTTTTCTTTGTTTAAGGTGAAATCTTTTTTCCTCTAACCTCAACGGATGTCCTCTTGTCAGTTGAAAATCTCTTGCTACAAAAAGTTCACTTGACAAAGCCTTATATTGACCCTGGATGTATTTAAATAACGTAATCATATCTCCTCTTAGACGCCTTTTTTCTAGCGAATGGTCCCTTTGCATCATATAGTGTTGGATGGGAACCGCGTTGTAATATTGTGTTCTACAGGCACATTTTGTTGAGTAGGGTGTGTGTAAGGTAGATTATACCCTTCTGGATCGCTACCATGCCTGGCGATCGAATTTCTCCCTGGATCAATATTCCTTCACTAGTTATCAGGGATAACCATGAATGCCCTCTTTATTCAAAAATATATCTAAACACTTTTTAAAGTTATCTATCGAATTCGCTGTCACCACCTCCTTTGGTAGAGAATTCCACAGTTTAACCACCCTAACTGTGAAAAACCCTTTTCTTTGTTTAAGGTGAAATCTTTTTCCCTCTAACCTCAAGGGGTGTCCTCTTGTCAGTTGAAAATCTTTCGGTCCAAAAAGTTCACTTGACGAAGCCTTATATTGACCCTGGATGTATTTAAATAAGGTAATCATATCCCCTCGTAGACACCTTTTTTCTAGGGAAAATACGTTTAATTTGGCTAGTCTTTCTTCTTAACTTAGCCCCTCCATTTCCCTTATTAGTTTTGTTGCCCTTCTCTGTACTTTTTCCAGCTCTTAAATGTCCTTTTTATGAAGTGGTGCCCAAAATTGTACTCCATAATCAAAATGAGGGTACTAGTGATTTGTACATTGACAGAATTGCATTTGCTTCCCTTGCTTCTATACCCTTCCTAATACATGCTAATATTTTACTTGCCTTTGCAGCTGTTACTTGGCATTGAGCACGAATACCTAGGTGGTTGTCCACTAGTACTCGCAAATCCCTTTCAATATCAAATACCCGTAGATTTGCTCCATTAGGATTATAAATTGCATGGCTGTTTTTCCTTCCCAAATGCATAACCTTACATTTATTTGTATGAAATCTCATCTGCCATTTAGCTGCCCATTTCTCTAATTTATGCAAATGCCTTTGTAGGGAAAGTACATCATTATCTGATTTACTTACCTTGCACAACTTAGTGTCATCAGCAAAAATGGAGACCCCACACTCCAATCCTACCTCTAAGTCATTAATATGTTAAAAAGGAGAGGACCTAATACTGAATCTTGAGGAACCCCATTTACCACATTAGTCCAATCAGAGTATGTTCCATTTACAACAACCCTTTGCTTCCTGTCTTTTAGCCAGCTCTCGATCCATGAGCATATATTTACTTCAATTCCTTATCCCTAAGTTTGCACAATAGTCTCCCATGTGGCACTGTATCCAAATCCAAAAAGACTACATCCACTGAGTTGCCTTGATCCAAGTTCTTACTAACCTCCTCCTGCTATGGAGGATTATCAGGAAAAAAAAATGTAGACATCTTCAACAATATTTGACTCCCAACTATGAATGATCAAGGACCTAACCAGGAATTAAGAGCAACACCAAGGTGGTTTAAATAGCAGGCCATAGTTTTATTGAAAATACTAAACAGATGTAATTTCTCACAACTCAGAGGAGCCAGCCAGTCTCCGTGTCTAGGACAAAGTATCCTCAACCGCCAGGCTGTGATGTATGGACAATGAACAATCAAGATTATAAAGGGAGAGATGTTGGTAGGACATGGTCACCAGACTCCAGTCATTCCCACCCCTGGCCCCATCTCCTCTGGACTAAGCACTTTCTTCCCAGTTCATGGCTATGTAAAAAAAAACTTTACATTCTGCTCCCAGGGCATGTCTTCAGTTTATTGGTAAGTCTTACCTAAGCTTAAGTTTATTTTAAAGTAAATACCACATATCGGGAAGACTAAAGGGATTCTGTCACAGCAAATCAATTTTATTATTTTTATGCTGTTGTTAAAGAGCTTAAAAAGATCTGCATAGTTAGAATTCTGGTATTACCAATACAGACATATGGATGTGAGATCTGGACCATATAGAAGGCTGAGCGCCACAGAATTGACGCCTTTGAATTGTGTGTGTGTTTGAGGAAAACTGCTTAGAGTTCCTTAGATTGTGATAAGATCCAATCAACCCATACTACAGGAAACCAAGACAAACTATTCACTAGAAGGTAAGCTCAGATATTTTGGCCATACCATGAGAAGACAGGTTTCCCTAGAGATGATGGGAAGGATTGTAGGCATACAAAGAAGGGGACGACAGAGGCCGAGATGGATAGGTGAGGTAATTGAAGCAATGAATGTGAGCTGTATGTAGCAGTGGCGGACAGATGTGCCTGGCGTGCTGTCATCCATAGGGTCACTGGGAGTTGGACAGGACTGAATGACTATACAACAACAACAACAATGTCACCATAGTCCTTACCGAGGAGACACTCCAGAAGAAGCCCTATAGATGGTGAAACGAGTAGAGACCTTGCTCATTTATTGCTACTATTATGTATCTATGTTAAACTGGTTTTACATTGTATTAGCCATTTTTGTCTAAAGTGGATAATTCTTGAGAAATGTAGTGTTTATGCTGCACTTTTCTGCAAATGAGCAGCTCTTGAATTCTAATCAGTTGTTTTGATGTGCCAATTAGAAACACATTTTAAACATCCATGCGAAAGTTACAGAACTTGCCAAGTTTGCCAGTTACTCCTCTGTGTTTGTGGAGAACAGAACCTGCCATTATAAGTTCCATTTCTGTATCTGACACTTAGATTGCTGAGCTGATTAGGTGAAACATTCATGAGCTAATTCCAGAGCCAATCAAATTACAGTTTCATCTCTAAACTGTTAGAGTTAAATTCATGTCTGTGTGTTCTTCAGCAGCTCACATCACCTAACATACGAATTCTTATATCTGATCTTCTATAAGTGAACTTTTTTCTCATAAGAAAAATTTGTTCTTAAAAAACTCTTCTATATTCCTCACTTTTTCTGGACAGACTGTGAGTGGTTCCCCTGATACCGGGCTTTGTCCTTTCTGTGTCATTCCATAAGAGCACTTAGGAGGAAGGAAACTTCTAATCCTATCAGCATCAGTCTCACCTTGACATGACCAGAGAGGACCCGCTAATGGAGACAAAGCCCACTGTGTGTTAATTACAGGAGCGACCTACATCCAGCATCACCGCGTGTCTGATAATGACCTTGGTCTAATGTCACAGCCCTATTGAGGAATCACCCGATCGGATGCTCTTAACCCACACACTACAACGAATTAAAGGCCCACTGATCCTTGGTGGTCCAGTGGTTAGGATTCAGTGCTTTCAATACTGGGTTTGATTCCAAGTCAGGGAACCAAAAGGTCACACCACCCTGAATCTGAGCATGGTTTGGCCTGGTCAGTACTTGAATGAGAGACCACCTAGGAATACCTGGAGCTGTATGCTGTGGCCCACTGGATAAGGAACTCGCAACCCACTCTAGTATATCTGCCATGAAAACCAAGTGGATCAGCATGATCATGGACATAAAGATGTCCTGGTGTGTTATGGTCCATTAATTAAATGAGAGTTGGAAACAACTGAACAACGCAAAAATATTAGGAAAAACACCACTTTCATAAAATAATTAACAAATTAACCTTAATTAATGTTTTGATAATGTCTGTATTATCTACAACACTTCCTGATAGCTTGGAGCCCAGATGGAGATTTGATAAATCATTAAAACGTTTGGAATTTGACACCATCCCCTTTTCCTTGCAAGTATAACTTCAAGCCCAGCTCCTGAAGAGATGTAAACTCCCCTCTCATACATGCAATCGCCACCAAAACATCATGGGTGTTTCCATGGTCCAGTAGAGCCATGAAGATGACTTGTTTTCTAATTAAAAACTAGATTTATTACATTTGGGTAGATCAAAAAGACTGGCTGACAAGTAAAACAGCACATTTTAATATGTGTTTACTGTAGGAAAATGCATTTTTTAAAATCACATTCAAGTAATTGTTATCTATAGTTTTAATTAGTACTATATTTGCACCCTCAGTTGTGTCACTTTAAGGAGCAGTCCTCGAGAACTTTAGTTATATTAATGTAAATGTGTAAAAGTTATGGAACTTGTCTAGTTTTTACATGTTTGTGGGGAATAGAGGAAACCATCTGAAGTTCACATTCTGTCACTGACACTTAGAATGCTAAGATGGGTCAAAAGTTCTAGAGCCTATCTATAGCTGCATTTCTAAACTATGGCACTAATGTCACTGGCAAATTGTTCTTCAGCAGCTCTCATCGCATATTGAGATCTTATAGTAATAACAAGCAAGTAAAAGTTTTAGCTGCCACAATCCCATCATGTAGAAACCCCCTCTGCATTCTAAGTTTCCTCCCACCTCAGGAGACACCAAAAATGGACCGATTTTAATAAATTAGGGCCATTTAAAGGATCGCTGTGGTCATATATTTAATATATATTATGTTGAAGAGTGACAGTTAAAAATATACAAACTACGGACCTTTCCTGTTGGGTGGCCACTAGCAGTGTTGGTGAGCGGCCGCTAGATGGCGAGCTGAGACTTTACTGATGATTTTACTGGATTTAATCTAAAATATAACTCAGTTGGGGTAGGAGATTAGCGTAAGGGGTTAGCAGTTAAGGTAAGGGGTAAGGTTAATCATTTAGGGGTAAGGGGTTATTGTTAGGGTAATAGGTTAGGGTAAGCGGTTAGGGTAAGCAGTTGAGGTAAGAGGTTAGGGTAAGCGGATAGGGTAAGGGGTTAGGGTAAGGGGTTAGGGTAATGATTAAGGGGTAAGGTGTTATTGTTAGGATAATGGGTTAGGGATAAGGGGTTAGGGTAAGAGTGTGGGATGAGGGGTAAGAGGTTAGGGTAAGCGGATAGGGTAAGCGGTTAGGGTAATGATTAAGGGGTAAGGCGTTATTGCTAGGATAAAAGATTACGGTAAGGGTTTGGGGTAAGGGGTTATTATTAGGATAAGGGGTTAGGGTAAGAGGTTAGGGTTAGGGTAAAAGGTTAGGGTAAGGGGTTAGGGCTATGGTAACGAGTTAGAGTTAGGGGTGTGGGTAACAGTTTCAAGTAAAAAATTGTGTAAAATGTCAGCAGCGCCATCTAGCTGTACCTCGCCGCACTGCTACCTACACTGCTCCCGGTCACCCAATAAGAAAGATTCCAAGCTACTTTGAGAATGTAAAATAAAATAACACTCTCGTTAATATATTAACTTTAATATGCATTTTGTTTTCTGGTGATCAGCTTCCTGAGATAGGAAAAACATTGATTGCACAGGCAGTTTCTATCTACGCAATAAGATTGTGGCATCTACAAATGCCAGTGCCGTCAGTAGAAGTAATCGGAAACTCTTTAGCTTACATGCACCATAAAGATCCCAGCAGCAGCCACTTTTCCCAAGAAAAATGACAACTACAGCTGTGCTAGATGACATATTGTCTAAAGGCTGGCCGAGGGGGGGATATTTTGTCATAGTAGTTGTCTCCCCCCTCCCCAACACATTGTCCAGCTCATGTACAAGTACTGGATGAGCAATGCTTGCTGAGCAGGATGAGTGATGGAGAGCAGACAGATTCCACCCGCGAGCTCCAACGCGATGTGTGTGAGTTACTAGCGCGCCCCTGGAGGCCGCCGGTCCTTTGCTGCAGACCTTATGTTTCTCCATGAATTGCCACAGCCGCCTCTTGAATCCAACGCTGCAAATTACAGGCAGTAACTATTGTGCGGGGAGGTCATGCATCAGGATAGCCCTCGCTGTCAGGAGGTCTGATAGGTTTCTACAATTGCTGGGAAGTGTCTGAATGCCTCGGAGTTTCTGCTCAATTACTGAATAAGATTAAAAAGAAACCAGGTGAAAGGATCAAGAAAACAATCAAACGTGTGCAGTCGCCAGAATATTTCTACAGGATTTAAAGGGAATCTTTAGGCATATGTTTTGTATTTTATATAAATGTTCTAACTGGGTGACTTAATTAATTTTATCCGCTCAAGGAATTGTATGTAATTATATATCGCTTACTTGCAAGAAGCCCATGGAGTAAGAGATTTTCAGCTTCTGGGACTTTTCTTCCTGTTCTCTGCCATGTTGGGTGCCATGTGCCTAAAGTCATACCCACAATACCAGCGCAATGCTGTTGCAAGCCATAGCCTGCACACATTTTTAATTCACAGCTGTGTAACATGGCAGCATACTTGAGAGAAAAGAAGAAGAAAGGGGGAGGTTCAAGAAGGCGAGCACCTGTTACACTGTATTTGAGTCTGTAGACAGGTTTTAGATAAGAACACAGACTCACATACTTGACCTATCAGGACATTATTTATGATGCCTATTTGTGTTTCTTTGTACATTCCCTTAGTGTTGCATATGACTTGATAAAGAGGTTTATCTCTTGAAAGCTTGTCATTAATATTATTAATATAAGTTTGTCCAATAAAAAGGTATCAGTATATACTGCAATACATTATTCATCTGGTTTACTGCACATTCACTACCACACTCTTCACATAAAGTAGCCGTGAAGCAGCTGTATGTGGGTGGGATTCCTGGCTTATGTATGATCCATCCTTAGCTATGCCCAAAGCTGTTTATACAGCAGGCATATGCTTTAAGGAAGCCATTTTTAAAATGGTTATGGATTGCAAGAGCAAAGCCTTTGTGGGCACATTTGCATGTCCCTGCCAAAGTTCCCAGAATGCAGTGTAATAACTGTATTTCTCCGAATTCTGAGCAAGAAATGCATTTTTTAACTTGTTTTAGACGTTCAAATGTGAACTTAAATGTACTAGTAGTATAATTGATATATATGTATAATTGATAATGGGCGATACTCATTTGCACACTTATAAAAGAAAGAAAATGTTGAAAAATAATTTGTTGACAGAGAGAACGAGGGAGAAAAATATTGAAAAGAGAATTATAGACAGTTTGTTGAAAAGGAAAATAGAGAATAAAAGAGATTTTCTTTTGAAAAGGAAATCAAAGAGAATTTGCTGTAAAATGAGAGATGATTAAAAACGTTAAATACAAAAAAAGGAAAATGAAAGGATGAGAGAGAATTTGTTTTAAAAAAGAAAACAAAGAGTGAGAGAACAGCAATTTGTTGAAAGGGAGAAGCAGAGAAAGTGAAGTAAGAGAGCGAGAGAGAATTATAAAAGCAAGATTAAAAAGTGAGTGCGCCTCCGCTCAGGTGCTCCCTGTATACCTAACAAAGGGCTCTCCAGAGGATATTTACTGAGCTCACGCTTATTTGCGTTTGACATTAATCGGTTCTACGCTCGTTTCACCGCCATTTATATGCAGATTATCTGGCCTGTTCTCCTGACATGAGGACCAACTGTTGCTGGGAATCCAATCTTCTACAAAGGCCCAATTTGGGATATTTGCATATTAACGAGGGGAAGGTAAATGACTTGAAGACAGGAATGTGAAAAGGAATGGTGGCACCAAGCCAGAGGTAAATAACACAAATTGTGTGGGGAGCAGAGCATGGAGGGGGGGAGAGATTCCTTAAAGGGACACAACTATGTGACTTCAGTTTGAAGCCAGTTATTTCCCTCAAACTAACCTCTCGGTCCAAGGATGGAGTGAGGCCCAAAAAATGCCCCAACCCTTAATACAGACTAAAAATTAAAAATGCCACTGCCATTAGTACACATGGATCCCAGGAGGCATTGACCATTGACCAAGTCACTGCCAGTAGCACACCTAGAAGTGATACCTCAAGATTACACTGAAGACACTTCTTCTTATTACATACTCTTCTCAGCCTCTCCTTTGTTTTCCATCCTTCCCTCTGCTGATTTCCTTGCCCAGCTCTCTTTTGCATGGCAAGGTTATTTCATGTGAGGCGGGGGCCAGAGAGTGACAGGCGCATAATTAAGTGCCAGGAAGGATCCGCCAAAACAATTACTGCGCTGTTATTATACAGTATGATGTGCTAAACTAGATCCTAAAAATGCTGAAAGGAATATAAATCATGGCTTGTGTTGTCCGGGATAGCTGCACAACACTAGGGGAGAAATGCAGAGGACAGCAAACAAACTAAGTGTTGCACGACACTGGCATCTAATGGGTTACAGACAGCAGACTGGCATTATACCCTAAACTGAAACTGCCCCTGATGAGTTGTAAGAAGGTGAAAGCGAGGAAACAATTATAGCCATTACCCAGAATCCTCCCAGCAACTTGACGAAATGAGTGACAGTCAAGTGTGGGGCCTGCTCTATGTGTATACGAGTCTGTGTGTCATGTGTGTCTTAGTGTCTGTGCGTGTACTCGGTCTGTTCTGTGTCTTTTCAGTGATTGCACATGCAATTAAAGGGTTAAACATTCCCAGGGTGCCGTGTGATTCCTGGTTATCCTTGTGCACTCCGTTTGTTGACCGCTCAAATGGAGCACAATAATTATTAGCTGTCCTTATACTTCACACCACTGTAATCTCACCTTAGATGCTGAAACATTCAACCTCACAAAGAAGAAGCTGAAGCCTCCCACACCCTCCAACTTACATCCCTCTGCCTTCCTTCAATTAATCTGATATTTTTTACCCAACATACTAATAATCACCCTATCCTAAATTGCCTCTGTCAAAACTAACATGCCACCATCCCCAAACCTACCTTTAACAATACCTGCCTTCCAAATATCCCTAATTCTACTTCTTTCACCAAATATCCCTAATTCTACTTCTTTCTCCCTTTGTCACTAGCTCCAGGGGCGCAGGGACTAGGGGAGATGGATGGGACCCCCCCCCCCCCCCGATTAAATGAATAGGGGACACAAAAAAGCTAAATTAAACATAATTATGTATTGCCATATTTGGGCATTGGAGGGCATTATGGAGCAGTATGTCTTTCCCATGAAAGCTTTGACCAATAATTTTTAATTTAAATAAAAAAAAAAAGTTTTGAGGAGCACTGTATTAATGGGGCCCATTCAGACATTCAGAGCAGGGCCCTGGTGCACTATGCCCATGACTAGCTCTATGCCACTTCTTCGAAAATCCTGCCTCTGCCACCTGTTTACAAAACTGCCTCTACACCACCTACCCTACACATTTCATGTATCTAGAACATCCTCTGTTTCGATCATCTTGTCAGATCTCCCTAAATAACTAAATGTCTGTCACCCCTCCATATGCTTGATTCTATCATTACCCAAGTGCCACCTCTCCATGTTAATTTCACTGCTATAATGCTTGTTGTTGTTGTTGTCCTTCAGTCGTGTCTGATGCTCTGTTACTGTCACGACCCAGAGTTGGGGCTCAGTACACCCCTAATTCTCCTACTGTAGCTTATAGGAGCAATCTGCAGGTTGTGACTTTTATATTCACCCAGCAATTCAGATCAAGCCATCAGTCATAGAGAAACAGGAAAAGTCAGACCAGCAACACCTTTAGTTTAGTAGAGGCAGACTGAGCATTTATTTTGGCAACAATGCAACCTACCCCACTGTGCTTAAGAGCCTGAACGTCTAAGATTTCACCATGTTCTCTCAGTGGATCAATTATTAATTTACAATTAATCAGCATATTGCAGATCAGAGGAGATCTAAACAGGTTGAACTTGATTGACTAAAAGTATTTTTTCAACCTCAATTACTATATAACAATGTAACACATTCAGGGACTTACCCATTCTAGCAGGTAACAAATGGATTGTGGCCCCACCCCATCTGATGAGAGTTTGGCTAGATACATTTATGGCAGGAACATGGCAATATGGAGGCCTTTTTCCATAGTGTACTGGATTCCCTTATGACCAAACAACTCACAACTGATGGCCCTTCTGCACAGAGACCATGACAATACACCTCACTAAACTATCTGAGGAAAATACACCAAACATGCCTGTGTACCCCCTTTGCATCAATAAGGCCACACACACACTGCTCTGTATAATACAAACACACTGCCCTGTGGAAATAACATCATCTGTTGACCCCAACATTAATTATTGAGGCCTACCATACATTACACATACCAACATCAAGTCAAATTTCATAGCAAGTCCCATGTCCACTGAAATATTTAGCAATATATGTTATGAATAACAGAGTCAATAGTCCAAAAAGTTCAGTGGGGGGCCTTCTGGGCATGACAGTGACCATATGGACTTGCATGCCAAGCATATCTGCATGTGCTTCTGGTTGTGCTTATTCATGTGTTTCTCTTGTCAAATATACTGAAGTGGGTTTCTAATTCCTTCTCCAGTGGACTGCAAGTTGTCTGACCACTCTGCGGTGACATGCTCATCTTGGGTGACCCTACAGGGTATAACTCACAGCCTTATTGAGGTACACAAGCCCTTCACCACTACAAGGTAACAATCCACAAGGCGGCTGACATGCTACCTTTGCCAAAATTGTTTCTGTAACTAGACCCCTTCCACTCCCCTGTTGCCACCTGCATGCAATTCATCAACAAACATGCCTCTGTCACCACCTACCTGCCAATGGTCCCCAAACTTGCCTCCATCACTACTTACCTTTGGTGGCATAGCCATTGTTTAGCCGGCTTAGGCAAAGTGCATAAGCCGCAACTTGAGAAAGAGAGGAAGCTCTTGAAAGCTAGTCATAATATTTATGAATATGTTTGACCAATAAAAAAGGTATCACTATACACTGCAATACTCTGATTATTTATCTGGATTACTGGACACTCATGGCTACCTCACTCTTTCACATATATATATATATATGAGGAGTCAGGTAGCCGTGAATGTCCAGTAATCCAGATGAATAATCAGAGTATTGCAGTATATAGTGATACCTTTTTTATTGGACAAACATATTCATAGGTTTCATGACGAGCTTTCAAGAGCGTTCCTCTCTTTGTCGAGTCAGAGTCAATACTGATTATAGACTCACAAATCCAGGATTAACAAATAATGTTCTGATCAGCCAGCCGTGCAAGTGTGTGGGGGTGCAGACCATAGTAAGTAAATTAGGGTCGTAAATAGTTTTACATCTAAGGAACCATAGGGCTGTAACCAAACTCAGGATGAAGGCAGAGAACAAAAAATAAAAAAATCAATAAACATACATATATGTTTACAAGCATGAATGTTGGAGGTTATAAGAAATGTTGATAATGAGATAAGAATTCAATGTCTACATTAAGTCCTGACTTATTACTCTTAAAGAACATAATCATTTAAATTTCAACTGTATATATGCCCCTGAATATGAACTACTGTGTTTGTAATGTAGTTACAGTAATCCATATAATGTTGGTGACATCAGTAAATAAATGTAATTGTAGAAATTTCCTGGCCTCAAAAGCTAATTGTCCATACTCTTTGTAAAAAAACATGGTATGTATCATCCACACATGAAAACATTATACGTTTTTAGTGGTCTACCCAGAGCAGAATTCAGAGACTGTAATAAAACTCAGTACATGTACCTGGGAAAATACTTTTTTCATGAACCCGGTGTTTTCTTAGAACACAGCACTAACAAGCTGGATTCATCTGTACTATGCAGACCCATCTGGGATTGTTAATATTGCAAGTTCTGAGCCGAGCCTTTGATTACCAGTGTGTAAACAAGCTCCTATCTCAGGCGATATGCAGTACACTTGTTTTATGAATTCTTTTACATTTAACAATCTCACTTTTTTACAAAATGGGTACAACCAGAGAGAACAGTTTGTAGAACAAGCATAATATTTAGAGCATAAGGTGAGGTTTGGCATTGGCGATGGGTCAGGATCAGGGGGCTGAACACTTGAGTTTTAGGGTGGAGTAAGAATTAGGATGCATCACAACCTGCTCTTTGTGGGGCTTGAAAAAGCCAAAGAGACCAATCATACCAGTAGGTTGTATAGGTTCTATACATCCAGGACAGCTTAACCAGATTCTAGGACAAGTTGCAGATTCTCAGACCATGTTACCGGGTAATATAACAAGTTAAAGAAACTAATTTCTGATAAAAAAATTAAACACACCATGCATATGTGTCCCAAACAAAACATAATTTTTTTTTTTTTTAGGTACGTCCTTATATTCAGTTTTCACCCCAATTAGCAGTTGGGCACTTCCTTAGACAAATACAATGTTCACACCTTCTGCTCCATTGAAATTTCCTCCCTTGGGCTGGGTCTGGCTCTGAGGCCCCCGTGCCAGCCAGTCTATTTTCAAAGCTAGGTGCCGAATAGCCACCAGCTTTCAGCTACCTTCAGTCAATATCTTGGCACAGCAGGGGCTGATAAGATACTGTGAGCACTGGAATCAGAATGTCTGGGCATGGGGTTGTGGAAATATGTTTATTAGCTTAATACAATAGTCGAACCCCCAAAAAACGCTCTACACAAAGTAATGACCGTAAAAAATTAAAATGGACCCAGAGTCACAAGTAACCTTGTTGATAGGGGCCTTAGGGCTCCATGACATGCAACCAGCTTGGGGAAAAACATTACACAATATAAAAAATCAACAAGTGATAAAGTATTTCACAAGGTCCTTATGGCTGTTATAATAACCCTTTGATTCAACTGGCTATTTGGCAAATAATCATCAGGGTCCAGTGGACCTATGGGAGAGGCACCTTCCCACCTGCTGGCTTTCGGCAGCCCACCTTGCATTCTGTACTGCCATTGAGTCAAAATATTTTGTGAGTTACAATAAAGTGGAGGAAAAAAACAAGTTGAATACTGTAGTTCTTGGCACCGTTTTACTGCAATCAGAGATACAGTGCCTTCCAGAACTATTGGCACTGTTCTTAAAGATGTGCAAAAAAATGGTCATCCATGACTTCTTGTTTCACTTAGATACAAATAAGATATGACACTAAGACTAAACACCCTTGGTCATCCATCAACACAAGGGAAGATCAGAGAATACACAAATTAGATGAGACAAAAGGCTGCTGACCTTCATAAATCAGGAAACATACAAATGAAAATACAAATCCCTGTTATTAGGCCAATAATTAAGACGTTTCAAATAAGTTTTTCATTTTATAGTGCTTTGATTCAAAATTGGGCATATTTATAATTGTGTCCCTATAAGCATGCAAACTAGAAAGGGACTATACTATAAAAAGACAAACCCTAATAATAGTCGGGAACACTGCATGATATATTATTTCTTTCTATAATGCAGACATGCCCTGCTTTACTGTTTGTTTGCAGCATGGTTACAGTGGCCATATTTGTTTCTGGCAGTGTTTATGCCATTTTTATATGTATTGATACGTTTATTATTTAAAGTAATGTTCATACTTTTAATGACCTCTATAATTTTATAGATATATTTAAAAATAAATAAGTTTTGAAATATTTTTTTTTGTTAGTTGTTTTTGGTCTTTTAAATTGACTCTTTAGGCATTTTGTATATATAAATTCTTTAACTAGGTTACTTAACTGTATTCTCCTCAATGTAACTATCATTTAAAAGTTATACTTCATTTACATCTAATAAGTAGATTTTCAGCTTTTTGATCCGCCTCCTTTCTTACTGTTTTCCCTTCTAGAAGCTGACATCTATAACCTAGGGGACACAGGGGAAGGGCTTCACATATTGTAATGCTGTTAGCAAACATTTAGTGATATGTGTGACTTTATAAGCTAGTTCTTATTCATCTTCACTTTCTTTCTTCTACCTTCTATTCCTTCTATCTCAGTTTCCTCTTCCATCTATCTAATTAAGCTTCAATCTTTCTCTCTCTCTTCCCTTCACTTCCCTTATTCCTCCTTTCTCTCCGCTACTCTTTCCTTTTTCCCCTTCTTTATATCCATCTTTCTATATTCTTCCATCCTATATTCTTCCGACTTCTCTTGTGATTTCTCACCTCTCTCCCTTTCTTTCTCCTCTTCCCTAGTTATCCTTCCTCTGTTCCCTTTTTCCTATCTATTCTTTCTTTTTCCTCTTTCTTATCCTCCAGGTGAAGGGCTTCACATAGTGTAAAGCTGTTAGCAAACAGATAGTGATGTGATATATGTTTGCTTGCAGCAGCATGACACTGCTAGTGTGTTGCCACACCCTGTGGGTGTGGCCTTAGGTCACAGCTGTGCAAGATGTCAGCATACGATAAAAAATGGGGCAGTTCCAAACGCTGAGAATCTGTTAGTGTGGGAGATGCTTCAGAGTAAATGAAGTGTAAATGTTATTCAGCAATTACATTCAGCAGGATAAAATTTATTCCGAAACATAATTAAAAAATTAACCACAGAGTCCCTTTAATTACTGAATATTGCAGACCCCACCATAGCCGTCGCACCATACTATATATCCTGTCCTCGCTGCTCTGTATATCCAGGTATTCGCGCTCGCTCTTCCCCCACATATCACAGTGTATACAGCAGCTGCTCAGCTCTGTTAGGTTAAAATGATTTTAGAATGGAATATAAAATGATGGAGTCTTGCTCGCTAACCCAGAACGAGGTTAATAGCGCGTGGCGGTGTCATCAAAATCCCAAATTTCTCCTGCACAGGGGCGATGAGAGAAGCGGCTGCTTCATATGCCCGGCACCATGCTAAAGTGGGTTTTCAATTGATGCTGGTTAGAGCCATTACTGGTGTGGGAAATTTTTAACCCCTGCACTGCAAATATGGCACGGATAGGAGGAAGAAATAGTGAAAAAGTTGGAAGCAATTTTATAGATAGAGTGTCAGAACAATGAGGGATGTGACCAGGAAAATGATTTATTATGACAGGTATTTATTTATAGAAAGTGTGGTGGATATACGGAACAGCCTTTCAGTGGGGTTAAAATGCACAAATACATTAAAAGGAACACTGATGTGTCCTATTTATAGTATTCTCTTTTGCCAATAATGTGAAAAATGTTTCTACCATGGTTAAAACAAATATGAGATGTGCTGTATTCGATATATGAGCTAAGGCCAAGCCAACATTTTAGGCGCTTTCACTACCACTGCTAACAAGCAGACATGGCCAGATTACCCATTAGGCCAACAAGGCAGCCGCCTAAGGGTGCTTCTATGTGAGGGGCGACACAAAAAATGGGTCCTGGCTTAAACAAAATGAAATGCTGCAGTTCATAAACTATCTACTAGGGCGTAACCACCTAGAACAAGAGAGTTACAACAGGAAAAGGAACTTATGAACAAAAAAGGCAGAAATGGGTGCATGCATATCTTGCTTACTCACTAGCAGGAGCTCCTCCACTTCACTGCCCAGGTGCTCCAAGAAGACAGATCCGGCCCTGCAAGCAGATAGTTACATGTTGTGTGTTTGTGCAACATGAAGCTGCTCCCCTGTGTGTGTGGCCTTAGCCACAGCTGTTAAACATGGCACCTTACATGTGAAATAACAAAAAGAAAGGGGTAATATCCAGTAGGAGAGAATCTGTTACTCTGGGGGCTTTTTAGAAGTAAGTATGAGTTTTATATAAAAATTTTATTTATATAAAACAGAAGATGCCTAAAGAGTCGCTTTAAGACGATAATGTTGTACTAAACACAGCCTCTATAAGGACACAGACTAAATAAATCAGTCCCGGGACCTTGGGACCTGCACTCTCAGGGATGGTTCCTGCATTGTTTAGGGATTAGCATTAGTCCTTCAGCAGCTGAGTATCCAGCGTTATATACGCAGTATCCACAAGCCTCCGTCTCTGGTTGCACCGAGCTGGGTGTAATAATTGGCTCAGAGCAGTAATCGTATCTATTTTTATAGTTTTGTTTTGTAAGGTGTAAACACTTGTAAAGATACCATAAATATCACCAACACACAAAGGGCTGGAGATTAGCAAATGCTAATGGACTTCAGGCTGAGAGGCAGTGAGAACAACACAAAGACCCAGGGTTTATGCTGAACGATGTGAGGATTTAATTTAATATAATAAGGATATCTGTACAGCATCTTTAATGCTCCTGTTACTGCTTATAATCTGTTCCATGAAACCTCTTAACGCAGACTGTAATATATACTAAGACTACTGCATGCCTGGGCATTGAGACTATATACAATGCATACAGATATGCTATACTGTTCACTAAGACTATATTATATTGTCAGGATGTGCAGTTTATTAATGCTGTATATTATATTCAGTATAGAAAGCACAGGCTGCACCACGTACAAAGGCTATATATATAGTATTCCAAGGTTACAAAGTGTAAGCAGGCACTGTACTCTCAGCCTATATACAGTACATTAACATTACATAGTCTACCCTTGCAGCCCCATTACATCCCTCAACGTGTAAAAGCGTAGCCCGTAACGTAGCCCGCAAGACTTATGGCTATTAAATTAACCTCTCAAAGCTACCCGCAAACGACTTGCGGGTTAAGCACGAAAAAAACGCGATGGGCTGTTGAAATGTGAACTCCGCAGCGGCAAATCCTTTGATCTGTCAAGCTGTTACGTTCGAAAATCGCTATTAAATTGCTACGAATCCACTGGCGTTCAACCCTGTAATCTGCAAATGGAGCCAAAAAGCGAACGGTACTAGAGAGGACCCGCAAGGGGATTAAAGTCCTATCCGTGGCACTGTAAATGCAAATATAAACACAATACTGTATTTTCAATTAAAGGGAAAGTGATGTTAATTAATAGCATAACATCCCCAAGCACTGGAACTCGCATGGACTTGAATATCATATTTACTGATTTATTAATATTGCATTATTTCTGGAATCAGGGTCCGATCGAAACTCGTAATTGAAACCCGTAAGGCTTTGAAATCTAACCCTCATTTTTCAGTGTTGTAATGATGACGATCTTATTTGCCATTGACTCCATCTAAACCCGTAACTATGGGTTTAACTAATTGATCATGTTCACGGCCGCACATCCAACGTTCGCTAGAATGGTTTGTTGGTTTGCGTCTACGGCCCGTAACTCGCGGCATGGTTCAATTGAATAGTTCTGTAACACAGCCAAATTTCAAGCCCGTAGCCTTTGCGGGTGTGCCGATGCCGCTACGGGATTTGAATCTAATGGGGCTGACTAGGTACTCAGGCTGTACAGTACTCTCAGACTTTATAGTACACAAATGTGATTGTTATGATTCTCAGGACACTTGGACATTTGGGTCTGGAAACTGGATCCTGATGGACATTAGCCATATAGCCAGTTGAATCAAAGGAGTATTATAATATCCATAATGAGCTTGTGAAAGACTTTACCACTTGTTGATTTCTTATGTTGTGTGATGTTTTCCCCAAGCGCCGGCTGTATGCCATGAGCCCTAAGGCCCTTTTCGTCCAGGTCATTTGAGACTAGAAGGCTCTGAGTCCATTTCCATTTTTATAGCCATTATATTGTGTGTGCAGTGTGTTTTGTGGTGCAACTATTGCATTAAGCTAATAAACATATTCCCATTATTGGTTGGATTTCACTGCCCTGCCCGTCATTCTGGCTCCATGACTCACAGTATCTTATCAACTTCTGCTGTGCCCAGATCCGGACTGATGGTAGCTGACAGATGGAGCCATAGACTCCTCAGCATCTAGCTAAGCCAGTCCCAGCCCATGTGAGGGTAATTTAAAGGGGCAGAAGGTGTGAAACCTGGGTTTGTGTAAGGGAGTGTCCCATTGCTGATTGGGGAAAAACCTGTATAAAAGGATCTACTGGAAAAATAAAGTTAATAAAGTATGGGACACATATGCATGATGTGTTTCATTTAGAGGGAAGGTATTTATTAGTTTTTAATCAGAAATTAGCAACTGAAACCCAGTAACTTGACCTAATAATCTGCAACCAATAAATCTTCCTGTTTTCTCTCTCTTGCCTTCACTTTCCTTATTCCTCCTCTCTCTTCACTATATTTCTTCCCTTTCCTTCCTTTATATTCCATCTTTCTGTATTCTTCCATCCTACATACTTCCATCTTCACTTGTGCTTTCTCAACTCTCTACCTTCCTTTCTTCCTATTCCCTAGCCATCCTTTCTCTCTGCCATATTGCTATCCTCTCTCATCTTCTTTCACCTTAATTAACTACCTTTCCTCAGTTTCCTCATCCACATCTTCCCTTTCCTTCCTCTTCCCTATATATCTGACATATATATCTTCTCTCTTCTTCCCTATATTTATGACCTATATATATTGCCTCTCATCTTCTTTCACCTTAATTAACTACCTTTCCTCAGTTTCCTCATCCACATCTTCCCTTTCCTTCCTCTTCCCTATATATCTGACATATATATCTTCTCTCTTCTTCCCTATATTTATGACCTATATATATTGCCTCTCCTTCATTTTCCATATATATCTCCCTCTTCATCCTCTTTCCTCCTCCATGTCTATCTCATTCTTTCCCCTAGTCATCTATCTTCAATTTCCTTCCTCTTTCCTATCTATCTTCCTTTTTCATATTTTTTCCTCAAGTTTTCTCTCTTTGCCTTTTTTTATATTGAATCTTTCTATCTTCCTTCTTCCTCTTTCCTCTCACTTCTTCTTCCTTCATGCTCCTTCTTCTCTCCTTCCTCCCACATTCTCTTCTTTGTCTTTGTCATTCATCTACCATATCTTTCTCACTTTTCTTCCCTCCTTGACTAATTCCTCTTCCATTTCAGACTCCTCTTCATTCTCACTTCATTTTCAGCTTCTCCGCTTTATTTTCTTCCTCTTACCATTTTCTTCTTTGTCTCACCCTCCTCTCTCTTCCCTAATTTCTCACCCAGCTCTCCCTTCTGTTTCTCTCAAACCATTACTTATCTTCATTACTTATCTTCACTATTTAAAGGGGCCATAAGCCATTTTCAGTTGGCTTCCTAATTTCAAATAATTGACATCTGGGCTATATAAATCAAGCAGTCCTTAGTCTCCCTGTCTGTTGTCTGTTGCTTACTCTCCTTTAGGCTGCTGACTATGTGCACTACTGTGTTTCTGGCTACCAGTAATACCTGCCTGGGTATGTAGATTGCCATGACATCCGTCCTAGGCCCTGGCTATCTGTCCTGCTGTGTTCCTGGCTACCAGTGACAACTGTCCTGAGGCTTGGCTATGTGTACCGCCATGTTCCTGGTCACCTGTGATACCTATCCTACTGCGTGGCTACCTATATAGCTTTCCATTATTGTGCTGCCTGGCTACCTGCATTTCTATGTCACCTATACATGAGCCCGGCTCTCCGCACTGCTGCACCTACACTTCTGTTTGCTGTTCTATAACATCTCTCTTTCCCCGAATTAATATATTACTAGCTACTTGCCCGTCAAAAATTACGGGTAATAAAATTGTAAGGCAGGTAATGCTGTTTGCCACAGACATTATTTTTTTTGGTGGTCTGAGATCCTTCAGCGCTCATTGCAAGTCTCACGCTGAGCGCCTTTGGCGCTCATCGCGTGTCTCGCAATGAGCGCTTTTGGCGCTCATTGCGAGGCTCTTGGTTGTATTTTTTTATGAAAGGGCGCTTTTGCTGTAAGGTCGGCGCTGATCTGCTTTTTGCGCTTATTGTCTTTTTGTGCTATGAGCAGCGTTGGTGCTCGTTGTGAGGTGAATGGCTATTGTGTTAATTGCGATATTTTTTTGTGTATATGTCTTTTTTTATGCAAATTAAATTAATAAATTAATAAATTAATATACTTTACCTATTTGTAAGTAATATATGCAGGAAGCATTGTGCTGAAGAGCTGACAATCTGTTTTGATATTGCTGCAGCATACAATGTCGGCTTGCACTGTTGTGGAACTGCTGTGTAAGTGTCAGCAATGTGTGCAGTGTGTAGTGTAAATAGGCTGCGTGCGCGAGGGAAAGCCGTTAGTGTAGCTGTGTACTTCCGCATTGTGTAAGTTAGTGTTGTAAAATGGCAGCGAATGTGTACGTGGTACGCAGGTGTGAATGATTTAGCGGCCTTGCTAAAAGTGTATCTTGTAACTCGTAGGTCGTATTTTTGCGAGTATTTTTGCGAGTTCATTATGTTTGTTTTTCTAAGTCCCGCGGCTCGTATTTTTGTAGTGTAAGTCCGTAAAATTTTCATTCTAAGTCCCGCAGCTCATATTTGTTTGTGTAAGTGCATATTTAGTGATTGTGTGCTAGATCTATTTTGTCAAAGTGCCGCTTGTGTCGGTGTTTGTAACCGCTTGTGAGGCGCTGTAGAGCCTCCACCTCCACTAATGTGGCTCCTCGCTTCGCGAGGGTCTGCATTTGCGACCTGCAATGAACACTGCGGGCTCGCGAAGCGGCCAGGTTGCGGCCAGGCGCTCATCCCTACGACCCGCACGCCATGCTCATCATACCTACAACCCGCGGACTACACATCAACACATAACTCAAAAACACAATTCAAAGTGCGAGACTCGTAGCACTTTGAAAAAAGCGCCTATAAAAATTAAGGCCCGTAACACTTACAAAATAAAACAGCCACTGAGAGGGAAAAAAATATGAGCTGAAAAAAATACGAATTTAACGGCCGCAACACGCACAGTGAAAAACACAAAAAACACACTAAATACAAAATCAAATAAAAAACAAAATACACACACAGCAAGGGGGGGGGGGGGGGGCAGCCAGGACATCTGGGAATGAGGTTACACGCTAATTTCGATAGAATTTAAAGATTTTCGCCACTCGAAAATCCCCTAAGCGAGAGAAACAATGGCTGCCTAAAAAATGAAAACGAGGCTACATGACCCCTAAGCACGCAAAACACCTCCAAGCACATACGACTTTTACACAGGCCCGTACAACCTACTAAATACACTCTTAGGAAGCACGCTAAATGCTCCACACCCGTCTAACACATATACAGTCGCAGCCATTTTACGACACTAACTGCAAACTAATAACATTAAAATTACAAAATGCGGAAAATACACAGCTAAACAAACGGTTTCCCCTAGCGCACGCAGCCTATTTACACTACACACTGCAGACATTGCTGACACTTACACCTCAGCTCACCAACACTGCAAATGTACATTGCATGCTGCAGGAACATCAAAACAGATTGTTAGCTCTTCAGGATATTGCTTCCTGCATATATTTATTACAAATAGGTAACATATATTGATTTATAACTTTAATATCACTGGAAGAAAACCAAATACAAAAATTACAGATTCACAATAAACGATAAAGGCGATCAGCGCGAGCCTCACAAGCAGCGCTAATGGTGTTTACAGGACCACAGCTACACCAGGTGAGAGGCTCGCAATGCCAGCCAAAAGGCCTTCAGCGCAAACCTTACAATCAGCGCCAAAGGAGCTCTCATAACCAAACATACACCAACCAAGAGGCTCGCAATGAGCGCTGACGGTACTCACACAAACAAAATACTTACTTTGTGTACCAAACAGCATTACCTTACAATTCTATTGCCGTAATTTTTTGACGGGCAAGTCGCTAGTATTATATATATATATACTAGCGAATTGCCCGTCAAAAAATTACGGCAATAAAATTTGAAGCCATAGCAATGCTGTTTGCCACACAATGTAAGGCTTTTGCTCCTCTGAGGACCATCAGCGCTCATTGCGAGCCTCTCCCCTCGTGTCTTTCAAGTTTCCTGCTTCGCAACGATCACCTTTGGCGCTCATCGCGCAGACAGTTATATAAGTACAGTGTAAAATATACAATTTTTTTAGTACAGTCAATCGCCTAAGTGCTCTGAGCTCGGAAGGCTTCTATGCGTCAACGGCATGCCTCGCACATTTATACATCTAAGAATAAGTGAAAACATATTTCCTGCTCTGAATCCCAAGAAAGTGGGCACGGACATGCAAATTAGTCCTCAATGCATTTTCACTCTTTAAAGAACCACTGAACTCACTCTAAGTGTTCTTCATGTATGAAAGAGCAAATGATTGTGTGTTAAAATTATCCTTTTTTTCATTTCACTAATATCAGCTAAAAAAATCAAAAGTTTTAAATCTGTTGTTTACATACAGTCTTTTCTGCCCACTGGCTGTTGCATCAGTAATTTGCAGATTACTGAGTTGGCATGCACTGGGTGAAGGCTATGATGGATAGCACAGCTTTCCCCTGGAAACTGGTTACACTGCACTGACTAATTAATCCATAGCTTTCCTGTTTAGATGAGTCCAGTATTCCATACCTGCACAGATAGATGTGGTAAGGGTTCGGTTTATGCTTGCTGGGATCACTGCACAAAGCTGCACAGACCACGGAGCACTAACCCCCCCCCCCCCCCCCCCCCCCCCCGGGCATTGGTCTACATTGCTCACATTCCAGAGAGGCAAGAGACGAGAAACCTGTTTCCTTGAAACTTAAAGTATAAGCAGTAAAAAAAAAATATCATTGACTTGAATGGGAGGCAACCAGATTGGTTGCAGACATGGAGCAGTCTGGGGGTAGTCTTTCACACATATAAACACAGATTTGATTGTATTTAATTTTGAACTGAAAAATAAACGTATGCTTCTATTGCGCTTAATTAAGTAGCCCTTTCATCAAATACCACTTTATATATGGGTCCTTTTAGCAAATACTTGCCATTTTAACACAGTTTTCATGCATAGCATAGGATGGATTTGTAAGGGCTAGGACATCTACCCATAGACAGTGACTGTTTCAATCTTTTCAAATCTTATCAGTATATGTATATATATATATATATATATATATATATATATATATATATATATATATATATATATGTAGTTTATAAACGTCTAAAACAAGTTTCCTGCCCAGAATTCTCAGAAATACAGTTATTTCACTGCAGACTGGGAACCTTGGCAGGAACATGCACATGTGCCCACAAAGGCTTCACTCTTGTAATCCATTACCATTTTAAACATGGCTTCCTTCAAGCATATGCCTGCTGTATTACACAGCTATGAGCAAAGCTCAGGATGGATTATACACAAACTAGGAATCCTATAACTTAAATGAGTGAAACATTTGATTTGTTAAACCTACAGCTGCTGGTAGAGCAACTTGGGGGTAGGGAAACCGAGATGCACATTTGCTTGTGCACCATAGGGCGGATAAGGAGTTTGTACCTAGGGGCACCAGATATGTAAATCCAATCTCAAAAGGTGGTCCAAGATGCATTGAGATTTAAATAGCCAGTCCCCAGGATCACTGGAAGGTAATCAGGCAGTTCCCAGGATCACTTAAAGGTAACAAGCCGGTCCCCAAGATCACTGGGAGATAACCAGCCGGTCCCCAGGATCACTGGAAGGTAACCAAATGGTTCCCAGGATCACTGGAAGATAACAGACGGTTCCCAGGATCACTGGAAGATAACCACACAGTCCCCATGATTACTAGAAGATAACCAGATGGTTACCAGGATCATTGGAAGATAACAGACGGTTCCCATGATCACTGGAAGGTAACCAGCCTGGCTCCAGGATCACTGGAAGGTAACCAGCCGGGCTCCAGGATAACTGGAAGGTAACCAGCCTGGCTCCAGGATCACTGGAAGGTAACCAGCCGGGCTCCAGGATCACTGGAAGTAACCAGTCGGTCTCCAGGATCACTGGAAGGTAACCAGCCCATAACCAGGGTCACTGGAAGGTAACCAGATGGTTCCCGGTATCACTGAAAGGTAACCAGCCGATTCCCAGGGTCACTGGAAGTAACCAGTCGGTCTCCAGGATCACTGGAAGTAACCAGCCGGGCTCCAGGATAACTGGAAGGTAACCAGTCGGTCTCCAGGATCACTGGAAGGTAACCAGCCTGGCTCCAGGATAACTGGAAGGTAACCAGCCGGGCTCCGGAATCACTGGAAGGTAACCAGCCGGGCTCCAGGATCACTGGAAGGTAACCAGCCTGGCTCCAGGATCACTGGAAGGTAACCAGTCTGGCTCCAGGATAACTGGAAGGTAACCAGCCGGGCTCCAGGATCACTGGAAGGTAACCAGCCGGGCTCCAGGATCACTGGAAAGTAACCAGCCTGGCTCCAGGATAACTGGAAGGTAACCAGCTGGGCTCCAGGATAACTGGAAGGTAACCAGCCGGGCTCCAGGATCACTGGAAAGTAACCAGCCTGGCTCCAGGATAACTGGAAGGTAACCAGCCGGGCTCCAGGATCACTGGAAGGTAACCAGCCGGGCTCCAGGATCACTGGAAGGTAACCAGCCTGGCTCCAGGATCACTGGAAGGTAACCAGCCGGGCTCCAGGATCACTGGAAGTAACCAGTCGGTCTCCAGGATCACTGGAAGGTAACCAGCCCATAACCAGGGTCACTGGAAGGTAACCAGATGGTTCCCGGTATCACTGAAAGGTAACCAGCCGATTCCCAGGGTCACTGGAAGTAACCAGTCGGTCTCCAGAATCACTGGAAGGTAACCAGACGATTCCCAGGATAACTGGAAGGTAACCAGCCGGTCTCCAGAATCACTGGAAGGTAACCAGCCGGGCTCCAGGATAACTGGAAGGTAACCAGCCGGTCTCCAGGATCACTGGAAGGTAACCAGCCTGGCTCCGGGACAACTGGAAGGTAACCAGCCGGGCTCTAGGATCACTGGAAGGTAACCAGCCGGGCTCCAGGATCACTGGAAGGTAACCAGCCGATTACAAGGATCACTGAAAGTAACCAGTTACTGGAAGGTCTTTGAGAACCCCTATACTAGACCATGCATCATTTTAGTTCGCCTTCTTCATTTTTTTTCTGATTTCTTTACATCCCTTTGGAGATGTGGCTTCCAGAGCTGCACAAAGTATTCTAGGCATCTACAGAGTGTCATTAATACTCTCTTTTCTGCTACCAAATTTATTTTTCCAATAAAAACCAAGCATCCTACTGGCTTTTCCTGCAACTTTGTTGCATTGCTTTTGTACTTTTAAAATAATCTGATATAATAATTTCCAAATGCCATTTTTGTTGCAGACATTTCTCTCCATCCTCTATCCTTCCTTACTCTTCCCTCTCTCTCTCTTCCTCATCCATTGCGCCCAGTCTGGGCATGCTCTACAGCGCACACAGTCAATCTTGGGAAGTGCCTGTTTGCTGATCCTATCCATCGAAATCTCTTATACTCCAGCTATTGGAAATCCGTGACCTTCCCTGATAATCAGAGAGCTCTGCGCGGCTTACGCGGACAATAAACCACATGGATTCATCAAGGCTGAACTGTCAATTTTCTCATTAAATAGCTGTGCTGGGCCAGAGATTATCCCCTGCACATTCTCCCTATGCTGTATTAACCTCTACATTATTATCACACAGGAAGGATGCCCCCCAACTGCAGATGTCACAACAGGATTTATTACGTTTATTGCAAAGGGATGAACAAAAAAAGATTTTAGTTTGATGGGAACTAAAAGTAATACTAGGATTATTATATAGGTGATGGATACAGGAGTAATTATCCTACAGCAGTGGGGCGTCGATACTCAACTAGATATATTGGCATGTTTTTTACATTTGAATAACTTAATCAATACTTATTGGCAGATTAACTAGGAGAGGCCATTATATATATATATAGTTGTGTTGTTCAGTCAGTCGTATCCAGCTCTCCATGACCCTATGGACCCCAGCACCCCAGGCACATATTGCCACTGGTTGTGCGTATCCATAAGGTTATCTTGGAAAACATACTGGAGAGGGTTGCCAGTTCCTTCTGCAGTGGACTGTGATTTGTCTGACCACCTGCCCACCTTGGGTGACCCTACATGGTATAGCTCACAGCTTCATTGGGGTACACAAGCCCCTCCAGCACAACAAAGTAGTGATCCAGAAGGGGATATATGTATATATAATAGTATATATAAATCATAAAAATATCTAAATCTTTCTATACATAGACAGATAGATAGGTAGAAATAGGCATCTCTCTCTGTATATATATATATATATATATATATATATATATATATATATATATATATTTATTTACATTTATATCTATCTATCTATATATATTTATATCTATCAATATATAACTATCTCTATCTATTTATAAATATTTCTCTATCTATGTATCTATCTATCTATTTCTATCAATCTATTTCTATCTATATCTATGTATATCTATTTATCTATCCAACTATCTATATCTATATCTATCTATCTATCTATCTATCTATCTATCTATCTATCTATTTATACCTATATCTATCTATTTATATCTATTTATCTATCCATCTATCTATCTATATCTATCTATCTATTCATATCTATATCTATCTATTTATATCTATCTATTTTTTATATATTTATCTATATATATATATATATATCTATTTATATCTATATCTCTATCTATTTCTATCTATCTATCTATCTATCTATCTATCTATTTATATCTATCTATCCATTTATTTCTATATATCTATCCATCTATTTATATCTATAGCTCTATTTATCTATCTATCTATCTATCTATCTATCTATCTATCTATCTATCTATCTATCTCTCTATCTATCTATCTATCTATCTATCTATCTATCTATTTATATCTACCTTTTTTATCTATCTATCCATCTATTTATATCTATATCTCTATCTATTTCTATCTATCTATCTATCTATCTATCTATCTATCTATCTATTTCTATCTATCCATTTTTATCTATCTATCCATTTATTTCTATCTATCTATTTCTATCTATCTATCTATCTATCTATCTATTTTAACTATATATCTATTTTATCTATCTATCTATCTATCTATCTATCTATCTATCTATCTATCTATCTATCTATCTATCCATCTATTTTATCTATCTATCTATCTATCTATTTTAACTATCTATCTATCTATCTATCTATCTATCTATCTATCTATCTATCTATCTATCTATTTCTATCTATCCATTTTTATCTATCATCCATTTATATCTATCTATCTATCTATCTATCTATCTATCTATCTATCTATCTATCTATCTATCTATCTATCTATCTATCTATCTATATCTACATCTCTATTTATATCTATCTATCTATCTATCTATCTATCTATCTATCTATCTATCTATCTATCTATCCATCTATTTATATCTACATCTCTATTTATATCTATCTCTCTCTATCTATCTATCTATCTATCTATCTATCTATCTATCTATCTATCTATCTATCTATCTATCTATCTATCTATCTATCTATCTATTTCTATCTATCTATCTATCCATTTTTATCTATCTATCCATTTCTATCTATCTATCTATCTATCTATCTTTTCTTACTTGCATTATTTATTCTTAAGTGCCACAGAATATATGCATTGCAGGACCACTGTATTTTGGTCCATTACATTAGCAGCTGTCAGCCATGAGCATAAAAGCATCTCTGTGATGAGTGGGTATTAACAACCCTAGCTCTGCATATGTGACTCATCATCTTCTAGATATAAGGATGTAATGTGTCTTGTGGCATGTCCTAGCTTGAGACTTTGTGCCAATGTAATGTATATTGATGCATCTCTATGTGATCTTATTATAATGTAACACACTGATAATGGTGACAAGAGAAGCCAATGGGATCTACAGGCCTACATATGCTCTCTGCAAGTTCTGTTAAGTTGACGTTTTTGGCACATATTTTGCCATTCAAAAGGCAACTTTTTAATGTTTAAATATGCTCTTTTATATGAATTTAAAAAATAGTTGCGTTTCATGTCCATGCAGTGTTGAAGGGAGACAAGATGGAACCCTCTATACATTGTATGATGAAGAAAAACTCATTATTGTTTGCAAGTGCCTGCTTCTGGGCATGTTTGGTTGCAGGGGGTGGTATTATATTCTACAACTCAGTATTCATTATAACCCCTCTCTATAACTCCTCTTACGACATCATATAACAACTTTTACTCATTACTATCGCTATTTCTCAATATAATAATTCTCCATTGCTACACATAGTCCTTCTTTATAAGTCCTCTTTATAACTCCATATAACTGCTGCAAATGCTCCATATAACCCCTCTCTATAACTCCTGTATATATTACTATGCCTATTTTCCATATAAATCTTCCCCATTGCTCCATAGTGTTGTTGTTTAGTCATGTCCAACTCTCTGTTCCCCTATGGAGTGTAGCACCCCAGGTACCATTGTTAAATCTCAGGTCATGCTTATCCATAAGGTTTTCTTGGCAAAGATACTGGAGTGGAATGTCAGTTCCTTCTCCAGTGGACTGAGATTTGTCTGACCTCTCTGCTATGATCTGCCCATCTTGGGTGACCCTTTATGGTATAGCTCACAGCTTAATTGAAGTTCACAAACCCCTTCACCATGACAAAGTAGTGATCAAGAAGGGGGCTCCATATAACCACTCTATATAACACTGGTTAAGGGATCATATAACCACTTTTTACTTATTCCTATTCCTATGTTTTCCGTTGCTGCATATATCCCCTTGTTATAAATCCACCTTGTATTTCCATTTGTTGTTGTTTAGTTGTTCAGTCATGTCCAACTCTCTGTGACCCTGTGGACCACAGAACATCTCAGTCAAACTCATGTTCATTGCTTCAATGACCTCATCTATCCATCTCTGTTGTGCAAATTCTCCATATAACCCCTAACTCCTCAAGTGCCCCACATATTAACACTTACTGTTCCATATTGTTTGTTTGTGTTTTGTGTCATTCAGTCGTGTCCGACTCTACGTGACCTCATGGCCCGTAACACACTAGTCACATATTTATGTCCATGGTCATGCTGATCCACTTGGTATTCATGGCAGAGATACTTGAGTGGGTTGCCAGTTCCTTCTCCAGTGGGTTGCCAGTTCCTTCTCCAGCTCCTGGTATTTCTAGGTGGTCTCCCATCCAAGTACTGATCAGGTGACAACCCTACTCGGCTTCAGGGTGGTTCCCTGACTGCAATCAAACTCAGGTCACAGTGGTGAAAGCACCAAATCCTAACCACTGGCCACCAGGGAACCCAACTGTTCCAGATCCATTTTCTCATATCCCCTACTTTTACCTCCTACTATTCCATATCATCTTTTCATATCCCCCACTTTTAACTCTTACTGTTCCACATCCATATTCTCATATCCCCCTCTTTTAACTCTTACTGTTCCAGATCCAGCTTCTCATATACCCCACTTTTACCTCCTACTATTCCATATCATCTTTTCATATCTCCCTCTTTTAACTCTTACTGTTCCACATCCATATTCTCATATCCCCCACTTTTAACTCTTACTGTTCCATATCATCTTTTCATATCCCCCACTTTTAACTCCTACTGTTCCATATCATCTTTTCATATGCAGCACTTTTAACTCTTACTGTTCCATATCATCTTTTCATATCCAGCACTTTTAACTCTTACTGTTCCACATCCATCTTCTCATAACCCCATCCTATCCCCCACCTAACACACAAATCTCAAGCCGAATGACTTTCTATCACATCCAAACCTTGACGGCACCTTTCCAAGCCTCCCAGAATCCTTTGCAGCTCCCCGTTCGATAACCGCGCACGGTATGCAGCGGTAAATATGCCATAGCAGGGTTGATTGTGTATTCCTGCTCTGTCATTAACAGGATTTATTCCGCGGCTGCTCGCAGCCAGTTTGGTTTTATTTAACCATAAACAACCTGGATCTGATAATGAAGTATCTCAGTGTCCGTAGCCCCATTAATAAGCAGGGATTTTAATGGAACTGCGCGTTCCTCTGGGGGAAGTGATAGCGCAGCGTACTAAGCTGATGACTAGCGGCGTGTGGAGTGTGTACTGACAGCCAGAGATCTCAGGGGCTTACACGTAACCCGCGCCGGATTAGTTAAATAAACACAGGAAGAATTAAAAATTGATTTTAGTCACCGGCCCTGACACAGTAATATGATTTAGAGCCACACGGTTTAGAGAAGGGAGCAGATTGGGAAAAAAATCTCGTTTCGCACAAATGCGTTTGTTTTAATTCACTGCGTTATAAAGATTATGTGTTCACGACTGAGGGGATTGTAAAGCAGCGCTGTACAATGGAATAAAATATGGAGGATAATTATACAAAAAAGGCATAGAAATTGTTTTAATTTGGGAACAAACAGCGTTGATGCCTCTGCTGGTTTCTGGAGGCATCCATGATGCTTTGGTGGAAGCTGTCTCTCTTTTATGAATCTATTGCTGCAAGCTATCTGCTTTTGATCATGTGATCCAGTTATTTCAAGGGACTGCATCACCCCAACAGGAAGTTACTTTCATTTTAAAGAGTATAAATAACTAGGCATGTTTTTTTTTTGCGTTGCTCAGTCATGTCCGACTCTCTGTGACCTCATGGACCGTAACATACAGTGCTGATCCAGTTGGTATTCATGGCATAGATACTGAAGTGGGTTGCCAGCTCCTTCTCCAGTGGGCCACAGCATACAGCTCCTGGTAGTCTCCCATCCAAGTACTGACCAGGCTCATCCCTGCATGGCTTTGTGGTTCCCTTACTGGAATCAAACCCAGGCCACAGCGGTGAAAGCACTGAATCCTAACCACAAGACCACCAGGCTACCCTAACTAGCCATACATTGTACTAACAGTTTTTCTCTACAGTAAATCATTTCTGAAATATTTTAATGCTTTTATGCGGGTGAAAGAGGGGGTCTGACTGCCAGATAACATTGGGAAGCTTTATTTGGGTCACTACGGAGACAGAAAAGCAGACTGTAATCCTAATTAGCGCATCAAAGCAGCTAATTAATATGTGTAAGCTGCTCATTTGCCTATACAGCAACAGCATGTGATTGCCCAGGACTGATTCACTTTAGAATTAAATAGATAACAACATATAGCTAGTGTTTCATGAATGATAATAAAAAGCTTAATTTTGGGGTAATGGTGTCCTTTTAACGCAATCACCTCCTCCCCAGCCACTCCCTACAATGATAGATAAAGGCTTAAAATCTCATGCGGTCATGGAATGTTGAAGCAAGACAAGATGGAACCCTCCATACACCGTACAATGAAAATAAATAATTGTTTGCAAATGCCCCAAGAGGGGGATCAAAGCCTTAATTGCATGCTAAAAACTTTGGACTTGATTAACTAAGCTTCATGTAGGCTGTGCATTTATCCCATAGTATATAGACCCCACTGTCTTTAGTAATCTGCTTTACAGTCCGTCTGTTAGGTTTAGTGAATCTGGGCAGCTGTCATGGGTGTATTATAAAAATACCACTCAACTGCTTCTCTACACATAAGCACACACCTTGGCAGTTCATACACCCATGGCAGCTGTGTTTATCTATGTATCAAGAGATAAATAGTAAATTTCTGGTCACATATAAATGCCTAAAACAAGTTACAAAACGTGTTTCCTGCTCAGAATTCTAAGAAATACAGTTATTGCACTGCATTCTGGGAACCTGGGCAGAGACATGCAAATGTGCCCACAAAGCCTTCGCTCTTGTAATCCAATAGCATTTTAAACATGGCTTCCTTTAAGCATACGCTGTCACAGCTTTGAGTAAAGCTCTGGACTAATGATACACAAACCAAGAAACCTACCCATGCACAGCTGTTTCAAGGTTACTGCCTCTCATCAGCGTGGGTACCTTAGCTTGTGTAGTGGATAATTTGAGTAGGTAGTTTACCACAACAATCATTTATAATATGCTGGGCAAACGAGCGATAGAAGCCCAGAAGAACTGGCAACTCACCTCCAGAAAAGGGTTCTTCACAGTAAGGGTGGTTAATCTGTGGAATTCTCTACCAAAGGAGGTGATAACAGTGGATTCAGTAGATTACTTGATGGGACCTGTGGGGGGTGATGGGGGGTGGGCTTGCATGGGTGTGTGGGGTGAATGATCTTGACAACACAAAAAATAATATACAAAAAAATACATTAGAGTACACTGGGGCCCCTTAGAGCCGGAGCCCCAGTGCATTGCGCCGCCTGTACCGGCAGTTGCTCTACCCCTGCAACTCTGGCTGAGAGGCGCTCCTAGCCGTTCATACACAAGCTGGTGCTTAAAGAGTAATTTTCATTGGATGGAGACTTGTGTTAAAGTGGTTTCCTGTGGCAATGACCAACGTATCAGATCTGGTTATAAATCCAAGAGAGATCCCGGTCTAGACTCAGTGTTGTGTTTGACCATTTATTTCTGCATACCAGCACTAGCTGTTCCAATGCCTTAAGACTTCATAGGGGCGGAGACAGACAGCTTACCTGAAGCCTTGAACTTTTACTTTTATGTATCAGCTTCTAATACAAAATACTGCTTTTTAATCAATCGACTTTTAGTGACTAATTAATGCCTAAATTTAAAACATCTAACCCATGTTCTCGCTTTAAACGAACACTAATGGTATTTCGTTGTTCAGTCATGTCCGACTCTCCGTGACCCTATGGACCACAGCACACCAGGCACATCTTGTCTCATGCTCAAGGCATTTATATTATGTGCTGGCATGCTTGTCATCAGGAGGAAGGAACAGAGCTCCTAGAGTGTTTGGCTCTTGAGTTTTAGATATTTTTGTTTCCCCATAATAAAAATATATTAATTTAATAAGGAAAAAAAAAAAGAAATGTCACTTCTATGTGCAGTGAATGTAATGGCTGAGTGTGGGAGATGGAGAAAATGGGTTTAGTTGAGGGGGCCCTGGCTAATTGTAGCGGGCCACAATATTTTTGATGGTCCTTGTAGACTCGGCACAATGGGAATACACCAGCAAAAAACAGTGCTTGGAAAGCTCAAAAAGAAGCTTCTTCGGCATTCAAAGTTGCCTCCCACCATGGGAAGAGGATTGGCGGAAATTAAAATGGCAGATTCCGCAGCAGCTTGACTGCATACACACGTTAATAAATTAGAGCTTGTATTGGTTTGGGAGGCAGTGACAGATTTTATTTTTCTGGGCTCCAAGATCTCTTCAGATGACTGCAGCCATGACATTAAAAGACATTTGCCTCTGGGGAGACATGCTATAGCAAGTCTGGATAAGCTATTAAAAAGATATTACATGATCACCAAAGGTCTGCATAGTTAGAACTATGGTATTCCCAGTAGTAACATACGGATGAGAGAGCTGGACCATAAAGGAATCAGAGCACTGTAGAATTGATGCCTTTGAATTGTGGTGTTGGAGAAAACTGTTTAGAGTCCGTTGGACTGCAAGAAGATCCAATAAATCAGTACTTCAGGAAATCAAGACAAACTGTCCACTGGAGGGTATGATCATGAGGCTGAAGCTCAAATATTTTGGCCATATCATGAGAAGACAGGATTCCCTAGAGAAGACTCTGATGCTGGGAAAGATTAAAGGCACATGAAGAAGGGGATGGCAGAGGCGGAGATGAGGTTATTGAAGCAAATGAAGGAGATGGCAGTGATGTTCTTTAAATTTGTTTGTGCATGCATCGCTCTGTCATGTCCAACTTCCAATGACCTCATGGATTGCAACACACCATGCTGATTCACTCGGTATTTATGGCAGAGATACTAAAGTTGGTTGCCAGTTCCTTCTCCATACAGTTCCTGATATTCCTACTTGGATTCCCATCCAAGTACTGACCAGGCCCAACTCTGCTCGGCATCAGGGTGGTGTGACCTCTTGTTTCCTTGACTGGAATCAAACCCAGGTCACAGCTTTGAAAGCACCAAATCCTAACCATTGGACCACCAGGGAACCATTTCTTTAAATGAGTATATATCTTAACAATAGGATTAAAGTGGCCCTTCCAGTCTCAGATAGGGATCTAGATGCCATTATTATGTCACATGATCAATTTCTACCCATTAAAATATTACAATGGCGGCCACTAGGAGAGCGAAACAAATGGCAGGTACTAAAATAATAGATATAGCAAAATAAACCAGAAAAGAGGAAATCACATCAAAAACAAACTCTCACAAATCTTGTTGGATAAAGATGGTGGATTTTGATCGTTAGCCCAAAGTGACCTTCTGAACTACTGTGATCATTAATCAAGTTGGTGATTTACAGATTAATGAGAAAAAAAATCTTTAAAGGGACAGAGCACAGATATTGAGAAATGAAAAATACACATAAAAATAATCAGAGTTTAATTGGTTGATATCAAATACATTGAGTTTTAGAGAGACATCCCTTTAATTATGAAGATCAGTTATCTGTTTTATAATAAAATAAACTATTGACATTATTATTTGCATATTTAAACATTATTTTATTGTGCATTAGCGTTGTTAATTTGTGTCTGACTCTCTGTGACCTTATGGACTGTAACACACAAGGACATCTGTATGTCCATCGTCATGCTGATCTATTTGGTATTCATGGCCGAGATACTGGAGTGGGTTGCCAATTCTTTCTCCAGTGGGCCATAGCATACAGCTCCTGGTATTCATAGGTGGTCTCCCATCCAAGTACTGACCAGGCCCAATCCTGCTTGGCTTCAGGGTGGTGTGACCTTTCAATTCCCTGACTGGAATCGGAACCAGAGTGCAGCGGTGAAAGCACCATATCCTAACCACTGGACCACTAGGGAAGGAAGGGCATAAATGCTCTGATTTTGCTGATTGACACCTTCCAAACGGTCCCTGCAAAGTTCCTCTCACTGTAGCTCATGTATACAATGTAGTAGATGTACTAGCCAATGACAGGCTGTTACCAAAATACTGAGACACAGTCTGTCATTGGCTAGTACATCTGGCATTTTAGACAAATTGTATGTATGGGATACTGGGGCAGAACTTTGCAGAAACTGTTTGGAAGTAAAAACAGAGCATTTAAGCACTTGTTAATAAAATAATTTTTAAATATGCAAATAAACACTTAGGTATCTTATTTTAATATTACAAATATTGAACCCCAACATGTCTCTTTAATTCATCACCTTAAAGATATTATCAGGGAAGAAAGATCTTTTCAGGTAATTGATGATTAAAATGTATAACTTTCCAGCTCATTTATCTAACACTTCCACAAATTGCAATTATACATATTTATTTTATCTACAAGTGCAGTCCAATTGCCGAGTGTCACTCGGGGGGTCTTCTTTTTCCAAATATTGTTTCGATGTCCAAAAATATATTAAGCATCCTAGTCGTTCTGACAACAAAACCTCTCTTTGTGCCCCCCCTCTCTCACTCACTTTCTGTCTCTCATTCTGTCTCTCTTTGTCCTCTCTGTCTCACTCTGTCTCTTTCTCACTTTCTCTCTCTTCTGTCTCTCTCTCTGTCTCTCTCTCACTCTCTGTCTTTCATTTTGTCCTCTCTCTCCTGTCTCACTCTCTCTCTCACTCTGTCTCTTTCTAATTCTCTCTCTCTTTTGTCTCTCTCTCACTCTGTCTGTCTCTCTTTGTCCTCTCTCTCCTGCCTCACGTCTCTCTCTTTCTCTCTCCCGTCCCTCTCCTCTCTCTGTCCTCTCTTTCTCTCTTTTCTCTCTCTCTTTCTCTCTCTCTCCCATCCCTCTCCTCTCTCTGTCCTCTCTCTTTTCTCTCTCTCTTTCTCTCTCTCTCCCATCCCTCTCCTCTCTCTGTCCTCTCTCTTTTCTCTCTCTCTTTCTCTCTCTCTCTCTCCCATCCCTCTTCTCTCTCTGTCCTCTCTCTTTTCTCTCTCTCTTTCTCTCTCTCTCCCGTCTCTCTCCTCTCTCTGTCCTCTCTCTCTCTTTTGTCTCTCTCTCACTCTGTCAGTCTCTCTCTGTCCTCTCTTTTTTCTATCTCTCCCGTCTATCTCTCTTTCTCTCTCTCTCCTGTCTCTCTCCTCTCTCTGTCTGTCTCTCTTTGTCCTCTCTCTCCTGTCTCAGGCTCTATCTCTCCTGTCTCTCTCAGTCTCTCTCGGTCTCTCTTTCTCTTTTCTCTCTCTCCCGTCTCTCTCTTTCTCTCTCCCGCCTCTCTCCTCTCTCTGTCCTCTCTCTCTCTCTTTTGTCTCTCTCTCACTCTGTCAGTCTCTCTCTGTCCTCTCTCTTTTCTCTCTCTCCCGTCTCTCTCCTCTCTCTCTCTCTCTTTTGTCTCTCTCTCACTCTGTCTGTCTCTCTTTGTCCTCTCTCTCCTGTCTCACGCTCTATCTCTCCTGTCTCTCTCAGTCTCTCTTGGTCTCTCTTTCTCTTTTCTCTCTCTCACCCATCTCTCTCTTTCTCTCTCCCATCCCTCTCCTCTCTCTGTTCCCTCTCTCTCTCTTTTCTCTCTCTCTCCTCTCTCTGTCCTCTCTCTCTCTCTCTCCCTTTTGTCTCTCTCTCACTCTGTCTGTCTCTCTTTGTCCTCTCTCTCCTGTCTCACGCTCTATCTCTCCTGTCTCTCTCAGTCTCTCTTGGTCTCTCTTTCTCTTTTCTCTCTCTCCCGTCTCTCTCTTTCTCTCTCCCGTCTCTCTCCTCTCTCTGTCCTCTCTCTCTCTCTTTTGTCTCTCACTCTGTCAGTCTCTCTCTGTCCTCTCTCTTTTCTCTCTCTCCCGTCTCTCTCCTCTCTCTCTCTCTCTTTTGTCTCTCTCTCACTCTGTCTGTCTCTCTTTGTCCTCTCTCTCCTGTCTCACGCTCTATCTCTCCTGTCTCTCTCAGTCTCTCTTGGTCTCTCTTTCTCTTTTCTCTCTCTCACCCATCTCTCTCTTTCTCTCTCCCATCCCTCTCCTCTCTCTGTTCCCTCTCTCTCTCTTTTCTCTCTCTCTCCTCTCTCTGTCCTCTCTCTCTCTCCCTTTTGTCTCTCTCTCACTCTGTCTGTCTCTCTTTGTCCTCTCTCTCCTGTCTCACGCTCTATCTCTCCTGTCTCTCTTGGTCTCTCTTTCTCTTTTCTCTCTCTCACCCGTCTCTCTCTTTCTCTCTCCCATCCCTCTCCTCTCTCTGTCCCCTCTCTCTCTCTTTTCTCTCTCTCTCTTCTGTCTTGGAGAGCTCATCACTATATTTAACAACAACATCTGAGCCCTGCGCACTGAGCTCTGCGCAGACGTTACAGAGCTTTTGTTAAATATTACAGTGGATTCCTTCCAATATATTAATAACATTTACAAAGTATTATTCAGAAAAAGAGGAAAGAAAGAACAAGAGGTTATGATATTAAACTGAAAGGAAGGAGACTCAGAGGTAATTTGTATAAAACCATTACACAGAAACGATAACATTTTACCAAATGAGAGAATTGACTATGTTTCAACAGGAGTAAAACATTTTAATTAGCCATTGATCATTAATAAAATTGATTTTCAACAATTTAAGAACTCAATTTGCCTTCTGTGAATCAATTCACAATTCACATAACACATAGATCAGACAAGGTCTAAAAAGGTTGAGCAAATCGACTTAAAATGACACTGGTAAAGGCCTTTTTTTTATTCTTCTAGGTAAAAATAAAGTATAATTGTCTATAATAGTATAAAAGCTTGATTTACTTTCCAGTTGTCTTACACAGTGTCAGATTTCAGCTTACTCCTCTACTTTCAACTCTTTTGCATCACTAATCGCTTGACTTGTTCAGCCGATCAAAGTTGAGATGATTGTTGGAAAGGGCAGGGGTGAAAAAACCTTGTTACCATTGCAGCACAACTGCAAAGTAAGTTATGAAGTATTTTCAAGCTTATTTCAATGTTATCTGGTGTGGTGGTTGCTGAACAGAACCCACAGAATAGAGATAGGAAGTAGAGACAATGCCGTGCACCATGTTGAAGTTTTGGTTAGCAGAAGAGTACTCTGTCCATTCCATGGCATCATGATTGGCTTTACTGGTAGAAGGCTGGCATCCTGGCACTATACAGAATAATTGGCAATACTAGGTTATTGTTGGGATGATTGGCAGTCATAAGGATAGTCACTGTCCAAGGACAAATCCCCAAAACCAATAATAAATTAGGGTAACACTAATAAAGCATAAGGCCTTACTTGGCCAACGCTGGTCTATATTCATGGATAGTTGTTTTGTATAAAACTTTTTTGGGGTGTTCTCTGATTTGTTGCCCAGGATGATACACTGCATGCCAAGAATGTGGCGAGCCTTTCTAGTACTTTGACTGTGTCCTTGAGCAAGTTCATCACTGTCCTCAGAGTGGAGTGCTGAGCAAATCATATGGCCAGGTGTATACCATTACATCCATCTAGTTTTAAATATAATCTTTACATGATTGAAAAGAAAAACAAATATTTCCAGCATCCCTTTAAATGTCCACTGTAGTTCAAGATAAAAGGCACTTTTTTTTCTGAAGTATGTAAAAAACGGAAAACATTAAATATAAAACATTTTAAAGAAAATCTGAATTTTTGAATCCATTATATCACTTCCTGAGAGCTGGAGCATGAGGGTGTGAGATGTCAATAGTGAGGTTCCACGTGCACCTTAATTTTCTCCCTCTAGGTCGTGCCTTTTGCGTTAAATCTCAGCACCCAGCAAACAATTCAGATCAGTCAGATCCCTTTTGTTAGGATATAAGAAGACCACATACACCTTTTCTTAGTGCCAAACAGACTGACTTTATTCTCTCTGTCTTTTCACAGATACCTCAAACCCAACAATACTTCCCCCACATAATTCCCTCCCTATTAGAGGGGGTTTGAATTCTTAGTGTGACTTCCTCATCCCCTCACTAGGCCATAAACTCCCCGCTCTATTTTGCTCTGCTGTCAGGAATGGTGGGGGTTATCTATCTGGCAGAGCTTATCAACTTGTATTACTTTTTGAGGCCAGGCCACTTACTATTTGAGGCCAGGCAATGAGCACCATAGGCCGAAGGTGCTCATATCGAGGCCCGTAAGTGACTACTTTGACGGGGCTGCAATGAATGCCGAAGTCGCTCATTGCGAGGCCCATACCTGACTGGCTTGATGCCAGGCTTCAAATTTTATTGCCGTCATTTTTGACGGGCAAGTCGCTCGTGATCAAATAACCTCTTGTCTATTAATGTTGCATATGGTTATTGATTATTTTTAGCCAGAACAGAGCCCCCAAAGGAGGCAACAGAAGAAATAACCTCCATATGCAACATTAATAGACAAGAGTTTATTTGATTACTAGGGACTTGCCCGTCAAAAATGACAGCAATAAAATGTAAAGCCTGGCATCAATCCAGTCACGTACTGGCCTTGCGATGCACAAGCCCATAAATTTTAACATTGCATTAGGACAACTCGCAATTACCACAACTATTATATGTGATTGAGAAAGCTGCACCTGCATCAGCGAAACGCATCTAATCTACATTTAAAATTACTATTTTATATGCATATTATAATTTTGAATACTATTTTATATTGCATTGATATTTTTGTATACATTTTTATAAACAAATCCGACATTTCATTGAAATAGATCGGTATAGCCATCTATATACCTCTGGAAGCCATATAAAGTAAGTACAAAATTACTTTATGAAATATTATAGCCTCAGGCCATATAGATACCGGTACAGACTTAAGTCTATAAAAACACACATATATAGTCACATTTATAATCTCACACAAGAAGATATTATCTGCCCACATGCTGATCAAAGTTGAAAACCACTTACTGCAGCAAATGTGGACCTCAGTTTCCGGAGACATCATAACTCACCAGACCCAGGATTTGTTGGGATGCAATGCACATATCTCATACACATTAGGTAGCAACAAGTGAGGGTTCAATATATATTCTCACTTGTTACCATTATACAGACCACATTGACCTGCACTAGAAAGTGGTGCACTCTCTCTACCCCTCCCTCTCTTGTTTTAATCTTTCCCAAAATTTTAACGCCCCTCTAGCACACACTTTTACAGAAGTATCATGGTTTTCTCTTGCGTCCAACTTGTATTGTTTCTAATTAAAAACAAGCTTAATGACTTTTCAGATTCA
Source organism: Discoglossus pictus (assembly GCA_027410445.1). NCBI lineage: Eukaryota > Metazoa > Chordata > Amphibia > Anura > Alytidae > Discoglossus > Discoglossus pictus. The sequence goes on from CM050174.1 coordinate 44,575,453, forward strand.
ATGTTTTCAAATAAATATTGCTTTTTTTCATTGTACCGTGGTCCTTTAAGTCCTTCCAGCAGATATTCAGAGACAAAAACAGTAAGAGAATTTACGAAAGCCTAGGATAATCATAGGGGTGTGTAAATAATCCTTCCTATTTAAAGCACGTACAGATCAATGCATGGAGGATTGCATCTGCTTGCTTCTGAGCATGTGCAGAAGAGGGTGGAAGGTGTAAAATACTAAAATATTAATTTCCAATAAGGCAACAGTCTTGCACATCCACTAAAGATCCAAGCCAACAACAGGTGTTAATAACATCCAACATGGCAACCTTCAGGAACTTAAATACAGATAAAGGCTTTTATCAGTTGTGTTGAAAGGATGTCCCTTTATATAGCCATTTGAGAACAGAACTCAATAGAAGAGTAATCACCAGATAACGCTCAGGCTACAGGCAGACTAGCAGTCCATAGTTAGATTTTCTCTAAAAATACTATTATTATGCATTTCACAAATGTTGATTTTAAGATAAGATAAGATTTTATTGATGAGGGTGCATTTCTTTACTTTTTTCTCGCATTAAACGCAGCTAGACCAAAATAGATATTATTTTATGTTTTTATCGAAATTTTTATATCGTTGATAAAATCTATTCCTGTGTGAAATTGGCATTACCCAGAGGAGTACAAAGCATTAGGTGTCACGCAGCAGTGACAGGGTTAACACTTTTTTATGTTGTCTCTCCTTATAAGTGTCCCCTTCCAAGGTCCGGAGCGCGTTTCAATGTATAATATATCTCAGAGGTGATACGTACAAAAGGAGAAAGTGACAGTATGATTCATTCCTCCCTCCTCTGCCACCATCTTTCATCTGCTCTTGGCATGATTGCCCGACGCTCGCTCCACCACCAAACCCCTGATTTATCTCTGCTGCTTCCCGTCTGCCCTAAATCCAACTGCAGATGGGAAATGGGGGGATGGTTGGGGGGAGCTCTAGATTTTTATGATTATTTGTTGCAATTAAATATCAGGTGATGATGAGAATAATGGGTTAATAAAATAAATATTTTAATGGAGCACAGTGGTCATTTCTCTTTCTGTTTTTTTTGTTTTAATAACAAAACTTGATAATGGGAAATATCACAACCTTTCATTTTACGTCCCACCATTCTTTCCATGTTCTTTACTAAGCCTGCTCTTTGCAGCTTCTTTCTCAACAGTCTCTAAACTAATCAGTATTCCATTAAAGCTAATGAATGCACTGCCAGTCATTTATGCCAAATTCCATTGTATTTATGTATAATAAAACATTTTTGAACAGGACTACATTTTATATCTACTGACAGGTCTGTAGTTTTATATTCCTATTTATCAAACTTTTTGTTCCATTTTATTTTTTATTTGTTTCTCAGAAAGAATCTATATTTACTGAGTGGTCTATAATTTTATTTTCTTATTTATTTTTATTTCTTATTTGGTTCTCAGATACCAGCTATATTTACTGCGTGGTCTATAACTTTTATACTTATTTATTTTAATATTTAAATTTTTCATTTTGGTTCTCAGATACAATCTATATTTACTGAGTGGCCTTTAATTGTATATTCTTATTTATTTTCTTATTTATTTTATTTTATTATCAGATACAAACTATATTTACAGAGTGGTCTATAATTTTATATTCTTATTTATTTTATTATTTATTTTTTATTTGGTTCTCAGATATAATCTATATTTATGAAGTAGTCTATAATTTTATATTCTTATTTATTTTATTTTATTTTTTTATTTTTTATTTGGTTCTCAGATACAATCTACATTCACTGAGTGGTCTATAATTTTTTAATTCCTATTTATTTTCTTATTTATTTTATTTTTTATTTGGCTCTCAAATACAATCTATATGTAAGGAGTGGTCTATCATTTTATATTGTTATTTATTTTATTATTTATTTAATTTGGTTCTCAAATACAATTTATATTTACTGAGTGGTCTATAATTTTATTTTCTTATTTATTTATTTATTTTTTATTTGGCTCTCAAATACAATCTATATTTACTGAGTGGTTTATCATTTTATATTCTTATTTATTTTATTATTTATTATTTGGTTCTCAAATACAATGGAAATTTACTGAATAGTCTATAATTTCATATTCTTATTTATTTTTGCTCCACTCCCCTCAGGAATTTGTTGAAATTGACAAATACCCTGGCTACCAACTTTGAACCTGAGCACTAGAGATTAATAAACCTCATACTTCCATGTGATTTTGGGGCGACTGGATCACCAACCCTGAATGTTCAAGGGCATGGACCTTCCAATCAAACCTCAAGTCGTGCCCAATCACTTGAAATTATGTGGAGAAGTTGAGAGGTAAAAGACACACATCATCAGCACTGACTGATCCCCCACATTATGGGATCTCTTATTAGGGTCCTTAAAGGTAGTTCTTTATAGCTGGTGATGTGTTTTGCTTCCCTGACATTGAATATTGTCTCTTATATAGTGTGGATGATTATGAAATTAACTCACTCCATCTCCTCCTCCCAGTGGTGGAGCTAGTGAATGGAGGAGCCTGATGCAAACCAATTTGGGGCTTCCTTACACATCTCTATAGTCTCGACAGGGGAAAATAAGAAATAACAATATTATATATATATTATATGAAATTGGTCAGAGCACTCATATGTCCACCTTTCTGTAAAAATAATGATTTGGCCTCTTCTAAAAAATCAAGGGGTTCCCTGGTGGTCCAGTGGTTGTGTTTCAGTGCTTTCACTGCTGCAACCTGGGTTTCGATTCCAGTCAGGGAACCGAGAGGTAACACCACCCTGAAGCCAAGCCAGGCTGGGCATGCTCAGTACTTGGTTGGAAGACCACCTGGGAATACCATGAGCTGTATGCTGTTGCCCACTGGAGAAGTGACTGGCAACTCCTTCCAGTAACTGACTTGAATACCAAGTGGATAAGCATGACTGTGGATATAAATAAACATGGTCCTGGTGTGTTATGGTACATTAGGTCATGGAGAGTCAGACACGACTAAACAATGCAAACACACAATAAATCAAGTGAATAGCAAAGGCCCCACTGCTTTGCACCTGCTGCACCAGCAGTAGCTCTGCCACTACCTCCTATATATGGTAGCATCAACACCTGTGCCCTAATTTTACTTTCTTTTTTCCTGTATCATTACTATTATTGAATTTAACTGGAACAATAGATAACAGGTTAACACACCAGATCAAAACCTCTAATTTTTTCAAATGGATTTATTTTCTTAGTTTTGCATTTTTTTAACCACATATTATAATTGTCAAACTACGAGACGTTGTCACGCTTTGCAAGCTCGCGAACCAAGCTTGCAAGAACTGCGTTCATCGCGAAGCAAGGGGCGCAGTTCTGGCCGCAAATGCGGACCTTCGCAAATGGAGAGTCCGGATTTGCGGAGGTGGAGGCTCTACGGCGAGTGTCCTCATTTGCGGAGGTGGAGGCTCTACGCCGCCTTACTTCTGTAACAAAATCCCCCACAAAAGTTTTAACTCGCAGCACTTAGTCTTCTCCCTCCCCTGGGTCTCTTCCCCTCCTCCTCTCCATACCCTGTATCTCTCTTCCCCTCCACCTCTCCTTACCCTGTATCTCTCTTCCCCTCCTCCTCTCCATACCCTGTATCTCTCTTCCCCTCCTCCTCTCCTTACCCGGTGTCTCTCATCCGCTCCTTACCCTGTGTCTCTCTTCCCCATCCTCCTCACTTTACTCTGTGTCTCTCTTCCTCTCCACCTCTCCCTCCCCTAAGCGAGAATAAAAATGGTGTCCGAAAAAAAATGAAAACGAGGCTCCACGACCCGGACCGTACAAAACATGGCCAGCCATGTACAACTTTGCCAAACCCCCACATGAAGAGATCCGAGATAAGCTCGGAACCCCACATTAGCCCCTTGCTACGGGGGTCAGATTGGACCCCTGATGTGTGCCCACATTAACCCCATGCTTGGGGTCCCCACACATTAACCCCATGCTGGGGGTCCCCATGGGGGACCCCAGGCAATGTCCCGACATTAACCCTTGCAGTGGGGGACACAATTGTGTCCCACACTGCATTTAAATGGTGTGAAGTCCCTGTAGCGGGTCGTTAAAGGGCCTGCGGCACACAAACAGTTAAGGCTGGCAGCGGGGGTACTTTATGGGTACTTTAAGTACCCCCACCGGCATCCCTTCATTAACCCTGTCACTCATGGGGGTCAAAAGAGACCCCATAATCCCTTCATTAACCTTGTCACTCATGGGGGTCAATACAGACCCCAATAAGCCCTTAATGAACCCTGCCACTCATGTGGTCAATGAAGACCCCCATAAGCCCTTAAATAACCCTGTCACTCATGGGGTCAATACAGACCCCTTTAAGCCAATAATTAACCCTATCAGTCCAATAGGAGTCTATATAGACCCCGATAGGACACAAATTAACCCATGTAATAACACTATAAGTGCCATGAGGGTCATCCAGGACCCTCATGACACAAAGTGTAAGCACTACACTATTAACCCTAAATATACCCCATTAACCCAACCCTGGGCCTATTTAATCCTAACACTATACATTTAACCCTAACAGTACCTATGTAACCCTAACTGGGTCAATTTAACCCTAACTGGACCTATTTAACCCCATGTAAGCCTTTTTAGCCCTGTCTCTTATGTGGGTCTATACAGACCCTCATAAGCCTCTATTTAACCCCATCAGTCCCATAAGGTTATATAAAGACTCTTATGGGGCAGTTAGAACCATAACATTAACCACATAAGTGCCATGATAGTCCTCAAGGATCCTCATGACACTAACTACAAACACTACACTGCACTATACCCCTCAATAAACCATTGAATCCAACTAACCCCCCTCTACATTAACCTATTAACATCTACACTACCTACATACATTACCTACCTACCCACTAATAAACCCCCCACCCCACTAATTCCAGAAAATAAAAAAAAAACTAAGTCACAAAAAATAAAAGATCAACATTACAGAAAATAAAAAAAACCTACATTACAACCCCTCCCGCACTACAGAAAAAAAGTAAAAATAATTACACACCTGAAAAGGAAATACATACAAAATCTATTACATTGCATTACATTACAATACAATACAATACAAATAAGATACAATACCCCTATCTAAAATTCATACATACATACCCCTATCTAAAATACAATACACCCTATCTGAAATACACACATACCCCATAACTAAAATACACACATACCCCCTATCTAAAATACATTAAATCCTATCTAAAATACACACATACCCCCTATCTAAAATGCATTCAATTCTATCTACATACACAAACCATAAATCTAACCTAAAATAAAATTATTACGACCACTTACCTTTGTGGATGTCCCTTCAGATCGCCACCCAAGGAAAAAAAAAATAGTACAACACACTACATAGAATAAATAAACATTCAAAATATTCTAAATATTCTACTCACCTTTCCAGCATGTGCCCATCCTTCTTATTTTCTTCTCCGGTGCGGCTCCTGTTAAAAATAAACATTAGATTAGTACTAAATACACACACACAAAATAAAATTAAATAAACATAATATACATTCTACTTACCCCAGCGCAATGTCCCTTCTGCCCCGCCTGGGCCCTTCAACAATCTGTGCTCTAAAAAAAATCCAAAAACTAACGGAGCTCCACACTTGCAGAGCTCCCCGACACTAATGAGGCCCCTAGAGCCTTTTCTGAAAGATAATTGACAATGGGGCCTTCTGATTGGTTGAAAAGGCTGTTAATCAAATTTCAGTCAATCAGAAGGCACAAAGGTATGAGCCAATCAGAATGGGATACACCCCTATATCACATTCTGATTTGCTGTTGTCACTGTCAATCAGACTGCAGCCAATAAGAAGGCTCTATTGCATTCATCTAATCACAATGGGATTCACCCCCATGGGGTGATTGGCTGGAAGCATCTGCACCTTCTGATTGACTGCAGTCTAATTCACAGTGATATCAGCCAATCAGAAGGTGCTATTCCCTTCAGCCAATCACAATGGGATACAACCCCACAGGGTGATTGGTTGAAGACATCTGCACTAGAGCTTTCTGATTGGATGTAGTTTGATTGACAGTGACAACAGCCAACCAATCAGAAGGCCAGATGCCTTCAGCCAATCACCGTGTGGTGGTGTATCCCATTATGATTGGCTGAAGGGAATAGAACCTTCCACTTGGTTTAAAAATGATTGACAGGTGCTTTAGCCAATCAGAATGGGATATGGGGGTGTATCCCATTCTGATTGGCTCATACATTGGCACCTTCTGATTGGCTAAAATTTGAATGACAGCATTTTCAGCAAATCAGAAGGTGCCATTGCCAATTTTGTTGAGGAAAAAGGCTCTAGGGGCCTCATTAGCGTCTGGGAATCTCCGTTATTTTTTTTATTTTTTTTACAGCGTGGATTCTTGAAGGGCCCAGCCGGTGCAGAAAAGGAGGAGTACGGGGACATCGCACAGAGGTAAGTTGAATGTATATTATGTTTATTTTATTTTGTGTATATGTATTTAGTACTAATCTAATGTTTATTTTTAACAGGGGCCATGCCGGAGAAGAAAATAAGAAGGATGGGGACATGCTGGAAAGGTGAGTAGAATATTTAGAATATTTCAAATGTTTATTTATTGTATGTAGTTTTATGTACTCATTTTTTTTTCCTAGGGTGGCGATCTGAAGGGACATCTGCAAAGGTAAGTGGTCTGAATTATTTTATTTTAGGTTAGATTTATGGTTTGTGTATGTAGATAGGATTTAATCTATTTCAGATTGAGGGGTATGTAAGTATTTTAGATAGGATTTAATGTATTTTGGATAGGGGAGTATGTGTGTATTTTAGATAGGATTTAATGTATTTTAAATAGAGTGGTATGTGTGTATTTCAGATAGGGGGTATGTATTTTAGATAGAGGGGTATGAATGTATTTTAGATATGATTTAATGTATTTTAGATAGGGGAGTATGTATGTATTTTAGATAGGATTTAATGTATTTTAGATAGAGGGGTGTGTATGTATTTTAGATAGTATTTAATGTATTTTAGCTAGGGGGTATGTGTGTATTTTCATATTCTGTTAGATACAGCATTTCAACACTTTTTTATTGCCCCGTCATTTTTGACTGGCAAGTCTCTAGTGTAATATAATCGCAACATGAACATAAACAAGCATATACATGTTTTTAATCTTATTTGATGGGTGTGTGCTTTGAGGAAAGAAATACATTTATTCAATATAATTTGCTTTGTGTATGCATGGGGAAGTGCCTATTAATCTAATATACTGGATATCTCTGAGGAATTGTTGCTGTTTAGTCATGTGATCATGTCTGACTCTCCGTGACACTATGGACCCCAGAACGCCAGGCACAACCTGTGTCTGGTTATACTTACCCATAAGGTTTTCTTGGCAAAGATACTCAAGTGGGTTGCAAGTTCCCTCTCCAGTGGACCGCGATTTGTCTGACCTCTCTGCTATGACCTTCCCATCTTGGGTGACTCTATATGGTTTAGCTCACAACTTCACTGAAGTACACATGCCCCTTCACCACAACCAGGTAGCGATCTAGAAGGGGTCTGATGAAATGTATTTATACTAAATTTGGGGTATTTATGTGAGGAATAATATGCTTTTGGACAGATTTTTAGGTATTTATTTAAATATATATATATATATATATATATATATATATATATATATATATCCTGATATGATGGCTATCTATGTCAGAAATTACATGCGTTTAATCTGACATGATGACTGTGGATTGGAGGAATTATGTGCATTCAAATTCAGTTTATGATTATGTATGTGAGAAATTATATGAATGTAATCTGGTTTACTGAATATATACTCTATGGCGAATTATATGCATTTATTCTGATAAATGACTATGGGCCTCATTCTATTATCGGACGTAAATCGGCCGTAAGGCTGCGATTCCTTGCGGGGGTTCTGTTAACTCGCGATTCTATTATACGGCCCCGCAAGGATCTCCTCTTACGGCCGGCCGCATATCTTGAAACCGGCTGTAAGCGATGAAATCTAAAAACTCAAAAATAAATTCAAGCCTGCACTGTACAGCTCTGTAAATGCTAGGGATCATATTGGGGTACATGAGGATTAAAAGTAACCCACTCTCAAGCTTGCACATCAGCCCAAACCCGAGTTCAAATTAACTGTTTATTTTCCGGCTGCGGCGTGGGCGTGTCTGAGGTGCTCCAAGCCCTATGGACTTTTTACATGTATATTTTATGTATATTAAAAAAAAATTATTTTACGGATTTTAGTATAGGGTAATTATGTGCTATTTTTGCTAACACTGAATATCACTTTATAGACTCCGCAAAGTGCAGGATGGCTTTATTTGAGCTATTTTATGTGCTTAATTGGTGCTAGCGGGACCTGTTTGCTGCAAGTAAGCTGCGGCTCATTTTTAACCTTGCAGACAGGGTTCCCGGAGCAATAGAATAGCAACCAGGCTTTTCTTACGGCTGATTTCCTTGCGGCCGTTTTAGATCAAAGGCTTTCCTCCGGCGCGAGCGGCTGCAGGAGATAGCAAGGCGCCGGCCGCAAGCCTGCCGGAACCCCCGGCCGGAGGGGAATAGAATAGCCGGAAAGCTTGCGGCCGGTCCTTGCGGCCCCGCAGCAGCTGCGGCCGATAATAGAATGAGGCCCTATGTGAGGAATTAATTATAGGTGAGGAAATATATGCCTTTAATTCAATTTAATTCATGAATATCTTTGAGGGGTTAAATGCATTTAATCTGATATGATGGTGATAAACCAGTATATCAAACTAAATACATATATGTAATGAATTATATATACTTAATCAGATATTCCAGAATCTACCTGAGGAATTATGTGCATTTACTTTTATACACTGGGATATTTAAGAGGAATTATAATTTCTCACATATAATCAGTAATGTACTCCAGAATAAAATTAAATATATATACAAATAAACATATATTTAACTTGATTGCTTGGTATACATGTTGGGAATTTTGGGCCATATTAAATTCCAGCCTTGTAAGCCCAACGTGTAGATCTTAAGGCCTACATGCTTGAAATTCTCTCTACGTCGCTATTAAATTGGAAGGGGTTGCGAGCAACGTGCGAGAGAAGCAAAATCATAAGCCAATCGGTTGCACGTTGGATGTGCGGCCGTGATAAGCTCAATTAGTCAATGCAAAAGAGATTGGCATCCTGGCTAATTAAAGCCTGCGGGATCACTCGCCGGCTCCCGACCTCAGAACTTGCTGCGGTGGTCCCGATCTGGACATCCGCGCCAGTTAAAAACTGAAGCCCCATATTACCACTTGCAGCGAGACCCCGAGACCCCGCTGCATCGAGACCCCGCTGCATTTAAAAATTCCAATTTCCTGCCTTGCGGGTCCTTAGAGGACAGTAAATAAAAATTAACCCCTGCCATGGGGGCACTATAAGTACCCCTGGCACCTAAAATTAACCCCATTACTCATTGGGGTCTATGCAGACCCCCATGAGCCTCTAATTAACCCTCTCAGTCCCAAAAGGGTCTATACAGACCCTTATGCGACAATAATTAACCCCATTAGTCCAATAAGGGTCTATACAGACCCTTATGGGACACAAATTAACCCCATCAGTCCCATAAGGGTCTATACAGTCCCTTTTGGGACACTAATTAACCCCATCAGTCCCATAAGGGTCTACACAAAGTCTAAACACTAAACTATTAACGCCCCCTCTGGTCAATCAACCCCCCCTCTAGACTATCCTCCCTGGATGAGCTCCCTGCTGCAAATCAGGATTCTCTTGCGTGCTCCGCTAACATATTGAAATGGTGCCTTCTGATTGGCTGAAAACGCTGTCAATCATATTTCAGTCAATCAGAAGGTGCCAAGGTGTGAGCCAATAAAAATAGGATACACCCCTATATCCCATTCTGAGTGGCTTAAGTAACTGTCAATCAATTCTAAACCAACCAGAAGGTGCTATTGCCTTCAGCTAATCAGAATGGGATACACCCCACAGGGTGTATCTTATTCTGATTGGCTGATGTAACTGTCAATTAGATTGCAGCCAATCAGAATGGGTCTTCTGATTTGTTTAAATATGATTGACATCGTTTTTAGCCAATCAGAAGGTGCCATTTCAAAAAATTTGCAAAGCAAGGAGGGCCCTGTCTTTGATCTAGGAATCCAATGTCCATGGTGCATCCCCAAAGTAATTAGGATAGAAACTCGCTGACTTACAATCTAAGGTATAGTGAGTGGTAAAAGAAGGTGAGAGAGGTGATAAGCGTGTTAGGGTGGAAGGTGATACACTTCTTTAAAGAGATGCGTTTTAAGTGAGGTTTTAAATGTTTTGAGGCAAAAGGCAAGAAGTTCCTGAAACTAGGAGCAGCACAAGAAAAGTCCTGGAGGCGGGAGTGAGAGGAGGTGACAAGAGTTGTAGAAAGAAGAAGGTCATTAGCAGAACGAAGAGGATTGGTGGGGGAGTATTTGGAGATGAGAGCAGAGATGTGTATGGGGGAGCTTTATTGTTGAGGGCTTTGTAAGTTAGGGTCATGATTTTAAATGTTATTCTTGAGGCTAAGGGAAGCCAGTGGAGTGATTAACAGAGAGGTGATGCCGACACTGAACGTTGTGTACGGAAGATGAGTCTAGCAGAGGCATTCATAATGGATTGAAGTGGAGATAGTCGGGTTGTGGGTAGGCCAACAAGAAGCGAGTTGCAGTAGTCTAGTCGAGAGATGATGAAAGAGTGTAATAGGATTTTAGTTGTGTCTTGTGTAAGATCGTGACGAATTCTGGAGATATTTTTTAGATGGAGAAGACAAGATTTAGTTAGTGATTGTATATGAGGGATGAAAGACAGAGCGAGGTCCAGTAGAACTCCAAGACAACGGGCTTGGGAGGTGGGAGTGATGATGTCATTGTTGACAGTGTGAGAGATGTGAGGAATTGACGCTTGGGGAGAGGGAGGGAAGATTAGGAGTTCAGACTTAGACATGTTGAGTTTGAGATGGTGGGTGGACATCCAAGAGGATATACTAGAGAGGCAATTGGAGACGTGTGTTAGAAGAGAGGGGGACAGATCTGGTGCTGAAAGGTAGATTTGGGTGTCATCTGCATAGAGATGATAATGAAGTTCAAAGGAGTTTATTATGTTATCAAGTGAGGATGTGTAGATGGAGAAGAGCTGGGGGCCTATAACTGATCCTTGGGTATGCCAAAAGACAGAGGGTGAGGAGAAGAAGAGGTGTTGGAGAAGGAGATACTGAATGATCGATTTGTTTGATTTATTTATTAATTGTAATCTTTCTTATTTTGTAGGGGTGCCGAATCTTGGGACATTTATGGATGGGACCTTCTCTATGGACAAAGCACAGAAGACCATCGGCGCTGGAGGGGCATTTAGGCAAGGTAAGTGGTCTTATTTTCCCTATTCTAGGTTTAGTAAGGAAAGATGTTTTAGGTGTAGTTATAGGCTTTTATATTGTATGTAATACTAGTCTTTTTATTGTATGCCAGGTATTTTGTTTTCTGTAATTATATGTTTTTTGTTTTGTGTAATTTAGTTTTTTTTCTTTTCTGTTATGTAGGTTGTATTTTATTTTCGGTGATTCTAGTTGTTTTATTTTCTGCAATTTTAAGTTTTTTTAATTTTATGTAATGTATGTTTTATTATTTTTTGTAATGTAGTTTCCCCCCCCAACTAATTCGAGTTTTCATATTTTGTGTAATTAGTGGGGTAATAGGGATTTTATTAGGGGATCAGTGTAGGGTTATCAGGGTAGGGGGGAATTAATAATGTAATATAGGGGTTAACAGGGTGGGGGGATTAATAGTGTAGAGGGCTGTTAATACTGTAGAGGGGAGGTTGATAGTCTAGAGTGGGGTGGATAGGGTAGAGGGGGTTAATAGTCTAAAGGGGGGTTAATAGTCTAGAGGGGGGGTTGATAGTCTAGAGAGGTGATAGTCTAAAGGGGGTGATAGGGTAGAGGGGGTAATATTGTAGAGGGGGGTTAAAAGTGTAGTGTTTAGACTTTGAGTCACTTATAGTGTTAATATTGGGGTTAATTAGTGTCCCATAAGGGTCTGTATAGACCCTTATGGGACTAATGGGGTTAATTAGTGTCCTATAAGGGTCTGTATAGACCATTATGGGACTGAGGGGTTAATTAGAGGCTCATGGGTGTCTGTATAGACCACATGTGATGTGGTTAATTTTAGGTCTGAGGGGGCTACTTATAGTACCCCCGCAACAGGGGTTACATTTTTATTTAGCGCGGGTCCCTTAAAGGACCATTACGGTCCCTTAAGGACTCGCAAGATGGGAAATTTGAATGTTTAAATGCAGCGGGGCTCCCAATCAGAACCCCTGCTGCAAGGGGTAATATTGGGACACTGCATGGGTTGCGATGGGGACCCCCAGCATAGGGGGGTTAATGTTAGGTGCCGGGGGATACATGAAGTACCCCCACGGGAGGAACCCCCCCAGCAAGGGTTAATATTAGTAGGCTGCGGGGGTCCCGTAGCATGGGGATATATTTGGGAAGAAGGGGGAAGGTTTAGGGGCCGGAGGGAGTTTTGGGGGCAAGAGTGGGGGTCTTTTTTGCTGCTCGGGCAGCACACTTAAGGGCTTTAAGAGCCGTTGCCGGTGCTCTGGAGCACACATTGGGCTTCGGCCTCCATTTGCTCACGTGTGACTTCTTAGCAATTTCATAGAAAGATTGGATCTTAGTTTACTCAATAGTCTCCCATGTAGCACTGTATCAAAAGCCTTTGCAAAATCCAAATAGACTACATCAACTGAGTTGCCTTGATCCAAGTTCCTACTGACCTCATCATAGAAACTAATTAGGTTTGTTTGACATGACCTATCCTTCATGAACCCATGTTGGCTCCAACTTATAATCCTGTTTGAATATACATATTCTTGTATATTATCCCTTATTAACCCTTCTAAAAGCTTTCCCACTACCGAAGTGAGACTCACTGGCCTATAATTCTCCAGATTTGCTCTTGCTCCCTTCTTAAATATAGGTATCACCTCTGCCTTTCTCCAGTCATCTCGTAGAGACCCTATGTTGAGGTAATCTTGAAAAATTAGATATAATGGTTTGGCTATTACAGAGCCCAGTTGCCTCAGTACCCTTGGATGTATTCCATCAGGACCTGGGGTTTTATTAACATTTATTTTTTCCAACCTCTTTTAGATTTCTTCCTGCATTAACCAGTTATTTGGTGAAGGTGGTGTAGCCCCATTATGTTGCAGTGACCCAACCACTGGTACCTCCCTTGTGTATACCGAAGAAAAGAACCTATTTAGCTCATCTGCCTTTTTCTGGTCACTAATTATCAGACCACCTGTTTCACATTATAATGTTCCTATAGCTTCCTTCCTGTCCTTCTTCCCATTAATATATTTAAAAAATATTTTAGTGTTAGTCCTACTCTACTTTGCAACTAACTTTTCATTTTAGCCAGTCTAATAGCTCTTTTGCAAGCCTTGTTGATTTCCTTGTACTTACATAAAGCAGTCCCTGTCCCCTCTTGTTTGTATAATTGAAATGTAATTTTTTTACTCCACAACTTCATCTTTAATCCATTGTTAAGCCACAAGGGTTGTGATTTACTCCTTCTACTTTTATTCCCACTTGGTATATGGTGATAAGTATGTTTATTTAGTACAGATTTGAACATTGTTAATTTTTGTTGTGTATTTTTATCTGTTAGTTCTCTGTCCCAATCTATACGTTGTATTGCTGACCTTAGTAACTAAATCCAAGATAGCATAATTTCTAGTAGGTTCTTGTATAACCTGGGCCAGATAATGATCTCTGAGTGTACTCAAGAACCTGCTGGTCTCATTTATGCAGTTAATTTCAGGGTAATTAAAATCTCCCATTATTAGAACTTGACCATGCTTAGCTGCATTTCCAATCTGTAACAATAATTGCATTTACTCACTTTCAGCTATATTTGGGGGTTTATAGCATACTCCTACTAATATTGTTTTAGAATTTGCTGCTCCGCTATTTAACGCTACCCACAAACATTCAACATTACTGCTAGTTCCACCATAAATATCTTCTCTCACTATAGGCTTAAATTCAGGCTTTACATACAGACAAACCCCTCCTCCTCTTTTACCATTGCCCCTATCTTTCCTAAATAAGTTATAACCATCCAGATTAACAGTCCAATCATGAGATTCATCCCACCATGTTTCAGTAATGCCTATTAAATCCCATTTCTCATTAACTGCTAATAATTCTAACTCTCCCATTTTTCCTGTCAAGCTTCTGGCATTAGCGAGCATACACCTTATGTTATAAGTCTGTAATTCTGAAGTGCCTGCCACTGTACTTGAGTTACTTAGCAATACCTTCCTATTGAGTGTACTAACCTTCCCCATCTCCTCCCCAATGACTAGTTAATGTGTTTCTTAGCCCCTCTTGCATTACCAAGCACCCAGAAAAAGAAGAGTTCTGTTACAAGCAGTTCAGAAGTTTGTGCAAGACATAGTTTTTGTATCAGTTCCTATGTTTCACAGATGTGCAAGTTTATATTCAAGGATGTTTATAGTCCCAAAGACTATTGGAGGATACAGACCTGTATTAGATCTCAGTAATTTGAACAGAAAAGACATTTCAATATGGAATCTGCAAAATCAATGGTGGCAATAAGAAGAGGAGTGCTCATGTACTCTATAGACCTGAAAGACTCATACCTACACATACCTATGGTAATCTCGGTGCATAGCCACCCAGAGGTAATATTGACAGTTTACAGACCTGCCATTTGGACTGGCATCCTCTCCAAGAGTATTCACAAAAGTGCTAGTGGTGTTGGTGGCATTAGTCAGATAAGAAGGATTAGAAGTTGTGCCTTACCAGACGACTGCCTCATAGTGACAGAATCAGAAGAGATCATACTGATTTTAAAGAGTAAAAAAAGTATGGTTGATAAATTACTAGAAGTCTCAACTAGTACTGAGGGGCAGGATTGTGTTCCTGGGTTTGGAGATTGATTCCACAACATGAGAGTATTTTTGGCTCTGGAGAAGCTAGACAGATTAAGTAAAGTGTTTAAGAAGCAAGGCAAACATTCACACTCAGAAGACCAAGTCAATTCTGGGATTAATGCCAGTATGAATATTAATCACTTTCTGGAGATTATCACTAGCTTGCCTATGTGGAATAAAACCCACCTGGTCTTTATGAGCCAATTGTGGTATAAAGGACGTAAACCTGTTGGCCATTATTTTTGTAAGAATTTTAAAGTCTCCAAGGAGAGATACGGGCCTGTAGTTTTTCACTTCCTGACTATCCTTGAATTCCAGCAGTTGTTTAAATGAGAGCACATATAAGAAAGTTCCAAGACAACATTCTCCAGCAATGGGTTGAACAGTAGAGGATTTAGACAATCACATGTGTGTGACTCATGAGACAAGATTTTTCCTGACATGGTGGACAGTGAGAAAACATCTGTTAAGTGGCATTTAAAATGGAAATCCCCTCAGTGGATAATACTAACTATGGATGTCAGCAGTTCAGGCTGGGGAAAGTAGTGTCAGGGAAGATATGTTCAAAGTCAATGGTCTCGACAAGAGACAAAATGGTCCTCAAATCTATGGGAAGATAGTCAGTTGTGGAATTCATGAACTGACAAAGAGGAACAAGAAGGCATCTGTTGCAAAAGCTAACAAGAAGAATAATGACATGGGCAGAAAAGTATCTGACAACCATAAAAGAGGCAAGAAAATGTGATCACAGATGTTCTCAGCAGGAGTGGGGAGTGCTACAAGTGGATTTGATGGTGACTTAAGAGAACAAGAAATTAGTAAACTTCATATCCCTACAACGCAGGCCTCTGGCATTAGATACACTTTCACAGAAATGGAGTTTCAATCTCAGTTAAGTATTCCTTCCTTTTCCTTTGTAAGGGTTTTAGAGACAATCCTGATGGAAAGAGTGAAGGCCAACACAATATGACCTTATAGGCCCAGAAGGCTGTGTTCTTGTATTTAACAAGAATTCCCATTACTCAACCAATTTGGTTACCAGCGGATGTCTTGATAAAGGGACCACTGTGGTACAAGGAAATCCACAAACTAAAGTTGACGGCTTGGAAGTTGAAAGGATATCATCGATCAGTAGAAACACTATTGAAAAGCAAAATTCAGCTTTAATCCATCTGAAAATTTGGATACATTTTTGCAGGAGTGTAATGAAAAGAAGAAGCAATGTACATTTATTGGAATTTCGGACATTATGGATTACGACCAGCTACTTTAAAGGTGCAGATTGCAAGATTAGGATCTTAACTGTAGCAACCTTTGGCTGACAATTTACTAGTCAGGAGATTTATTTGAACCATGTGGAATCTGAGGCCATTTATTAGACAGACATTTCCGACTTGGAATCTCAGTTGGGTGCTGAAGGCGTCAACAGACCCCCCCCCCCCCCCTTTGAACCACGGAACAATGCACACTTAAGTGGCTAACCCTCAAATTGGTGGCCATGTAGGGGAGATTCGGGCATTATCAAGAATAAAGCATCTTTTGTATTGGAAGATCAGGCAGGCCGGATAAGGTTCCCTTTAGAGTTTAGACCAAATATATTTTCAGATTTTCATAGATTCTAGGATATTGTGCTATTGAGTTTTTTTCTCTCAGGCAAAGAATCAGAAGGAAAACCTTTTTCATACATCAGATGTAAAGAGATGAATAGGTACCTACCCAGAAAGATCAAAATTATTTTTAAGATCAGACTAATTGTTTGTAGCATCATCTTGGGCTGAGTGTTCTACAGTTTCACCCAAGCAAATATGTTGTGCGGCAACATGGAACAGTATGCACACCCTTTTTTTTAAAGCATTACAGGCTAGTGAGGAAGCACATTTGGACAAAGGGCTGTATTTGCATAACCCTCCCTAGATCATGTGCTTACTTGGCTGCCTAGCGAACTTTAAGGAAATAAGGAATTTTGGTACTTCCCTCCCATTAGAAACAAATGTGCTTGGTAAATGGTTTGTTTTGTTGAGTCAGCTAATTAATAACACAGAGGGAGGCGCTAGTAGCAGGGAAGTTTTTTGTTCTGGGTTGCCACCTGCCCTACTAAGGAGAGGTCTCTATCACCTGTTCTGTACTGCCATCGAAGACTTCAAGGAAATAGAATTTACTGGTAGGTAACAACATTTCTTACTTGATGGTGTCTTATGTAATACAATTTTATAGACAACTATAACAGGTCTTGTGCTCAACCCTATTTTTATTTTCTGAAAACAAAATAGGAAAATTTAATGCAGAGAATGGAACACACTTTCTGCACTACCCATCTGACTTTCCAGTATCCCCATGTAGTACAAAAAGTGTGCTAGCTTAGCAGATGAGAGCTGTGTTTAAGGGCAGGTGAGGGCATGTTGCACAGCACAAGTTATCCTGGAAAGATGTAGCAGATGTTACTTAATAGGACTGGTCTCCCTCACTAGTGACTTCACAGGTGGCACATCCTTACAAATCAAACTATTTGTGCTCACGGAGCTGCTTTTCATGCTGGTCCCACCACAAGACTCTTCTTAGTAAGTTTTTCATAGAACTTCCAATTAATTGTATTTTAAGCCAATCAATGTTATAGGTCGCTAGCACCCAACCTGTATAAGTTCTATTTAAATGGTTACTGAAGTCACCATATGTGCTCAGCAACATTAGATAGTGGGTGAAAAAGCATGTGGAAATGTGTGGAAAGTGTGTTTTCCTTTTTAAAACCAAAGTTGAAAAAAATTGAACTATGGTCAAAAGACGTTAGGGAATTTCAGTGTGTTGCTTCTGCCTGAATGAGTAATGAGCTTTGTATCACTTGTTCTATTGAATATTAAACATAATCAGGTGTACATGCTTTGAATCAGACAGTGACTATGTCATGTGTAGTTGCTTGCTTATATTCTAACAGCTAGTATGAAACTATACAAATACAAGCATACTTCTAGTCCTCATAGAGGCTATTTTTGTTGTTTAGAAATCAGAAATATGTTATCTAGTTATATTATTTAATGAAAGGTAATGTTTGCCTTCCAAATAATTTGAATATTTATGTGAACAAATGATTTTAAATATATATATATATATATATATATATATATATATATATTGTGACAAAGTTATAAAGATATATGGGAGAGTCCTGGAGGGCAGATATGTGACCCTGAGGCTTGATAGAGGCATTTGCCCAATGCAGTCCTGCAGTTGTTAAAAGCTCAATTACATCACAATGTGGCTGCAGAAGTGGACAGGCTGGGGCAGTCTGTAAAAAGTCAGTTGTAGCCCAGCGCCGAGAGGAGAACTGTTGCAGCAGAGACTGAGAGTGTTTCCCAGAGGGGCTGCTGGAATTGCACTGGAGCAGCAGAATCTGAAACTGGAGACAAGAGAGTCTAAAGTGGGGAAGCTGTCAAGCAAAGACCACAGAGAAGGAGTCCTGGACTTCAGAAGAGAGAGGTCAGTACTCTGAATACACAGTTTATTATCTGTCCCTCCCAGGCTTAGTTGGGAGTGGATAGTGGTAGTTAGGAAACTGCTCAGAGAGTTATGTAGTGCTCTGAAAGAGCTAGGCCTATTTATTTATTGTTTCTTTTATTTTCTTACCCTTTATGGCCCCGCAGAAAAAGTATGAAAAGTCTTGGAAATCATTTAACAGCCTCCAGTGTTCCTCCAACAGAAGAATCAGAATAAAGGGCATTGGCCACAAGGAGACTGTTGCTTTGCCACTATATATATATATATATATATATATATATATATACATTTGTGCTCAAAAGTTTGCATATCCTGGCAGAAATTGTGAAATGTTGGCATTTATTTTGAAAATATGATGGATCATGTAAAAAAAATGTATTTTATTGAAGGATTGTGATCATATGAAGCCATATAGTTGTTTGGCTGCTCATTTTTAAATCATAATAATAACAGAAATCACTCAAATGGCCTGATCAAAAGTTTGCATACACTCAATACTGTATTTTGCCCCCTTTAGCATCAATGACAATGTGCAGTCTTTTGTAATAGTTGTCTATGAGGCCCCTAATTCTTGCAGGTGGTATAGCTGCCCATTTGTCTTGGCAAAATGCTTCTAGGTCATGCAAAGTCTTTGGTCATCTTGCATGAACCGCACGTTTGAGATCTCCCCAGAGTGGCTCGATGGTATTAAGGTCAGGATTTTCTGATAACATGCTGCATTCATCTTGCCATCAATTTTCACAAGATCTCCCGTGCCTTTAGAGCTTCCCCCCAAAACTTCAGTGAGTCACCACCATGTTTTACAGTCGGGATGGTATTCTTTTCACTATAGGCCTTTTTGACCCCTCTCCAAACATAGCGCTTATGGTTGAGACAATAAAGCTCTATTTTGGTCTCATCACTCCAAATTACAGTATGCCAGAAACTGTGAGGTGTGTCAAGTTGTTGTCAGGCATATTGTAACTGGGCTTTTTTGTGGCATTGGCGCAGTAAAGGTTTCTTTCTTGCATCTCGACCATACAGCTATTTTTTGTTCAAGTATTGTCATAAACAACCACACTGTATTTTTCCAGAACAGCCTGTATTTCTCCTGAGGTTACCTGTGGGTTTTTCTTTGTAATGCGAACAATTCGTCTGGCAGTTGTGGCTGAAATCTTTCTTGGTCTACCTGACCTTGGCTTGGTATCAAGAGATCCCAAAATTTTCAATTTCTTAATAAGTGATTGAACAGTACTGACTGGCATTTTCAAGGCTTTGGATATCTTTTTATATCCTTTTCCATCTTTATGACTTTCCATTACCTTGTTATGCAGATCTTTTAACAGTTCTTTTATGCTCACCATGGCTCAGTATCTAGCCTGCACAGTTCATCTATGTGAGAGCGAACAAACTCATTAACTATTTATACACCAATACTAATTGCAATTTAAAAAGTCACAGATGTGGGAAATTAACCTTTAATTGCCATTTTAACCTGTGTATGTCCCCTTGTGTGTCTGTAACAAGGCCAAACATTCAAGGGTATGTAAACTTTTGATCAGAGCCATTTGGGTGATTTCTGTTATCATTATGATTTAAAAAGGAGCCAAACAACTATGTGATAATAAATGGTTTCATAAGATCAGTCATATTTTAAAAATAAATGCAAACATTTCACAATTTCTACCAGGGTATGCAAACCTTTGCGCACAACTGTATATATATTGTGAAACGATGCCCTAGAGGATGGTGCCATATACAGCATAGTCTTAATTGGCCCAGGTGAACAGTATTTTAAGGTCTGGAAAGGAGAGAGGAGGCATTCCCAGTCAGGCCTGGCTGGCCTAAGACAGTGAGTGCTGAGGCAGGAGTGGAGACTGCCAGTTTGATGAGAGTCTGTTGGACTGAGAGAGACAGACAGTTTGCTGGTGTGGAACTTTGAGTCACTGTGAGAAGATTTAGCAAGAGCTGCAAAGACAGAGACTAGTTAAAACTGCTTGACACAAGAGCCATTGAGTGAAGGCTATTTGGACTGCTGCAGTTCCCTAAAACTGATAGAGAGAGATCCAGAGAGGTTGACACCCAGGCTGGGACAAAGGCAAACGGCTTAAAGTGACAGACACCGGATATAAAGGTACCAAAGTATGTACTATGTTAAACCCTAGGGAAAAGTCTGAGCATGTGGACTTCCTGAGCAGCATAGGTGCCACAAAAAGGGTCCCTGGAGGCTGGAGTATCTGGTGAGAGGGTGGGCCAGAACTCCAACCCTGTGTTTGAAAAGACTGTTGTTTTACATGGATATGTAGATGTTTATTTCAAGCTGACAATAAGCTATTTTGCTTGGAAACGTTTTATTAAAAGAAAAGATAAAAACATATCTGGACTCCTTGTAATACAAATGACTGCAAATTATGTCAACACATCTGCAAAGAGAACACAGCTACACACAAAGGGTCATATTCATGCACATCATGCAAAGTAGTCTACATGATACAATGTACTGTATGTGATCAGGGATGCTACATTGGAGAATCCTGCCAGAAACTACATTTAAGGATGAATCTGTACAGACTCTCCATCAGAAAACACACAAGAAAGACAGACCTTTTAAATTAAAATAATAACACACTTTAATATGAAAAATATGTAAATATGGAATTTTTGTTGCATTATCCTAATTTCTTATAACCTTCTATATTCCTGATATGATTTTGTTTCTCTGATTTCTTTCTGGCCTGCTTTTCGGTCTCCTTACAGCTTTATGGTACCTTAACTCCCTATGAGGTGCACATATTTACGACCCTGTTTATTTACTCTGACCTACACTCATGCGGTCTTCTTCACAGCTGACCGAACAGAAGATTCTTTCTTTTTTTTTCTCTTTTTTTTAAAAGGCCTGTAATTTCTGCCAGACTTGAGGAAAAGAGGATGTTCTTGAAAGCTTGTCATATATTTATGAATATGTTTGTCCAATATAAAAGGTTTCTCTATCTACTGCAATACTCTGATTATTCATCTGGATTACTGGACACTCATGGCTACCTCACTCTTCATATATATATATATATATATATATATATATATATATATATATATATATATATATATATATATATATATATATATATATATATATACAGTATATATATAGTTGAATAATTAGAGTATTGCAGTGAAAAAGTGATACCTTTTTTATTGTACAAACGTATTCATAGTAAAGCGACGAGCTTTCGACAGATAATGCCTCTCTTTATCAAATCAAAAAGCGATACTAATACAGGTATGAGCTAAAAACAGCAAAAAGAAAGAAATGGAAAAAAAAAATTGGAAAAACAAAAAAGAAAAAATTTTGTTTTTCCAATTTTTTTTTCCATCTCTTTTCTTTTATATATGTTGTATGTTATTTTTTATTTTGGTGAAGGTCGTGCATGTCACAGGATCATTTACATTTCTGCAGGATCTGGGCGTGTGCTTTACCTTCTGAGTGTTCCTGAGCATGAGTGGGGAGAAAAGGTAGGAGTAAAATATTGAACGCTCTTATTACTTAGCAGCCTCATTTCTCCTTCTTCCCCTCTCTCCCACTGATAGATAAGATAACTCTGAGCCTCTAAGCTACCAGGAAGGTGCTGACCCCAAGACAGGAAGGAATCTTATATACACAGTCTTAAAAAATGAAGATTGTCTGTACAAAATTTTAATGGCATACACTCTTGCTGATGTTGTTAGTTTGTTATGTGAAGTTTTTCCTGAACTACATGGATGCTTTAGGAGTATATAACCCCATGAGTCACTCACACACTCTGTTAGTAAAACTCTCTTCAAGAAGCGGTGGGAGAAATTTCCACAGGTTCCCATTAAATTAATAACAGACAGGCGTCATGAGACTAGTCCGTACTCAAAATCTCAGCCCTCACACAGCGTGGAAAAAAATCTTAATTACAGACCATGCAAACCTTCATTGGATGAGAATTAATTGTTCTTGGAATAAGTGGAGATTCATGTTCAGTGTAATTGAATTTTAAAGTGTGTTCTCCTTCCCACGCATGCATACCTAAGCAGGAGCATGGGGCAAATTTACTAAATAGTTGTCAAAAGAACCATTTCTATCTGTTTTCATTATAGGTTTCCTAGCATTATGATGTATTTGGCTCTTTTATTGTTTATTGGATTTTGGTATGTGTAAACAAGTTAAATATAAAACTGTCAGTTGTTTCAATACAGAATGCATATTCATGAGACTTCCACTGTTATTGAGTAGAGACAAGTAAATCACATGGGCGCACCATGTTCCTCCAGACTCTGCCTCTATATCTGTGCAGTAATGAGGCACCTTTTCCGGTGTAGTGATTGACTCGTGACCACTGGCTGGCTTGCCAATCAGAAGGTCGTTGCATATGGCCTCTCCTACATTACTGTGTCTGTAGCAACACCTTCTCGTGGTGCCCCCGGTTTTCACAGAGCTTGCTACGTTATGGCGTGACCGAATGTCTGGCGGTATAACCAGATGGGCAGCCAGTCTAGGAGAAGGAAAACTCTGATTTAAAACCCAGACAGAGGCCGCTCGTTTGCCCTGTAAGGGCATCCATCTAGGAGAATGACACTCCATTATAATACGTACTAGGACCTTACTTTCACAGTTCAAGCTTGCTAGGCCATAACAGATGAACCCTGAGTGTAAAGGGTGGGACCAGTACTGCGCACACTGCATCTCACCTAAAAACTCCATTGCACAGGCCAAGGGGGCACGTCTACATCTAGAACAATCAACATTTTCAAGCCCTGAAGCAATGGGAAAGGGGCGAAATTACAGTTGTCACTGGAAGCCACAGTCTCAATCCTGCATGCAGGCGTTTCAGGTGTATGGGTCGCCTGATGCTGACCCAGGAGATGACGGCATCATTCGTCAGCACCCTGAACGACCAAGCAGCCTTCTCTAGGACCAGCACTGCTTGCTCCACATGGAGAGTGGCCTAGAAAAGGTGGCCTAAAGAAGCTTGTCTCCACCTCACCCAGTTGGCTAGTCGCGGTCAACGGGCATCTCCAAATGCTGTTGAAACTCAGTAAAAAAGAAAAGGCTCATACCTGCCTCACAAGGTGTACTTGGACTGAAACTCGCATGTTGGAACATCAGAACTATGCTTGACACAACATACAGCGGTCGTCCAGAACGACGCACTGCTATAGTAGGCCGCAAACTATCAAGGCTGGCTATTGACATTGCTGCCCTCAGTGAAGTCAGCCTCTCAGAGGAAGGAAGCCTTCAGGAACATGGGGCAGGCTATACCCTCTACTGGTCAGGGAAGCCAGAAAATGAAAAACGTCTCTCTGGTGTGGGCTTCATTGTCAGGAACCATATCGCCTCCAAACTTGATAACCTGCCTCCCCCTTCAAAACAAAGAGCATGGTACAATTTTCAGTCCCTTTGCAGCAACTCTTCAAGCGGATCCTGCAGAAATGGACAAGTTTTACACCGACCTGCGCAATCTCATACAAAACATCCCTGCAGACGACAAGGTCATCATCCTCAGCAACTTCAAAGCCAGAGTAGGCAAGGTGTACTTGGCAATCATGGTGTTGGAAACCTCAATGACAACGGGCGGCTTCTGCTAGAGTTTTGCATTGAGCAGAAACTCACCATCACCAATACAGTTTTCCAGCAGAAAGACAGACTAAAGGCAACCTGGATGCATCCTCGTTCCAAGCACTCGCATCTTATAGTCTACATTCTGGTGCACCAGCAAGACCTTTGAGATGTCCTGCTTACCCGAGTGATGCAGAGAGCAGAATGTAATATGGACCACCTCTGGTGCACTGCAAACTTTGACTCCATTTCAATCCTAAACCAAATAGAAAAGGAGCCCCAAAGAAGAAGTTACAGATGGCAACCTCCAGTCAGCTGAAGTGAAGGCCAACTTCCAGGTGAATCTCCAGTCAAGACTAGAAGACTGCAGATGCTTCACGGACCCCTCCTCAGATGCTCTATTGGAAAAGAGATCCGCTCATCAAGCACATCTCGCTCAGCCGTCTTGACCTAACAAGAAAGCAAAAACAGGTAAGTCAGAGGCGCTCATCAGAGAACAAACCAAACTTAATAGGTTAGTTCTATGACCATGATAAGCCACTCTGAGAGCAACCTCTTTTAGCTCACTTGTGCCCTTCACAGGAAGAAATATCCTGTAGTATATCAGTCTGGTCCCACTCAGAAGAGTGACCCAGCCCCGAAATACCAGGCAATTCTACCCTGAACAGGAGAAACAGCAAACACCAGACGCGTTTCGGCCTTTATGGGCCTCGTCAGTGAAGTGCAGCTGTACTCCCTAAGGCACAGTGAGCAAGGGGTACACGTCTGGAGTCCCCTATTACCCTTAGGGCGACTAAACCCTAAGGGTAATTTGCATAAACAAAAACAGGTAAGTCAGAGGCGCTCATCAGAGAACAAACCAACCTAAATAGATTAGTTCTATGACCATGATAAGCCACTCTGAGAGCAACCTCTTTTAGCTCACTTGTGCCCTTAACAGGGAGAAATATCCTGTAGTATTTCAGTCTGGTCCCACTCAGAAGAGTGACCCAGCCCCGAAATACCAGGCAATTCTACCCTGAACAGGAGAAACAGCAAACCCCAGACGCCTTTCGGCCTTTATGGGCCTCGTCAGTGAGGTGCAGCTGAACTCCCTAAGGCAACAAGAAAGCAGCCTTCTCTCTTCAGTGCAGCAACTTCCAATGAAAGCTTTGAGAAATTCAGAACCAGTGGTGGACCAACCTCGCTGAAAGAACTTAGCGTTGCCCAATGTTGGCAACTACAGGGGGCTTTATGAAGCCCTGAAGGTCATATATGGCCCTTCACACCTGGTTCAAAGCCCATTGCTCAGTGCAGATGGTCAAACACTCCTTACAGACAAGGCGTTGATTCTGAACCGGTGGTCTGACCACTTTCATACTCTATTGTGTGCCAATCGCATAGTTGCAGTCTCAGCGCTCTGTTGCATTCCACAACAACTAATAAAAACAGAAAAGCTATTGAGCAGCTAAAAAATGGTAAGGCTGCAGGAGTTGATAGGGTCCTAGCTGAGATCTGGAAACATGGGGGCCCATCACTTCATGCTAAACTCTATGAGCTATAAGTTTGCTGCTGGAACCAAGGCAAACTGCCACAGGACCTTTGTGACGCAATCATCATCACCCTGTACAAGAAGAAGGGAGAAAAGTCAGGCTGCTCCAATCACTGGGGGATAACTCTGCTCTCCGTCACAAGATTACTCCTCAACAGACTGGTGCCCACTATCACATAAGAACTCCTCCCCGAGAGTCAGTGTGGCTTTAGAGCCAACAGGAACATCACTGACATGTTTTTTGTTCTCAGGCAGCTCCAAGAGAAATGCAGAGAACAGAACAAGGGACTTTATGTGACGTTTGTCGACCTTACCAAAGAGTTCTACAAAAAGGTGTCTAAAGGCCCACAAGACAGTGGAATGATTCGTTCGAGAGCTACTCTTTGCCGATGATGCTGCCCTTGTTTCACATATGGCGACAGCTCTGCAGCAAATGACATCTTGCTTCATCGAGGCTGCCAAGCTTTTCAGTCTAGAACTCAGTTTGAAGCAGACTAAAGTTCTCCAACAGCCCGCACCTCAGGAAGATTACTGTCCTCCTGTCATCACTATTGGTGAGTCAAGGGGAAAACAGTCCAACAGTTTACCTACCTAGGTTGCATCATCTCCTCGGATGCAAAGGTTGACAAAACTAGGATCTGAACAAGTGCACAAAGGTCAAGGTGTACAGAGCTGTTGTGCTGACCATCCTTCTGTATGGTTTTGAGTCATGGGTTACCTACCGCCACCACCTACAACTTCTTGAGCGATTTCATAAACGCTGCCTCTGCACCATCCTCAACCTTCACTGGAATGACCACATCCCCAACACTGAAGTCCTAGAACAGGCAGGACTCACTGGCATTTAGGGCATACTGTTAAAGAAGCAGTTACCATGGGCAGGACCCATCTCTAGGATGGAGGATGATCGACTTCTAAAGATTGTGCTACAGTATATTGTGAGCTCACTACTGGCAATCGTGACAGAGGAGGGCTGAAGAAGAGGTACAAGGACTCACTAAAACAGTTTCTGAAAGGCATGGGGGAGTACCATTCACCAGGCTGTCTCCTCTTTTGAGACCACACACAGGGCTGGTCTTGAGGACAAAAAGAAAACCACATAGAAAAAATGGTGTCACTACAGCACCCAAGCAAGAACAAACCTTCCAGTGCAACCACTGTGGTTGAGTCTGCCTGTCCCACATTGGCCTCCTCAGCCACCTGAGAGCCCATAGATGTGGACACCCCTCTTAAATGTTTGTTTGCGAAGCCAAGCCTTTATAATGAGGCAGGTACAGGAAAGTGTGTTGCACACTGTGCCACAGTTTAAACAAAGTGGGAGGGCTCTAACCAAAAATATATTTTCAGTGTAAGCTTTCTCACAAAAGGTCAACTTTTTAATCACAATAAATATCTAGTCACCAGAAACTCTTATAAGCCTTCTGGATCACTACCTTGTCGCGGTGAAGGGGTTCGTTTACATCAAAGAAGCTGTGAGGTAAACCATGTAGGGTCTCCCAAGATGGTCAGGTCATAGCAGATTGTGGTCCAGTGAAGAAGGAACTGGCAACCCACTCCAGTATCTTTGCCAAGAAAACCATATGGATGAGCACAACCAGAAACACATACCTGGCATGCTGTGCCCATATGGTTACCAAGAGTTGGACATGACTGAAGGGCTGAACAACAGCAACAACAACTCTTATACGCCAGTTTTCATTACTGTGGGTCTCCATTGCTTTATTTACTGTCCTGACTTGTCACGTGGGAGGGTGATTTATTGTAAGTTGCAAATCCAGTTAATCATGTTGAAAATTCCACCTCATTGTGGCATTTTTTAAGAAGATCTGAATTTTAATATTATCTGTATCCAAGTACCATGACATGATTTGACCCCAGAGACTATTTAACCAACACATTTAACCTTTGGGAACTGGGCTTGGCCAGTCTTTTCTTTTACACATGACATTAGATTATTATAAATTATCTATTAATATCAAGAGAACTCATATTGTCCTTAGTGGTCCCATTAGTTTATATAGTATAGCATAGTGGATGCACTTATTTTGTATAGTACATAAACCACGGACATCTATAACAAAACATTTATAGAGAAAATCAAAATGTTCAAAGATCTTTGTTTTTAATATAAATTTAGTAAGTCTGCGAGTTTCAATCCTGCGCAGTGCTTTAGGGAAAGCGCTATGGACACTGGATTCCAAGCTCAAAGACAGGGCCATACACTCTTTGCAATGTATGAATCTTTAACTTGTCATTGCCTGTAACTTAACTTATGTATAGCGCTACGGAATATGTTGGCCCGTTACAAATAAACGATAATAATAATAATAGAGTCAATTTTGTGAGAGCTGAATAATTAGGAAGAGAGGAAGCAGGAAGAGACCAAGAGGCTTTGTTAGACAATTGGATTTGACCATAATAAACAAAACCCCCCACTTCCTTCTCACAGCCCCAGATGAAGGCTGCTTGCATCAGGAAATGCAACCATTGCCCTTCACAAATGTAAATTCAAAGCACAAACACTAGTTCTACCAATATGTCTTAGATGGCTACAGGGACAAGCAGACATACAAAAAAAATATAATTAAAACTACATTTATGACTTCTAAACTTTTCTAACACTCAAATCTTTCATTCATATAAGACATTTTTCATTGTACTGTGGTCTTTTACAATTTAAGTTCAGCTGACTCTTATTTCATTGCAAGAATGTCCATATATTTTTCAAGTAAAGTCTATATAGTGGTATAAACTCTCTAATATCATGTGAATCATTGACAGAATTCCACGTTTTTCAGTCCACGTGCTGTGTGTTTCTGTTGCTGCCCCCTATCTCTGTGGCATTACAGACAGGAAGCAGTGACAGAAACCACACAGAACATGTGAATTCATTCTGTAAGTTTAAAAAAATGTTGTAAAATGAATAATGCTTAAATGTAATGTATTTATTGATATAGGAATACACAGAACATAACAGAACTCTAATATAATTCTATAAATCTACCCACATGGGCCCCTATTTAACGGTCCAAATCACAATTACTTAAGCCCGTAATGGAGCCCATAAATGTTACTGATATTCAATTAGCTACTTTTAGCTACTCGCATTCCAATTACAGCACCCTGGCAAAGCCACTGATGGACCTCACCAAAAAGAATATGCCCTGGCTGGGCACCCCGACTTTCCTGCGCACGCCAAATGCGCGCTGACGCATGCGCGAACCGTCGAGAGCGCGGCTAAAAATTAACTCTGCTTTTTCCTGTCACTCTCCCTGTCACTACCCTGTGGTCAGCCCTCTCCCCTGCATCCAGTTATATGTATGGAGACCTGCACACAGACCTGAGGACATGTGATGGTGTACAGAGACCAGGGGGCATGTGAGTGTGCACACAGACCTGGGTACATGTTATGGTGCACCCAGACCTGGGGACTTGTGAGTGTGCACACAGACCTGGGTACATGTTATGGTGCACCCAGACCAGGGGGCATGTGAGTGTGCACACAGACCTGGGTACATGTTATGGTGCACCCACACCTGGGGACTTGTGAGTGTGCACACAGACCTGGGTACATGTTATGGTGCACCCAGACCAGGGGGCATGTGAGTGTGCACACAGACCTGGGTACATGTTATGGTGCACCCAGACCAGGTGCCATGTGAGTGTGCACACAGACCTGGGTACATGTTATGGTGCACCCAGACCAGGGGGCATGTGAGTGTGCACACAGACCTGGGTACATGTTATGGTGCACCCAGACCAGGGGGCATGTGAGTGTGCACACAGACCTGGGTACATGTTATGGTGCACCCAGACCAGGGGGCATGTGAGTGTGCACACAGACCTGGGTACATGTTATGGTGCACCCAGACCAGGGGGCATGTGAGTGTGCACACAGACCTGGGTACATGTTATGGTGCACCCACACCTGGGGACTTGTGAGTGTGCACACAGACCTGGGTACATGTTATGGTGCACCCAGACCAGGGGGCATGTGAGTGTGCACACAGACCTGGGTACATGTTATGGTGCACCCAGACCAGGTGCCATGTGAGTGTGCACACAGACCTGGGTACATGTTATGGTGCACCCAGACCAGGGGGCATGTGAGTGTGCACACAGACCTGGGTACATGTTATGGTGCACCCAGACCAGGGGGCATGTGAGTGTGCACACAGACCTGGGTACATGTTATGGTGCACCCAGACCAGGGGGCATGTGAGTGTGCACACAGACCTGGGTACATGTTATGGTGCACCCAGACCTGGGGACTTGTGAGTGTGCACACAGACCTGGGTACATGTTATGGTGCACCCAGACCAGGGGGCATGTGAGTGTGCACACAGACCTGGGTACATGTTATGGTGCACCCACACCTGGGGACTTGTGAGTGTGCACACAGACCTGGGTACATGTTATGGTGCACCCAGACCAGGGGGCATGTGAGTGTGCACACAGACCTGGGTACATGTTATGGTGCACCCAGACCTGGGGACTTGTGAGTGTGCACACAGACCTGGGTACATGTTATGGTGCACCCAGACCAGGGGGCATGTGAGTGTGCACACAGACCTGGGTACATGTTATGGTGCACCCACACCTGGGGACTTGTGAGTGTGCACACAGACCTGGGTACATGTTATGGTGCACCCAGACCAGGGGGCATGTGAGTGTGCACACAGACCTGGGTACATGTTATGGTGCACCCACACCTGGGGACTTGTGAGTGTGCACACAGACCTGGGTACATGTGAGGGTGTACAGAGACCAGGAGATATGTGAGGGTGCAACTTGAAGACTTCAACCTCTAAGACACACAGCATTATGGGGCTGGAAGTTCTTTTGTTTTTTGTTTTGGTTCTGGATTTGGGAAGTAGGGGGATAGAACAAGAGGGAGGGAGAGAGAGAGAGAGACACACACACACATAGAGTGAGACAGAGATGGGGTAGACAAAGAAAATTGTGAGGGAGAGGGGAATAGAACAAGATAGAGAGAGACAGATAGTGTGACAGAGAGGGAGGTAGAACAAGAGGAAATGTGAAACAGAGTGTGTGACAGAGAGCAGGAGAGAACCAGAGGGAGCTGCAAGAGAGTGTGTGAAACAAGGGGATAGAACAAGAGGGGGATGTGAGAAAGAGAAAAAAGTGAGAGTGGGGAATCGAACAAAGAGACAGAGAGTGTGACAGAAAGGGAGGTAGAACAAGAGGGAATAAAGAGAGAGAAAGAGAATAAGAGACTGACAGAGGGGAGAGAACAAGAGGAACTGCGAGAGAGAGTGCGAGAGAGACAGAGAAAGAGTGTGTGTGGGGGGGGGGGGGGCAGAACAAGAGAGGACAGAACAAGAGGGGTGGGGAATAGAACAAGAGTGGGACTGTGAGAGAGAGGGGGGAAAGAACAAGAGGGGACTAAGAGAGAGAGGGGACGAATGAGTCATAGGGCTAACTATTATGATTTAGCAGTGAAACATACACCCATTTGTGGCTCCTCCAATGCCGTAGGAGGCAGCTGCCGACATTAAATGAGAAAACTAACAGGTAGAGCCCGCTGGATCTTGTCACATACATTATGCCCCTGTCTCTGGGTAGGCCCTCTCTCCAGTACAGCTTGGCCACCAGCACTCTTTTTCCCTTCCTTCCCACTCTCTAGCCCTCCGCCCCAGCACTCTGTCCCACTCTATACTATCTCCAGCCCTATTTCCCCAGCAATCTCTCCTGCACTCTATACCATTCTCTTCAATCTGTACTACACTCTCCATCACTCTATAGCATTACTCTCTAGCCCTGCGCCCCCAGCACTCTGTCCTTCTCTATAGCACTCTCTCCAGCACTCTGTATAGCCCTTTGTCCCCAGCACTCTGTCCCAATCTATACCACTCTGTTTAGTAATGCTTCTCCCAACAATTTCTTCAGCACTTTGTCTCACTCTATACCACACTCTCCAGCTTTGCTCCCCATGACTGTCCCATTCTGTACCACTCCTTCCAGCACCCCTACCCTAACCCTTACACCCCTACCCTAACCTTTAACCCAAAGACCCCTAACCCTAAAAGCGAACACCTAACACACCTAAGCCAACACAATTACTCCTAACCCTAAGCCCACCTTACCTGAGGTTGTGCCGGTCCTGCACGCAGATGTCTGGTCCTGCGCGAAGATGTCGGGATTGCGCAAATAACGGGCATGCTTTTGTAGGTGCGGGCATGCGTCGGCACTCATGTATCAAGCGCTGAGAAGTAGTGTTACCACCCTGGCTGATATAGTGAACTTCCGAATGTGTCCAGGGGGATGCATCTACCTATGGCATGGTCTGTTTTGAGTGGGGTGGATGCCTAGAGCGAGGAACACAACATTGCATACCAAAAATGCAAATTATTGCTCTGAGCGGTCATATATGCGGTCATTGAGAAAAAATTAATATATATAACAATTATATTAACAATTAATAATTATTCGGAATACTGCAGATCTTAAAAGAACTTGATTGTCTAAAAGTCTTTTTTCAACCTCAATTACTATATACTAGTGCGAGTGGAACACAGTGTCCGCAGAAATTATCAGAAGAGGCAAGAATGAGAGGGTAAAACTAGAGGACGAACATACAGATGAGCAGCAAGGATAGAGAAGGGAGGATGAAGGGGAAACAGCAGATGGAGAGAGAAGGTGCAGAGAGATAGAGGGAAAAGGAGAGCATGGGGATATGGAGATGAAAATGCAAAGAGAGGGCAGGAGAGCTTGGGGTAAGAAGGAGAAGGGGCAGAAGGGGATTCAGCAGAGAGAGAACATCTACAGATATGGAGGAGAGAAATGCAGCATGTGACAGAAGAAGAGTATGTTCAGAGAGAAGTAGCAGGAGAAGAGACATACAAAGTAAGAGATGAGCATAGCAGTAGTAGGAGAGAAGAAATACAAGGTGAAATGAGAACTTCAAACCTCTTCAAACATTTCCAGTGCTTTTTCTCAATTTCATTATAATGAAACTATACTGTATTTGCTATTTTTAGGAGGATTTTTTTTAATGTATGCATGGTAAGTGTGACTGGCTACTATGGATAGGAAAATTACATGTGGAACAAGTTAAAAAATTCTCTCATACACAGTTATTTTTGATGAAAAGACCTGCAATTTAATAATGGGAGTGTTCACAAGTTATCCCTCAGTGAAGATCAGCTGTTGTCAAATAAAGCTACTAATTTGGGATCTGTATGGGTGCCCTAGTGTATAAAGGTGCAGTGTCAGTACAGGAACAGCAGAGCTCACACTGTGTGTATGAAGGTACAGTATCTAGATCATGTGTGTAGTTTCAGAATAGTAATACAGAGCTTACACTTAAGGTATGAATGCACATTCCCAGAAGGTACTATGTGTAGTCTGAGAACAGGAAAAGGAGTGTTCATACTATCTTCACTCCTTTACAGCGCTTTCTATTTCCTTTTCTCTCTCTCCCTTTCTGTCACCGCACTCTATGCCCCTCTGTTACTCTATTTAAGTATTTCTCTCTCTATATATCAGTCTATATCATTGCCCTATCTCTCTATTAGCCTGCCCACTCTCTATCACTCTACATTATTGCACCTCTTCCTACCAGGCTGCCTGTCTCTATCACTCTGTCATTGCCACCTATCACTCCTATCATTACCTCCTTTCTCTATCAGGCTGCCCATCTCTATCACTCTATATCATTGTCCTACTTTCTATCGATCAGCCCCCTATCTATCATTCTATATCATTGCCCCTCTCTCTATAAATCTGCCCTTCTCTATTACTCTGTCACTGCCCCCTTCACTCCTATCATTACCTCCTTTTTTGATCAATCTGAATCAACTGTGTTACTCTATATTCCTGCCCCTCTCTATCAGTCTGATCCTCTCAATCACTTGTCATTATCCCTCTCTCTATTAATCTGCCCCCTCTTTATCACTCTATATCATTGCCCCTCTCTCTATTAATCTGCCTTCTCTCTATAACTCTATATCATTGCCCCTCTCTCTATTAATCTGCCCCCTCTCTATTACTCTATATCATTGCCCCTCTCTCTATTAATCTGCCCCCTCTATATCACTCTATATCATTGCCCCTCTCTCTATCAACTGCCCCCTCTCTATCACTCTATATCATTGCCCCTCTCCTTATTAATCTGCCCCAGTCTCTATCACTCTATATCATTGCCCCTCTCTCTATTAATCTGCCCCCTCTCTATCACTCTATATAATTGCCCCTCTCTCTAATAATCTGCCCCCTCTCTATCACTCTATATGATTGCCCCTCTCTCTATTAATCTGCCCCCTCTCTATCACTCTATATCATTTCCCCTCTCTCTATTAATCTGCCCCCTCTCTATCACTCTATATCATTGCCCCTCTCTATTAATCTGCAACCCTCTATCACTCTATATCCTTGCCCCTCTCTCTATTAATCTGCCCCCTCTCTATCACTCTATATCATTGCCCCTCTCTCTATTAATCTGCCCCCTCTCTATCACTCTATATCATTGCCCCTCTCTATTAATCTGCAACCCTCTATCACTCTATATCATTGCCCCCTCTCTATCACTCTATATCATTGCCCCTCTCTCTATCAATCTGCCCCTTCTTTATCACTCTATATAATTTCCCCTCTCTCTATTAATCTGCCCCCTCTATATCACTCTATATCATTGCCCCTCTCTCTATCAATCTGCCCCCTCTCTATCACTCTATATCCTTGCCCCTCTCTCTATTAATCTGCCCCCTCTCTATCACTCTATATCATTGCCCCCTCTCTATCACTCTATATCCTTGCCCCTTTCTCTATTAATCTGCCCCCTCTCTATCACTCTATATCATTGCCCCTCTCTCTATTAATCTGCCCCCTCTCTATCACTCTATATCATTGCCCCCTCTCTATCACTCTATATCCTTGCCCCTCTCTCTATTAATCTGCCCCCTCTCTATCACTCTATATCATTGCCCCTCTCTCTATTAATCTGCCCCCTCTCTATCACTCTATATCCTTGCCCCCCTCTCTATCACTCTATATCATTGCCCCTCTCTCTATTAATCTGCCCCCTCTCTGTCACTCTATATCCTTGCCCCCCTCTCTATCACTCTATATCATTGCCCCTCTCTCTATTAATCTGCCCCCTCTCTATCACTCTATATCATTGCCCCTCTCTCTATTAATCTGCCCCCCTCTCTATCACTCTATATCATTGCCCCTCTCTCTATTAATCTGCCCCCTCTCTATCACTCTATATCCTTGCCCCTCTCTCTATTAATCTGCCCCCTCTCTATCACTCTATATCCTTGCCCCTCTCTCTATGAATCTGCCCCCTCTCTATCACTCTATATCATTGCCCCTCTCTCTATTAATCTGCCCCCTCTCTATCACTCTATATCATTGCCCCTCTCTCTATATCATTGCCCCCCTCTCTATCACTCTATATCCTTGCCCCTCTCTCTATTAATCTGCCCCCTCTCTATCACTCTATATCCTTGCCCCTCTCTCTATGAATCTGCCCCCTCTCTATCACTCTATATCATTGCCCCTCTCTCTATATCATTGCCCCCTCTCTATCACTCTATATCATTGCCCCTCTCTCTATATCATTGCCCCCTCTCTATCACTTTATATCATTGCCCCCCTCTCTATTAATCTGCCCCCTCTCTATCACGCTCTATGCACTTCTATGATCCCCTCTCCAGAATCACAGAATCCTCCCCATAGTTCTGTGGAATTCGGGGCCTTGGCTGTAAATCCGCCTTAGTTACAGAAATGGATCCCTCGCTAACAGATTTACGCTTCCAGTTCAGGTTTTATGGTGGCCCCATTAAAGCCGTAGCGGTTTTATTGCCTCCACGGTGACAATCCTCACTGCTAATAGCTCCCGATATACACAGATTCATCTTCTTTTATGGGTAACTAAGTTGTGTTTTTTGTGCTTTCAAATTTATGGCCAGCTGGCGATTACATCTTGTTTGATAACTAAGTGCTGTGTAGGGGCATATTTAAAGGGACAAGGGACTCACATATATTTTACCATACTTTTAAGGAGCACTGCTGCTGTAGAAAAACATCACTTGTTTATGAAGTATGTAATAAACTAACTCCATTAGCAGCTGTGTAAACCATGAACACCTCACATTTTTATAGAAAATCAAGTAATTTAACGGAGAACTGGATTTTTTCTTGTTATATCGCTTCTTGAGAGTTTATTTAGGAGACATGTTTTTTAATCTAACAATGAAGGGAGGCAAGGGTAGAAGAGAAGTGAATAGGGAAAGTTAAGGAGGATTTGTTAGATAATTGGATCTGTCTGAAATGGACACCAACTCCCTTCCCTCTCACAGATTTAGAAGCAACTAGGTCATATGGATAGATGCAAGAATTGCTCTCCAGAAATGTAGAGGTCCCTCTATACCGCCAAAGTATCATGGAAGCCTCCAGGATCCAGAAGGGGCATCAAGATTTGTTTTATTTCACTGTAAAAAGGTCCATTAAAGTGTATTTTATAAATATTTAAAATATATTTACATGGAAAATTGATCTATTCATCCACATAGGCAGTGCACCTTACGATACTAAGCACTTATTTACAATGTCCATATAGACCTGTACTTGGATTGGGTGCATTTCTAAAGACGTTAACACCCCTAAAATATGTAATTAATGTAATTACAGATGTCTTTTCTTTGTTGAATTTATAAAAACACATTTCTTGTACTAACAAATGGTGGACTATTTGCTCAAAACCTCTCTCCTGGCACTTACCGTGCCATTTAAATCATTCACAGGGATTCCAGTGCCCAAGACATGTGTACACCTTGTGACAGACAATTCCCCTTTGGGAATAAAGAGAATACCCAGAGCAGCACACATTAATGTACGTTAATGGAGCTAAAACGCCCTACAAAAGAAATAAAATGCAAAGTAGACAACTCTTCATAAGTATAATTATAGAATGTATTAACAATAAAAATCCTCTTTCCAAGTCTGCTTGGTAAGGCCTGAATAATGTTATAGCAATTGAAACCTTATGCTTCCTTTTAGCAGTGCCCAGGACAATGAGAGAGGTGAGAAGGAGTACAAATGTGTTTTAAAATGCTATTTTCTGTCAAAATATTTGCTTTGCTTCCATTTGCACATTTATTTTTAAGTTAACTAATTGTTTAACATGACAAGTACTTACATTGGACCTTTAAAGAAAATTAAGGACCGCCATCACATTGGGCCCTGAAGCTTTGGGACTTAATGGGCCACTGATATGGGTCATATTTATAAAATGCTATTATAAAGAACCCCCTCTTGGATAGCTATCTTGTCATGGTGAAAGGACTTGTATATGTCAAAGAAGCTGTGAGCTATACCATGTAGCGTCACCCAAGATGGGTCGGTAATAGCAGATAGGTCAGGCTAATTGAGGCCCACTGGAGAAAAAAACTGGCAACCCAATCTCCATCTTATGAAATATAATTGGAAGGCACAGGAAGATGAGCTCCTCAGGTCAGAAGGTGCCTACCACATTACTGGGGAAGAACAGAGGACAAGTACGAATAGCCCCAGATATAATTAAGTGGTTGAGTCAAAATCGAAAAAAAATCCCTGCTGTGGATATGTCTGGAGGGGAAGGAAAGTCCACTGCTGCAAAGCACAATTCAATATAGGAACCTAAATCCTTAGAACTATAAACCATAGCATACTAGACATGGTCAAACATGAGATGACTAGACTAAACAATGTTATCCTACGAATTAGTGAACTCAAATGGACTGGAATGGGACGCTTCATATCAGTCAACCTTCAGATATTCTATTGTGGTCAAGAGTCCTGCAGAAAACATGGAGTAGCCCTCATAGTTAATGAAAGGGTGGTGAAAGCAGTGCTCGGTTACAACCCAAAAAATTGCAAAATAATTTTCATTTGAATTCAAGGCAAGCCAGTTAATGTCACAGTGATCAATGTCTATGCTCCAACAATGGATGCTGAAGAGGCCAAAGTTGTCCAATTCTACAAGAATATTAAACTCCTCCTAGATATAACACAGAAAAGATGTTATTCTCATCATAGGAGATTTGAATACTAAAGTAGGGAACCAAAAGACAACTGGAATTTTGGGCAAGTTTGGCCTTGGTCTACAAAATGAAGCAGGTCAGAAATTAGTAGAGTTCTGTCAAGATAATTCTCTGGTCGTAGCAAACACCCTCTTCCAACAGCCTACGAGATGACTCTAGACATGGACATCACCAGATGGACAACATAGAAATCAGGTTGACTATATGCTTTGCAGCCAAAGATGGAGGAGCTCTATATAATCACCAAAAACAAGACCTGGAGCTGACTGCAGCTCAGACCAGGAGCTTCTTATTGCCAATTTCAGCACTAAACTGAGGAAAAGAGGGGAAATCATCAGACCACGCAGATACAATATACATGATATCCCCTTGTGGATATACAGTGGAGGTAAAGCATAGATTTAAGGGACTAGACATGGAAGATAAAATATTAACATGTATTAAGAAGGGTATAGAAGCAAGGGAACAAATATAATTCTGCCACTATACAAATCTCTAGTACGCCCTCATTTGGATTATGGAGTACAATTTTGGGCACCACTTCATAAAAAGGACATTTTAGAACTAGAAAAGGTACAGAGGAGGGCAACAAAACTTATAAGTGTAAAAAAGGCGTCTAAGAGGGGATATGATTACCTTATATAAATACATCCAGGGTCAGTATAAAGATTTGTCAAGGGAGCTTTTTGTGCCAAGAGGTTATCAACTGACAAGAGGACATCCCTTGAGGTTAGAAGTAAAAAGATTCCACCTTAAAGAAAGAAAAGGGATCTTCACAGTAGGGGTGGTTAATCTGTGGAATTCTCTACCAAAGGAGGTGGTGACAGTGGATTCGATAGATAACTTCAAAAAGGGTTAGATATATTTTTGAATAAAGAGGGCATTCAAGGCTATCCTAGATAACTAGTGAAGGAATATTGATCCAGGGAGAAATTTGATCGCCAGTTTTTGGGGTCAGGAAGGAAGGAATTTGCTTTTTTCCCCCTTATGAGACAATTGGCAAAGTTTTACTGTTTTTTTTTTCTGTTTGCCTTCCTCTGGATCAATTAACAATTAATAACAAATAGTCCACATATTAAAAAGATCAAGAGAAATCTAAAAAGGTTTATCTTGATGGACTAACTCTTTATTCATCCTCAAATACTATACTATTAATAATTACTTAACAACTAATTAATAACTAATCCGCAAATTGCAGATCAGAGGAGATCTTAAAAGGTTGAACTTGATGGACTGAAAGTCTTTTTTCAACCTCAATTACTATGTAACTATGTAAGATAAATTGCCAGAAGAACTTTGGACAGAAGTGTGTTACCTTATGCAGAAAACAGCAACAAATGATATCCCTAATAGAAAGACAACAAAAAAGGCAAATCTGATAAGGCATCCAAAGTAGCCAAAAAAAGAATGACAATGAAAGGTAGTGCAGATTGGAATTCTGAATGAATTTGAACAAATATTTAAAAGATTAGACAAGGAAACATTCTATAATGAGCTATGTAAAGAGATAGAAGTGGAGAACATAAAGGGGAAATAAAGAGATTGCTTCAAGAACATTGGAGATCTCAAGTGAACCTTTCATGCCAAAGTGGGTGGAATAAAAGAAAAAAATGGTAGGGTCTTAATAGAAGTTGATTAAATAAAGAAGAGGTGGCAGTAATACAGAGAAGATCTATACAGTAAGAATCTTAACAGCATCAATATCCTGAATAGTTTGTCCAATAAGCTGGAGTCAGAAATCTTGGAGAATGAAGTGAGATGGGCCCTAGGATGTCTTGCTGATTGCAAGGCTGCAGAGGTTGATGGAATCCCATCAATGTTATTTACCTTATGCCAACACATTTGAAAAACTCAACAGTGGCCAGTTGACTGGAAAAGGTCCGTTGACATCCCAATACCAAAAAAAGGTAATGCTGAAAATACTGATTGAACCAAAAACTACTGGATGTGCAAGCCAAGATTTGCAGAGGCAGAAGCACAAGAGATCAAATAGCCAATGTCTGCTGGATAATAGAGAAAGCAAGAGAGTTCCAGAAAAACATTTACCTCACCAACTATAGTATAGCCTTTGATTGTTTGGACCATAGCAAAATGTTCTTAAAGAGATGGGGATCCTAAATTATCTCATCTGTCTCTAGAAGAATCTATATGTGGACCAAGAACTGAACCTGGAACATCCAAGTGGTTCAAGATTTTGAAAGGAGTGTAGTATATTGTCATCTTATTTATTCAACTTATATGCAAAATACATCATGTGTAAGACCGGAGTGGACGAATCCAAAGTTGAAATTAATATTTCTGAGAAGATATCAACAGCCTCCGATATGCAGATAATTCTCTTGTTGAATTTGATGGACCAAAAGTCTTTTTTCAACCTCAAATACTATGTAACTATGTAAAATAAATAGAATTACAAATAAAATACAAACAAAGAGATATTAAAATAAGAAATAAATCAAATGTGTAAAATAAAATAATTAATAATACTTACCAAGGTCTCATGATCATCATTCTTGATTGAAGCCATTGTCCTCAACTTCTTAGGAAACGGTCCTCTGATAAAAAAAAATGCTGCTCTATCAAAAAAATAAATAGTCATCTAACTAAGCTTCTCCTAGGAGGAGCTCTCCATCAGCAAATGACAGTTGCCACACTTGCTGCAGCTTAAATAGAGTTTTTGAGTGTTTAATCATATTTCAGCCAATCAGAATGGGTTTTTCAGTTGTCACTGTGCTCACTATCAATTGTTTTTTGGACCAAACTGATTGCTTAGACTGAGGAATCTAAAATCTTGATGGACCCCTGCAGCACTGGGGTTAATATTAGGTGCCTGGGGGGTCCATTTGAGGCAAGTATTAACTTATAGATGCAAGCGGGTCCTTTAAGGACTTCCCTTGCACCGGTTAACAACTTAGTTACCATGGGGTCTCTATAGACCCCCATGGTTATGTAGATGGGGTGATGGGGTTAGGGGATTGGGGTTTGAGCTGGGCAGGGGGGTTTCAGTCGGATGAGCGGTAAAGCACTCACAATATATATTTTTAATAAGAAGGGATTTTGCAAGAGCCAAGTTCTTTAGGGTTATTTGGAATAGAATAGCTTTCTGGAGCTCACTCATCAAATGCCTAATGAGGGAAAATCAATAAGAAAATGTGCCATATTTTGTGGTCTGGCTTGCTGTAGTGATTAGGGGTAGTTCTCTTGCAATGGTTTTGTGATGGGGTAATAGAATAGTTATTGAGATTTACTTTGTAAATAAACATGGTGTCATTTGCTATGTAGGGGAATAGAGAATAGGGCCATTCAATATTAATCCGACTTATGAACATTCCCAGGAACAGATCTCGTCCTTAAACCGCAAACCACCTATAAACTTCATATCATTAATAAACCTCCTGAAAAACAGCACAGTAACAGTTGTGTTTTGTGAGCGTTACTGGGTTTTCTGTATCCTAGATCTGGATAGCAAAAGTGCTATAAATAAGGGTGATGCATGCACCCCCTAGAAACAAGTAAATATAATACAAATTTACAGGGATCTTTAAATCCCCTTAAAAACCAATTTCCTCCTTTGAGAATTTGCATTGAGTTAAAAATTAACTCTGTTGGCTACTGACATGAATTATAGATTATAATTAAAATTATTAATATTAAATAATACTATGGTCCTACCTAAGTTGATCTTAGGAGCTATTAGACTAGAGGGCTATGGTTGGCTACCTGTCAAAGCCCTACCCTTTTAACCCAAACAAGTTCATGATATGTGGATCCTTAAGATAACATGCCACCCACAAACCCTCTGCAACATTATATAGCTATAATTAGAGGGTTCCATAGGGACCTATGGCCACAATGAATGAGGGTTAGTAGCTTAAGCAGTGGCTAGTTCCCTTCCCTACACCACCATTATACTTTACCAAACAATTTCTAACATAAAAATATTGTAATTTAAATGTATGTATACCTTATCCGTTCCAGCATTATCAAACAATACCACTTTAAGAACAAATACACTTGATATCCTTCAATTGTGACTCTTTTTGGTGGTAGTCATTTTATTGTGGTGTAAAGGTGTCTCCATTTTCGCTGATGACACGAAGTTGTGCAAGGTAATAAAATCAGCTAGTGATGTGCTTTCCCTCCAAAGTGATTTACATACAATTGAGGAATGGGCATCTAAATGGCAGATGAGATTTAATACGAATAAATGTAAAGTTATGCATCTGGGAAGGAAAAATAGCCATGCAATTTATAATCTTAATGGAGCAAATCTAGGTGTATCAGATATTGAACGGGATTTGGGAGTGCGTATGGACAACCACCTAGGTAACAGTGCTCAAAGCCAAGCAGCAGCTGCAAAGGCAAATAAAATATTAACTAGAGATTTGCCACTATACAAATCTCTAGTACGCCCTCATTTGGAATATGGTGTACAATTTTTGGCACCACTTCATAAAAATGACATTTTAGAGCTGGAAAAAGTACAGAGAAGGACGACAAAACTAATAAGGGGAATGGAGGGGCTAAGTTATGAGGAAAGACTAACCAAATTAAACTTATTTTCTCTAGAAAAAAAGTGTCTAAGAGGGGATATGATTACCCTATATAATTACATCCAGGGTCAGTATAAAGATTTGTCAAGGGAGCTTTTTGTGCCAAGAGGTTTTAAACTGACAAGAGGACGTCCCTTGATGCTAGAAGTAAAAAGCTTCCACCTTAAAGAAAGAAAAGGGTTCTTCACAGTAAGGGTGGTTAATCTGTGGAATTCTCTACCAGAGGAGGTGGTGACAGCGGATTCGATAGATAACTTTAAAAGGGGACTGGATTTATTTCTAATTATAAAGAAAATTCAGGATTATCCTGGATCATTAGAGAGGGAGTATTGATCCAGGAAGAAATCCGATTGCCAGTATCTGGGGTCAGTAAGGAATTTTTTTTTCTCTTTGAGACAATTGGCTAAG
Source organism: Discoglossus pictus (assembly GCA_027410445.1). Classification (NCBI taxonomy): domain Eukaryota; kingdom Metazoa; phylum Chordata; class Amphibia; order Anura; family Alytidae; genus Discoglossus; species Discoglossus pictus. Next base: position 44,618,127 of record CM050174.1, read on the forward strand.
TTTCACTTGGGTTATTTTTTCTGTTTGCCTTCCTCTGGATTAATTAATAATAAAACATGTTTTAAAAATTAATAATTAAATAATTGATTAATAATGAATTAACAACTAATTAATTAATAACTAAGCCGCATATTGCAGATCAGAGGACATCTTAAAAGGTTGAACTTGATGGACTGAAAGTCTTTTTTCAACCTTAATTACTATGGGCCTCATTCTATTATCGGCCGCAGCCGTTGCGGGGCCGCAAGGACCGGCCGCAAGCTATTCTGCTATTCTATTCCCCTCCGGCCGATAGCTTGCGGACGGTGCCTTGCTATCTCTTGCGGACGCTCGCGCCGGAGGAAATCCTTTGATCTAAAACGGCCGCAAGGAAATCGGCCGTAAGAAAATCCTATTTGCAATTCAATTGCTCCGGGAAACATCTCTGCAAGGCTAAAACCGAGCCGCAGCTTACTTGCAGGAAAGAGGTCCCGCTAGCACCAATTAAGCACAAAATATAGCCCAAATAAAGCCATCCTGCACTTTGAGAAGACTATAAAGTGATTTTCGGTGTTAGCAAAAATAGCACAAAATTCCCCTATACTCAAATCCGTAAAATATATTTTTTTAAATATATGTCAAATATCCATGTAAAAAGTCCAGAGTGCTTGGAGCACCTCAGACACGCCCACGCCGCAGCCGGAAAATAAACAGTTAATTTGAACTTGGGTTTGGGCAGATGTGCAAGCTTGAGAAGGGGTTCCTTTTAATCCTCATGTCCCCCAATATGATCCCTAGCATTTACAGAGCTGTACAGTGCAGGCTTGAGTTTATTTTTGACTTTTTAGATTTCAGAGCTTACGGCCGGTAGCAAGATTTACGGCCGGCCGTAAGAGGAGATCCTTGCGGGGCCATTTAATTGAATTGCAAGGTAACGGGACCCCCGCAAGGAATCGCAGCCTTACGGCCGATTTACGGCCGATAATAGAATGAGGCTCTATGTAACTATGTAACTATGTGATTGGCTGAATCACCAACAAAGGATTCTCATGATAAAGGAAAATGTCTGGGGGAGGAGGCAGAATGTATTCAGTGATAACAAATCACAAACCTACTTATAAATACCAGTGCAAACAAAACTTCAATCGATTCACAGCATAAGCAAAAAATACATGGTCTAAAAAAATCCCAGTGAGCTCATCACTTAGATACAAAAATGAATACATGCTAATGGCCTCCAAATGATTCAGTTCATCTCATAGTCTCCTTGAACAGAAAATAAATATATGCGCTGCTGCCGTAAAGAGTCACAAATTGAGTGCTTTGAAACAAAACAAGTGCAACCACCCTACACTTAAGTGTCTCCAAGAGCACTTGAAGGGTCACTGTTAGCCAAACCGAAAGTGAAAAAAACTGGTCATATATCTCACTAGCCTTTTCCCCCCACAATAAAGGGGTATCTAATAAAAAAAAACAATATTGGGGGCCATTGGTTTGGCCACCATAGGGAATGACAAGCAGACTGTATTTCTAATTAGTACATCAAAGCAGCTTATTAGTGTTCAGGAGTTGTTTAATTGCATCAAAATGTTGATTCAAATAATAATTAATTTCTCAGGAATTGTTCACTGAATACAAAATGGTTCAGACAACATATAGCCAGTTATTCATGCTCTTTAAGAATAACCTAAAGAAACTTGATTTTGGGAAGTTCCATAAAGGGAGCAAGGGCAGTCACAATCATCCTGCTGGGTAATGTTGATCTTGGAGATGCAATGCTCACAGAAAATCTGGTACAACTTACGTACATGGACTGTTTTTTTATTGTTCATTTAATACTATTGGGCCTCATCCCATTCACTCAGCAGAATCTCACTCTCCATCTGCCATTTTGTCAGTTCTATCTACCTTGTTTTCTTTTCCTCTAGACCCTCACATGCCACCACTCTTCAGCCTCTGAACTCAAATAACATGCCCTCCCACTTGCCCTGCCCACACCCACCCACCTATGACTTGTGTTAATTCATAGTGCAGCATTCGCACTATCACCTCCATTTTTACAGCTTAATCTTTAACCCCCTTTTCAAGTCCTTATTTCTTCATTTTCATTACTTTTCTTTTTGTTTCATAAATCCCTTGTAAATTTGGGAGTTTTCAATCTTGTATGGTATTTTTAAAAAAGCACCATGTAGATAAGATTTTAAACTCCTGTGTTTCATTTTGTATTTTTATATTTTTTCTTTGTACTTAAACCCTGTGCAGCGCTACGGAATATGTTGGCCCTTTATAAAAAATGGTAATAATAATAATAATAATAATAGTAATAATAATAGAAGAGCAAGTTTAACCATTAAAAATTTTGTTTTTGTTTTTGCATGAAAAAATATTAAGTAAAATGTGGCGCATTATCAAATACCCTCTGGGGAATAGATTCTACATTACTGATTGATGCATTTCGAGACAATCTGTTGCTTTCTCAAAGGGGTGACATCTGGAAACACATGGTTGCAAATGTGTAGGATTGGGACAGCAGAGGAGAAGGAGTGAATTCCACCCCAGAGGCTTCAAGACAATGTGTCACTTCCTCAAGGAGAAGATAGTCCCATAGGAATATACACCTGGTCTTGAAACACGTAAGAAGCGGAGCGCAATGTCGCACTCTTTTTTATGTCCCACCACTAAGGTGGAATAATTTTCCAAAAAACAGCAAGATACTCAAACAGGAGCATTCCCCCCGAGGGAAGATTGGTCACTGCACTTGCCTCCTAAGGAATTATTGTCTTGTGAGTCTTACTATTTTTTTGTTTAGTCTAACTAAATTGGGGCATTGCACACGTTTATTTCTTTAGTAAGCATTCAGTGTCAGCAAGTTTAAATTATTTTTCTGTATAACTTATTAAACAAATATCCTGATGATAAATATAGACATAAAGGGACACTATCACAAAAAATTAAGTTATTTTTAAATGTATTCTTTAAAATAATACATTGTACTATCCATTGTTCTCAATTAAATTATTTCTAGTGCTTTCAGTATTTTTTGGGTGCTGTATTTTTTGACTCCTGGATACATAAAATATTGAGACACACATAACGGAGCTTCACAAACAATGCTGAATATCTCATTAATGATTTACTGTACAATATACAGCCAGTTTAAGATGAAATAAACTTGTTGTTGAGGTGACAATGTCCAATTCTATATTCCTGTAAGCATTAACGGCTCCTTGTAGTTATGTATTTAAAACAAACTGTCTTGAAGAACTAGACTTGAATATTGAAAAAAAAACAACAACAGTAATACAGCCATCAATGTGCACTGCCATTTTAGTTTCTAAGGTGGGGAGAGACTTTTTAAAGACACGTGAAGCTTCTCTCTGGACAGTGGGAATGTGCAGTGGTAAAGCTACTGCTGGTGCAGTAGGTGCAAAGCTCCAGTGCCCATGGCAGCAGACTAGTAAAGGGAAAATCTTGGGAGCGCATAATCCTCATCCTAGGAGTCATCTAACTTCCAACACATATTTTTGGCTTTTTTTATTGAACTGTACAGTTTGTATAGAGATGTTGCGGGGTGGGGGAGTATTGGGCAAACATTATTTCGCACTGGGGATCTCTATTCAGTGGCTCCCACTGGGAATTTGTTTAACTAAAACTGCAATGTTTTCATTAGGACTAATGGAAGTCTCAATAGTTTACAAGGACACAAAGAAGCACAAAATGGAAGCCTGATAAAATAATTCCACATAAAAAAAGAAAGAAACTAATAACTGTGTTTTTTTTTTTTTTTACTTTCTAAAACATTTTGCTTTTTATCAAGATCCCATATAGAGAAAAAAATGACTCTTGAACACAGTCGGACATTGAGGAGGGGAGCGCCATGTTCCCTTGTGTCAGTTTAGCCGCCATCGTTGGATAATCCCTGTTGTCTGTCACGCCATGATGGACAGATTGAGGTGACAGTGTCAATTACAGACCCCGGCAACCGTCCACCCAGCCACGAAACCATTCCCTGGAGTCTCTCCATCCCATTCTACACAGTCTTTGTGTTGTGACTGCAATCACTTGAAGTGGTTAGAGATATAGAGAGGAGGGAGAAGGTGCTGATATTGTAACATCTGGCGCGGCAGATAAGTCTGATCCCTCTCCTGTGCTGGATAAGATCTGTCATTTTCCACTTGCTATTCAATGCTGTTTATTCCGCTTTTTACAGGTGCTGAAAATCATGAACAGCTCTCACCCCCCACACTTATTATTAACCTGTTGTGGGCTGGCATGCAGAGCTTGCAATCTAATGTAGGAGGCAAAAGGAGATTTCCAAATGTCATGAGGGATATCATGCTTATTTAAAATACCACTATACTTCAAGAAAAAGGATCTTGTTTGAGAAATATCACATATATAGTTGTGAGCGTAAGGGCCGTTGCTCACGCTTGCGGGCTCCCATAGCCGCGAAGCGAGGGCCGCAACTCGCGAAGTGAGCCACGGGCCCTCGCATAGCAAGGTTTCGGCTCGCGCACTCACACTATTACACTGCACACGTTTATCACGCTCACACAGCACCTCCACATTACTAATGCTGCAGCAACATCAAACAAGGCTCACAGATCTTCAACACAATGCTTCAAAATAGGTCAAGTATATTCATTTATTAATTATTATTATATATTTCAGTAGTACACACCAAACAACATTAGCTACCTTACAATTCCAATTGTATATTAATAACTAAACAACTTTCCAAACATACACATCTCATTGCCGTCATTTTTTGACGGGCAAGTCGCTAGTGTAACAAATAAACAAGATTAGCAGCTGTGGGAGACTTAATCTATATGTGTATATATATCTATATATATATATATATATATATATACACACACAAGGTCCAGTCACATTATTATGACCAGTCACAAGTTATATCCCAAATAACAGCAGTGTGCAGCACTGACAGCAGCTAGATGGCGTGGTAGTGAATCAATAAGAAGGTTGGCAAGGGTACCTGGAGCCATGCAGACTGCAGTGCATCCAACAGCTGCTGAAGAGTGCGTGGCAAACATAGCAATCAAGGTGGTCCCACAAGGTGCTCAATGGAATTTGGAGGCAAGGGAAGTCTTCGTCATGCTCCTCCAACCACCCCTGGTCAATTCTGACCATAGGGCATGTTGCATTGTCCTGCTGGAAGATCCCATCCACTCCAGGGAAGACAGTCAACATGTATGGGTGTTCTTGATATAGTTGGTTTCGGCGGTTTCACGGCTAACATGCCAATGTCCGTCCAGTCGATGGAGCAGAAAATGTGACGCATCCGGGTTCACTGTCCTGTAGTTTTAGACGTAAGCCTGGTAGCCCCCTGGTTTGTTTGGACGATGAGTTGCTCAACTGTAGCGTGTCGGTTGGCCCTCACACACCATCGAAGCCAACTTTCCCTTCTGACATTTATGGCACGTGGTGCTCCGCAGTTTTTACACCATTTTTTCTCAATGGTGGCGCTTGTCCAGTCACCGTACACTTTAACCACAGCAGCACATGACCAGTTCACAAACTGCGCCTGAAAGCCAATGCCCATCTCCTTTTCAAAAGCACTGGCAATTGTAGATGTAACATTCCCATTGTACCAATATTTAATTCATATGCATTTAAAGTCTGCTTTCCACCTAAAGAAATTAATCAGCAGAAACCAAAATGGTTAAACCAAACACAAATAACCACTGGCCCCTCTTGTAGGCTTTATTCTAGGAGCATCCTTGCTTATTGTATGCAAAACAAACCTAGTACCAGCATTAGGGCTGCTCTGAAAACTTATTAGAGTTCAGATTAATTATCTTTTGTGTCTCATTTGCACACTTGCTGGGAGGTACAAACACTAATTTAATTTCCTCTACCTCCTCCAGCTGTTTAACTGAACCTCCGATAGAGCGAGGCAGGAGATAAGCAAACTCCTGGAGGTACGTACCGGGAAGCTTCGTGCACCAAGAGCATTGTGGGACTCAGGGGTCAGATTAAACAACTTGTGGTGGGAGAAATGCAGGTGGAATATAAATTCTCCATGTTAGGCTCTGCCCTCTCTCCCTTGGGGAAGAACGGGATAACGGTTCATGAAATTGGCGTAGGGAGAAATGATTACCCAGAAGCCTTTGGGTAATAACTTATCGTAGTCTCCCAGTTGCAGACAACTGGTTGAATTTAATTCTAAAAGCAGTATGGCCGTGCATTTTATTTATTATAGCAGCAGTACTCGTTATTCTGTTTTAAAGGACAACCGCACAATGAAAAAAATATTTGTTTGAAACTTTTTAAGTACGGCCCAGAGCATAATTAAGCAGGAAAAAGTAATACATTAAGTTCTTAATAAAAAATAAAAAAAATGTAATACATCCGCAGGACCCACGAGAGAACCATGATACATTTGTGGAACTTCTCATTGTGAGAGGGAAGTTTACATTTCTAGAGAGATATTTTTGCAGTCTTATCCAATTATCTTTTCAATAGGTCCCTGTTCCATCCTCCCAAGAATTTGGGGCTTTCACCACTACGACCCGGTTCGATTCCAGTCAGGGAAGCAAGAGGTCATACTTTCCTGAAGCCATGCAGGGTTAGGCCCTGGATGGGAGACCACCTAGGAATACCAGGAGCTGTATGCTGGGGCCCACTGGAGAAAGAACTGGCAACCCACTCCAGTATCTCTGCCATGAATACCAATGGATCAGCATGATGTGTTGTGGCCCATGAGGTCACGAGAGTCGGACACGATTTTACGACACACACACACCCTCCTCCCACTCCCCTCTTACTGCCAAAGCATCCCCCTAATTTTTCAGTTCTGAGCAAGTGATGTAACAAACACAATATGGATTCCTGTACCCATAAACAGAGTTTTCAAAGATTCAGATTTTCCCCAAAAAATGTTTTAGGTCCATGGCTTACACAGCTGCTAATATTGTTAGTTTTGAACATATTTGGCAAACAAGTGTCTTTTTCTTAAACTGCAATGGTCCTTTAATATCCCCTTAATATACATAATATGTTCAATTTATATTTAAAGGGAAATTTAAAAAAAAATTTTTTCTTAGTTGCATTAGATAGAGGGTATAAGTTGTATTCCATGTGTGAATAGAGGGTAATTAGTTCTATCCTCTAATTTGTAAGAGTGAGTAAATCACATCACAATCCAATAATCCATATAGATTTCCAAAGAAAGTGAATGCCCCCTGTAGAGCTTAACGGGCATCTAAAGTTCATTTTTGCTATTATCAACATGTAGAAAACTCCAAGGAAGAAAATCTTCACCGTTGGGGTTGAGGTCCTGGAAGGTGGAGGAGCCAAAATATTCCATTCCTGTTTTGCTATAAGATTAGGACTTAACCACGTAGTCACTTATACTGTCACTTCAGGATGGAGAAAAATGGATTTTAGTAAAAAAATAAATAAATCTGCAAAACCATTGCCCATCTATTTTTGCTGAAGGAAAGTACTGAACAAACAATCTCATTCCTAGGGAGGATGTGCTGGTGTTTCATGTAATTTGAAGGTTAGTCTGGGCTCTCCAAGCAGGATCTAGAAGTTGGCCACATATGACTCCAATGTGCCCATTAATAGCTGGTCATAATTCTACAACCTCAATCACCAATATCTTGAAGGTGGCAACATTATCTCTGCACAGTATAAGAAAATTCAAAGAACAGGCCATATAAAGTGATGATCATGAACCTATCATTTCAATGCATTTTCCTGTTTCCTTCAGAATTGGGAAAAAAAAAAACTGTGGGTACTACATTTTTTCACAATTCTGAAGGAAACTGTCAAACACTTTGAGATACACAGGATGTATATTAAGCACAAGATTTCTGTCTTGTACTTAATCCAGCTTTGCTTAAATCTGTGTAATACAGTGGACATATGCTTAAAAGGAGCCATGTTTAAAATGTTTAAAATGGATTAAAGAGTGAAGCCTTTGTGGGGACATCTGCATGTCCCTGCCCAGGTTCCTAGAATGCAGTGTAATAACTGTTTTTCTCAGAATTCTGAGCAGGAAACAAGTTTTTAAACTTGTTTTAGACATTCAAATGTAAACACAAATGGACTATTTATTTAATGTACTACTGTACGGTGGAGGCTTCTATAGCTCGTTTTCCCACCATAAATTAAATGATTTTTGTTGTAAATTACCTCCCCACAAAATCTCTGACACAAGCTAAGGAACCAGCCTCACGCAGATGAGAGGCAGTAAACTCGAAACAGTGCTGTCTCTGGGTAGGTTTCCTGGCTTGAACTTAATCCATCCTAGGCTTAGCTTAAAGCTGTGTAATACAGCAGGCATATGCTTAAAAAGGAGCCATGTATGAAATGGTATTTGGATTAAATCTCTGTTCTGCCACACAATTAAAGTGTAAACCTTCTTAAATCCAAGGAAGTAGAATGTGCACCTGGTTATAGTCCATTTTGTTGTTTGCTCAGTCGTGCCAGACTATCTGTGACCTCATGGACTGCAACACAGCATGCTGACCAACTTGGTTTTCATGGCAGATATACTGGAGTGGGTTGCTAGTTCCTTCCCAAGTGGGCCACAGCATACAGCTCCTGGTATTCCTAGGTGGTCTCCCATCCAAGTACTGACCAGGGCCAATACTGCATGCTTCAGGCTGAAGTGACCTCTTGGGTCCCTGACTGGAATCAAACCCAGGTTGCATCGGTGAAAGCACAGAATGACAATGACGCGGGAACCAGCATAGTCTTTTGTTCTGGATATTTGCATACAGGCATTTCATCATTACTGCTCTAATGTCTGATGCATATTTCACAATTTTATTTGCTGTGGTTTAGTTATTCAGTCGTGTTCGACCATCCATTAAAATATAGACCACTGAACGTCAGGCACATCTGTCATATGTCTAGTTATACTTATTCTTGGCAAAGATACTGGAGTGGGTTGCAAGTTCTTTCTCCGATGAGCCGTGATTTGTCCTAACTCTCTGCTATGACCTGCCCACAGCCTCATTGAAGTACACAAACCCTTCACCTATAGCTCACAGCTTCATTGAAGTACACAAGCCCCTTCACCATCACAAGGTAGCGATCCAGAAGTGGTCACGGTTTTATACATCCCAGTTACTCCTCAAACAGTGCTCGGTAAAACAATTTGAAATGTGTTATTGATATGAAGAGAATATATAAGCATCAAGAGAGAGCTTGTAATTTATGGTCCCTTCAGGACCTGAGAGTTTATTGCCATAAAGTTAAAAAAAATGCAGTGTCTCCTGCTGAGGCTAACACTGCACCATTTAATAACTCATGACCAGTGCTGCGGTGTCTGCTGAATGCTGTTAAGGTGGATTCACGCAGGATACTGTTTACAGATATGAGTACTGGTAATGTGTATGACTTAGTAGCAGAGGTTAATGGCAGTCAGCAGCAATGCAGACTATTTCTTAATTTTCCACTGCACTGTTTTTAAAGCATTACTGCGAGTGCCCTTTTCATTCTTGAAGTAACAAACTATCAGTAGCAGCTGTGTAAACTATGCAAGTAAAAATATTTTTTGAGAAAATAGTTATTGAATAGAGGAATCCATTATGTGTTTGTCACCCACCTCTAAGGAATTAATATAACAAAGCAGGACAGGGAGATGTCGAAGATTGTACAGTATGTGAGCCTGAGGCTGAATTAGGCTCTGTGCCCGGTCCAGCTGGGTAGGAGTTAACAGCCTCTAGCATCACAATGAGGCTGCAGGCACTAGCATCACAATGAGGCAGCATCTGAAAAAGGCATGGGAAGTCCTGCTGAGGTCAGGTGGAGCTGGACCTGAGGAGGGACTGTGAGAGACAGAGGGAAGGAATCTGTCAAAATTATAGTCTGTCAGAATAAAAAGTGAAAGAAAGTCAATGTGACGGAAAGTATTCAGGAGAGAAATGTGTCCAGAATAGTCAAAGTCTGCAAGCAGGAGAGAGGACACAAGCCATTTTTACAGAATAAGGAGATTATCCCTACCGGAGTCTGACAGAGCTGCGGATAATAAGAAAATATCTGTGGAAGAGTTCTATTCTAAAAAGACGAATAAAAAACTATTAAAATAAAAGTGCATGCAGATCTGAGACCCAATCTACACCAGTAAGGCAAAGGAGCACATAACAGGAAGTCTGCTACAGCTTAATTGCGCAAAAGGGGCAGAGCTAAGCGACACAGAGCGACAGGCAGAAACCTATAAAAGGTAAGAACTTGAACGTATAACTACTAGTATTACCCTATTAAATATTATAAGGTAGAGATATACATGTACAGTGGTACCTTGGGTTACACCATTAATCTGTTCCCGGACGGGGTAACCCAAAAATGGGGTTACCTGAGGTAGGATTTCCCGTAGGAATCAATGAAGAACCCTGATTTTTCACATCTTAGTTTGAACTGATGGTCTTGTTTTTGGATACAAAACCTTAAAACTAAACAGAAGTTAATAAATAACAATGATTACATCAAATATCTTCACTTTACCTGTACAGAGAGGACTTGAGGGCTCAATGGGATGGTGGAGATGTAGAGGAGGAGATGGGGGACACATGTTATTGCTTGGAACTTTGGCTCTTATAGTCACAGGCTGGGCACACCGGCTTATAGGCACAGGTTGGGCACACTGGCACATAGGCACAGGCTGGGTGCATTGGCACCTAGGCACAGGCTGTTTGGTCTCTTACTGGCACAGGTACTCATAGCCCAAAAGTAAAGCAAAGCATTTATGGGAATAAGATAAAATGCTTTCAATATGGAGAACATATACAGCAGATGCTCAGTGTCCTAGCCGAGAAGAACCTATGCAACGTTGTCTTGTGATGAATGATCCCCAATGTGACATAGTTAATATAGTTAGCCTGATGTGATAAAACAAAGATGAAAGGCCAGTTATGAGTTTCCCTACAAAACTACCTGGATTGTAGTACAGGATACGAGAGCCCAAATTACCTGCCCTGTGGTTCCCCAATTACCATATGTAGTAGTATTAGGCAAGAACTCTCCACAATTTAAAATTATTTTAGAGAAAAAAAAACATATTTTGATGCAGGACTATCCTACAGTCAGGAGATAAATAAAATCAAGAAGAGAGAGACAGAAAGAAAAAAAGATGCGAACAAAAAACATAAAACCAAAGTCTCTAGCAGCATTCCAGGCTACCCAAGAAAGTACAGAAGAGACAAAAGAATCGCCTTCCCAGGAGATAAACACCACATCTAATAGTGAGGATATGGAAAACGTTGGGCAAGACTAAAAGTGTTCATAAGGAAGTGGTAGAGGTGAATGGAGTAGCGGTACTGGGAAGGCAATATCCTAGAGCAGGGGTGGGCAAGAGGGGCCACATACATGCCTGGATTTGATGATATCCCTGCTGCACACAGGTGAGTCAATCACTTCTTCAGTCATCCTGATTGATTCACCTGTGACCGAACTTGCCCACCCCTGTAGAGGGGTGTCATGTTTTAGAATACAGTGAGGGCAAAAAGTATTTGATCTCCTGCTGATTTTGAACATTTGTTCACTGACAAAGAAATGATCAGTCTACAATTTTACTGGTAGGTGCATTTAACAGTGAAAGACAGAATAACAAAAACAAGAAAAACGCATGTCAAAAAAGTTATAAATTGATTAGCAGGTCAATAAGTGAAATACGTATCTGATCCCCTATCAATCAGCAAGATTTCTGGCTATCAGGTGTTTTTATACTCTCTTAAAGGGAGTGCTCCTAATCTCAGCTCGTTACCTGTATAAAAGACACCTGTCCACAGAAGCAATCAATCAGATTCCAAACTCTCCACCAATGCCAAGTCCAGAGAGCTGTCCAAGGATGTCAGGGACAAGATTGTAGACCTACACAAGGCTGGAATGGGCTACAAGACCATCGCCAAGCAGCTTGATGAGAAGGTGACAACAGTTGGTGCCATTTTTCGCAAATGGAAGAAACACAAAATAACAGTCTCTCTGCAAGATCTCACCTTGTGGAGTTTCAATGATCATGAGAACAGTGAGGAATCAACCCAGAACTACACAGGAGGATCTTGTTAATGATCTCAAGGCAGCTGGGACCATAGTCACCAAGAAAACAATTGGTAACACACTACGCCGTGAAGGACTGAAATCCTGCAGCACCCGGAAGGTCCCCCTGCTCAAGAAAGCACATGTACACGCCCATCTGAAGCTTGCCAATGAACATCTGAATGATTCAGAGGAGAACTGGGTGAATGTGTTGTGGTCAGATGAGACCAAAATCAAGCTCTTTGGCATCAACTCAACTGGCTGTGTTTGGAGGAGGAGGAATGCTGCCTATAACCCCAAGAACACTATCCCCACGTCAAACATGGAGGTGGAAACATTATTCTTTGGGGGGGGGGGGGTTCTGCTAAGGGGAAAGGGCAACGGCACTGCACGATGGATGGGGCCATGTACCGTCAAATCTTGGACGAGAACCTCCTTCCCTCAGCCAGGGCATTGAAAATGGGTTGTGGTTGGGTATTCCAGCATGACAATGACCCAAAACACACAGCCAAGGCCACAAAGGAGTGGCTCAAGAAGAAGCACATTAAGGTCCTGGAGTGGCCTAGCCAGTCTCCAGACCATAATTCCATAGAAAATCTATGGAGGGAGCTGAAGGTTCGAGTTACCAAACATCAGCCTCGAAACCTTAATGAGGATCTGCAAAGAGGAGTGGGACAAATCCCTCCTGAGATGTGTGCAAACCTAGTGGCCAACTACAAGAAACGTCTGACCTCTGTGATTGCCAACAAGGGTTTTGCCACCAAGTACTAAGTCGAAGGGGTCAAATACTTATTTCCCTCATTGAGCTGCATATCAAATTATAACTTTTTTGACATTCGTTTTTCTTGTTTGTTTTTTTGTTGCTATTCTATCTCTCACTGTTAAAATACACCTACCATTAAAATTATAGATTGATCATTTATTTGTCAGTGAACAAACGTTCAAAATAAGCAGGGGATCAAATATTTTTACCCCCCCTCACTGTATATACCCAAGATATGAATGCTCTGGATTTTCAATAGAATCTTAATGACATTACAGCTGCCTGAAAGAAGGAAAGACCATGAGCAACAAAAATGGAAGTATAACTCCTTAGTTGAGAAAACCGATAGCTCTGCATTGGAATATGCACAACTTGCAGCAACTGAAAACCGTGATTATGCCAATGCCACCTAGGAAGAGATCATGGCAACAAAGCTCAGAGTAGACACTATACAATTCCTTAGATGTAGGGAAAACAACACAACTTTATTGTAATTTGTACAACAGCGGACATTTTAAAACAATTTAAAAAACATTAAAAACATCTCATGGTGTGCTTTGTAAATTTGTCAATCTGGGATCTACATAATATAGTAATATGCTATATTTTAAATGTATGCTTTTTTTACCAGCACTCACTACTGCTAATATAACTATAAATTTAGCTGATTTCAGTAATTTTGTTAATTACTACCTCAAAGAAATTATAATTTAATTAGTGTTAAGCACTAGGGGAAACATTAATTTGCCAATCATTGTTTTGTAGACTCTTTAACCTTCAAAGCAAAACTCTGCAAAATTGAGAGAACTGCAGGAAATTATAGATTATATGTATGACATGCACAGAAGACAGATGAGCGAAGAAGACAAGATTACACAAACCGGCCCTCTGGTCAATGACCATATAGAATGAACCCACTATAACCCTAAGGCTCATTTCCGAAGATTTCAACCAGGGATCAAAGTAATGCTACTAGTACCTACTGAGGAAAGTAAACATCTGGCAAGATGGCAGGGACCTTGTGAAGACTTGGGGAGGTCAACCTGACAGTCACAAAGAAGAGCAAATATATAATGTCAATTTGTTGAAATCTTAGTGCAAGAGAGACTCTGAAGTGGCTCTTGTTTCTTCTACTGTCCAGTAAGAAGTACCCCAGAAGCATGGATATCTCCATAGTTATTCTGCAGCGATGAGAAGTTCTACAAATGATATTCCACAACAGATATGTCTTCTCAGTCTATCCAGGCCGGACCAATGATATCGTTACTAAGCTTGGTGTGATAGTAAGAGTTAACTGAATGCCTGAAGCAAAAAGAGTTGAGGTTTAAAAAATGCTGGAATCAGGAATAATAGAAGAACCAAACAGTGAGTGGTGCAGTCCCATTGTGCCGATTCCCAAGCCTGACGTTAAAACTCAATTTATGACCCTGTCTTTGTGCAATGAAAAAATATACATTGAAATCGTTGAGTCTAAGAGAATAGCAAAGTGGGAGAAAAGCTAGTTTTTATTTAAAAAAATTACTTCTAGACACTGTCACCTGCCATCAGGATTCCCTCTTACTTTAGTTATCTGGAGCCATCAGCAGGCACCATGTTGTCAGGTTTTCTAAAGAAGAAAGTCATTAACAGAAGAGCTAAAACACTTGGTAAATGATTCTTAGAGATCAAAGAGTACAACCTAAAACATGTCTCCTGTCCCGCCATTTATTTATGGAATCAAGCAACACAGAAAGACACGTTTTTGGACTGTATGACTCCACCTCCAAAGTAACATGTCCCCCTTGGCAATAGTGTATCCCCTCTACTGATAGCACAATCAGCTCCTCATATATAAAAAATCTATTACTTTTAACAATGGCAGTAGAGCGGTTAACCCACCATCTTACATAGCTGACCAACAGGTGGTCTGTGTCTTCTTATTATATATTATTATAATTATAATATTATTTTATCATGTACAGTGGCCAAGAATTTGTTGCTGCTTGTCATATACCTCATTGCACCATGGCGGACTGGAATCTTGATACCACAAGAGAGGACACCCACAATGCACCATTCCTGGAATAATTCACCTACAATATGGGAACTTAATTGTAATGCCCACATGGCAGAACATGCTCCGTAGTGTAGTCCATGCTATGAAGTGTTATATGGCATTAACAGATCCCCTTCTCCGAACAGATGACTGAGCCACAGGTTATCCCACCGGTTCTCAGGTAAGGATGTCCTCAAAATGTGATTTGTGATTTGAGAACTGGCATTATGACATTAATCTATAGAAAATGTCATACATGTGTAATCTGTGATTGGCTGTATCTGCCGCATCTTTGTGTAAACATTTTGTCGGATTATTTCAGGAACATTTAAAAAGAAAAAGTTTTTAGGACTTCAGAGCATGTAAAAAAAAACACGAGCTGCATGCCTTGGTATTTATTTATACTTGATTATATTTCTTCACAATGAAGCCCTTGAGTTCTTTTGGTTGGGTGCTGTAGCTCGTGGAGTTGTCTATTCTTATGAGATTAACCTGTGTATATAATCACTTGCTGTGAGAAGCAGCAGGTTTTGTGCCCAAGGGATGCTAGAAGAGGTAACGGCTTGGCATCTTCTGTCTGGTGCTGCGAGGCTGGCACTGCCTGTTTAATCCCTCACACACTGAGTGCCAGCTGCCATCACAGCTTCTTGTTTCTGCATCACTTCCTCTGCAAGTGCACAAATATCAGGAGCTAAAATCCACATTCCATCTTTCATGAAAGAGCAGAGTCCGTGAGGACCAACATAGACGAATGGCAGGGACATGCTTAAAGGAGCTATGAACATACAAAAAAAAATATAAAAGCAATGCACTAAATAGATAAAACCAAAATATATTACATTTGTTATGTTTGTTAAAGAGTAAAACACTGAATTTAAAAATGGTTTGGATTGCGTGTAGGGGAGAAGTGTCTTAAAGGGTAAGTTCCACTTAAAACTAGTTTTACATCTACCGTATGTAAATGTTATTGAACTTGCCTAGTTTGCCAGTTATCCCTCCATTCTTGTGGAGAGAGGAAGGTATTTTTGTAACTAACACTGACTTCTGTGAGCTGATTGGTTCAAAGGTTTAAGAGCTAGCTCAAGAGTGAGACTGAATTCTAAGCTGTGATAGTAACATCCATGTTATGTGTTCTACAGCAGGTCACATCACCCAACATAGAGAGGACTTGTAGCAATAAAACATACGTGCTAAAGCATCGAAACAAAGACTTGATGGCAGATAAGGACCTGCCCATTCTATCTGCCTACACTTTGGCCTAATTAAGGATAGCCTTATGCTTATCCAGGCATCCTTATCTCTGTTTGACCCTGCCATTTTCCCTGGAGGGTTGTACCCAGTTATCTCTTCTAAAGTAGTATTCTCTCAACTTTTAAACATATATTTGAACTCCTATACGTGAGCTCTTGTGTTTTGAAACTTTCCCTTTACAACACAGCAGCCATCATTTACAATCCCCAACCCATTTGAGTTCTGAAGAGAGATCTGTACATTACTGTCTTTCATCTTACTTTGTGCGTGCAGGCAGTGTCAAGTATTGCTTTTAAGCCTTATTGAGATGTAAGAGTTGATGCAATGTTAGACAAACTACTGGTATACTTAGTTGAAACTCTTTCAGTCCAGTGGCTAAGGCTGGTGCAGCAGGTGCAATGCATCTGTGCCCACAACAGTTTAGGGGCACTGTGATGCTGGCAGTGGTGTGGTGCAAAGGCAGAGGACTATACACATATATATTTAGCTTTTTATTAACCCCTACAGGCACCTACTTTGTATAGAGAACTTGCAATGGGGACACTATTTACCAGCTCCACCATGCCTCTTTCACATTAAAGGGGAGGTTTCACCTTACACACCATCTCTCATGAAAGACATTCCAGCCATTCAAATATATATGCAAAAGTCTTCGCAAATAATTCCTACAAAACCTCTTTATCAGGTTGCTGAAGAACACATAGCATTAATATCACAGGTTAAAAATGCAAATCAAGCTTGATTGGCTCTTGACTTTTTTGACCCAATGGGCTAAGAATTCTAGTCGTCAGAAATTGACCTTTATTATCTTATTATTATCTTTATTTGTAACACGCCAACATATTCCGTAGCGCTAAATAAAGGTTGAGTACAAGGTAAAACAAAACTGACACATTGCAGGAGTGGAGAGTCCTGCCTTTCAGTTTATAGTTTACTGTGTGCTAAAGCAACTTACAAGATTGAAAACTCACAAACTTACAATTTAATGAGTTAGGGTGGGAAGGTGATAGATGTGTTGTGCATGTTAAGGCTGGGGGTGATAAGCTTCTTTGAACATATGTGTTTTTAGTATAGTCTAGTGGAGTGAGGCAAGGAGTTCCAGAGAATGGGGGCAGATTAAGCAAAGTCCAGAAGGTAGGTGTGAGAGAAGGTGATAATTGAGCAGGGGAGAAGGGCATTTGCAGAACGAGGACGGAGGGTGGGGGAGTATTTTGAGATGAGAGCAGAGATATAAGGGGGTGCTTTGTTGTTGAGGGCTTTGTAAGTTAGAAGAATGATTTTCAATTTTATTCTGGAGGGCATGGTAAGCCAGTGGAGTGATTGACAGAGAGGTGCAGTAGATACTAATGAGTATAGTAGATGAGCCTAGCAGAGGCATTCATCGCCAGGCCCGCAAGACATTGAAAAAAACTTGCAATGAGCGCCGAAGGTGCTCATTGCCAGGCCCACGATGAGAGCCGAAGGCCTTAGGCCTTTGTCGCTCAGCGCAAGGCCCACAAGACCTTGAAAAAGGATGGCAATGAGTGCCAAAGGTGCTCATTGCCACGCCCACGATGAGCACTGAAGGTGCTCCTCGTGAGGCCTGCAAGACTTTGAAAAAGTCTGGCAATGAGCGCCAAAGGCACTCATTGCCAGGCCCCCGATGAGCGCAAGGCACGCAACACTTTGCAAAAAACAGCCGCCATATTTTTCACGCACGTAACTCGGAAGACGTTGGAAGACGCCTATTAATTAAAAAAATGAACTTACAACCTCACACACAGCACAAGGGTAGAGGCAGGGAGCTTGTGAGTGAAGTTGAAAGCTAATTTTGAGGTTTAATTGCCGTTTTTAGGAAAGAAAAAAAAGGTGGCTGTAAATGTTTTGAAAAAGGCTCAATAAGAGGCCAAAGTCCGAAAAACTTAGCCGCTCATTGTGAGGCCCACAAGACTTTGAAGAAAAACCCAAAGGCACTCATTGCGAGGCACGCAAGACTTGAGCCGAGAGAGAGAGGAAAAAGACACAGGGGAGGGAGGGCGGAAAAGGGACACAGGGGAGGGAAATAAGGGAAAAAAACACAGGGCAGGGAGAGGGGGGAGGGGGAAACAGACACATGGAAGGGAGAGGGGGAAACAGACACAGGGGTCAGAGAGTGGGAAGAGGCTTGCAATGAGCGCAGAAGGCGAGGCGTGAAAGTGGCATTGTCGCTAGTATAATTATAATAGTAGAATTCAAAGGTTGGGGAAAATGAGCAAGGAAAAGTTAATCAGATTGGCTGTAATAGTAGTTGATACTTTGATTAGCTCTTTTAGCAGGTGGTGTTGGAAGAACAGGTGCATGACGTGTGTGTGTCTGATTCAATAAATTAAGACAGAATAGGAGCGGGAGGGTGAGAGGGAGGGAGGGCAGAGGTAGCAGTATATTAGGAATACAAGATGGAGACAGGAGGCTGAAATAAGAAGATGTGTTTGTTAGAGAAAGAGGGAGTAAGTGAGTGATACAATAAAATGTGTACGGATGGTATTTGGTGGTAAGCAAATGGAGACGTGTGAACAAAATGTAAAATGTTCACAAATTAACAAAATAAGTTACAATAAAGTTTAAATGTGCTAAAAAATTATACCAGAGATAGATATTAATAACCATAAAAGACAGAATAACAATGGTAGTAGTGTTGGGTCCTCCGGTGGTTATGAATACATTTTAGCAGTGTTTGGCTGTCAAATGTAGCAATATAGCAGGAATAAAAGATGGAGACAGGAGTCTGAAATAAGATGATGTGTTTGTTAGAGGAAGAGAGGTAAGTCCTTGGCAGCTTCAGCACTCCACAAACATGTATCCTCATTAAACTGGCCAAATCACAATTACTTGAACCCGTAATGTAGCCCATAAATGTTACTGATATTCACTTGGCTACATTTAGCTACTCGCATTCTAATTGTGAGTTAAAGGCTCAAAAGCACTGCGGTGGTCAAAAACTTAACTATGTCCTATCTCCTCCTCTGCTGTTTCAAGCCCGTAAATGTTACCAGCAATATGGACATAAAATCCATATTCAATTGCAAAAATTCAACAAGCAAGCAATTGCCCTCAAACCCTTAAATGGCAAGTGTATCAAAAATTGTATGAGTACTAAAGAGGACTCGCAAGTGGGTTAAACACCTGTTCGCAACACTGCAAAAGCAAATAAACACACAATACTGTATTTACAAATACTGGGAAAACAATGAAAGACATTAGAGTTAATTGCACAACAGTCTCAAGCTTGCAATCTCAAATCTGCAATAAAAAATAATTATTTTTAACTTTTATTTCCATGTTATATCGATCCAGGGAATCAAGGGGTTAATAAATATCAGGCCACCCACATGGGAAAGAACAGTTGCTTTAATGATTTTTATTAATTTCTACATTGCTGGATTTTACTTCTGAACACTAATTATTAACTGTATTATAAACACCATGTTTTACTGATGTCATGATGATGGTCTCACTTACTATTGGCTGTGTCTAAGAAGTATTGCGAGTGTTTAAGAAGAAAATTACGGGTTTGCTTAAATATGGACAGATCATATGTCCCAGTTGACCAACATTCTTAATAAATACAGAAAACAGGAGTGTGGATAGAGTTTGTAATTTATTTTTAGAGATTAATTTAGTAACCCTACTCATTTTGTCATGCTTGGCACATTTTCAGAGGATATGTGTATATTTGTCATTCTGAATATGTGCAGTTTGTTCTATAAGACCTCAGCATGATTCCTAGATTGTTATTCCATGATCTTCTGGATCCCCACTATGCTTCTTCCAGCTCTGAACCTGTTTGCAATCCCCTATCAACTGAGTTACCATTTTGCTATCTTGGTCTACAACTCCAACAGCCCCATTAAATTCGAAGCCCGTAGCGGTATCGGCACACCCGCAAAGGCTGCAGGCTTAATATTCGGCTGCATTACAGAGCTAATCATTTGAACCATGCAGCGAGTTACGGTCCGTAGACGCAGCCCATAAACCATTCTTGTGCACGTCGCATGTGCGGCCGTGAACATGATCACTTAGTCAAACCCATAGTTACAGGTTTAGACGGAGCCATTGGCAAAAGAGATCATCATCATTATGTCACTGAAAAATGGAGGTTAGATTTCAAAGCCTTACGAGTTTCAATTACGAGTTACGATCGGACCTGCATTCCAGAAATAGTGCAATATTAATAAATCAGTAAATATGATATTCTAGTCCAGGCGAGTTCCATTATATGCATTAACACATTAATGTCCGTGTTATATCGATCCCGGCAATCAAACAGAAACAAATGTATTTTATATTGCAAATTTGCGAGCTTGAGAATGTTGTGCTATTAATTTTAATACCTAACATCACTTTCCCTTTAATTATGAGTACAGTAGCATGTTTATATTTGCTTTTACAGTGCTACGGATAGGACTTTAACCCCCTTGCGGGTCCTCTCTAGTACCCGTTGGCTTTTTGGCTCCATTTGCTGGTTACAGGTTAGAACGCCAGTGGATTCGTAGCAATATAATAGCGATTTGCGAACATAACATTTACGATCTTGACAGACCAAAGGCTTTGCGGCAACATAGTTCAGATTTCGACAGCCCGTATGGTTTTTCTGCATGTAACCCGCAGGTCGTTTGGTGGCTTTACAAGGCCAATTTAATAGTTGTAAGTCTTGCGAACTATGGTTTTACACATTGGGGGAATGTAATAAGGCTGCAAGACTTGAGTCTGCCATCTTTATCTGTTCCATAGCCCTACCATTGAGCTGTCAATCAATCAGCAAGGTTACGATGGCAGCCAGGCTAAGATCGGTTCTGCATATGAATATGTATCCAACACCTTACAGTAGAGGTGGGTCATCTTGTATGTCATCTTGGATTAAGTAAACAGATCGAGAAATGTTTTATTTTTTTCCACTATAGCCAGTAAGAGGATACTGTTTCTTTGCTAACACTTCTTGTGTTTTGTAGGCTTACATTTTGTGCAAGATTAGCTAAACATGAGTGTCCCAATTCAAGAGTATTAAACTTGACTTTCCTAAGGAGGGGGTGGCCCTGTTGGAATAAAGTTATATCTCGGTGCCTGAGGGCCTCCAGGTTGGCTTGGAGCCACAGGACATGTGCTTTAATCTGTTTATCTATTTATGAGTGGAGGAAAGAGAGAGAAATGGAAAGGATTAAAATAAGCACAAAGAGCCTCATTCTATTGAGCAATTGTAAATAGCTAATTTGCTATTCAATTGATGTCTGTTTGTGAGCTGCAAACGGTCTACGGGTTACAGGCTTGAAATCCTTGCGGTTGTTACAAACCGGAACTTATGCCCCATCTAAGCCTTTGATCTTTCCCGTCTACATAGCTAAAATCGCAAATCGCTATTCAATTGCTACAATTCCGCAAGCAACATTATCGGCATTCATTTTTATTATTTTGTATTTTGCAGTTTTGCGAGTCCCATCGCATATTGGACCTCGAAACGCTAATTTATTGATGTTTAACCTCCATGTTTTACTGACGCAATGGCTATTGGCTGCTTCTAAATCGGAAGTTACGGCCTTGCTTAATTGATCTTGTTCCTGCCCTGAAATGCTACATATGAGTGCATGGTTTCGGCCCGTAACTTGCGGGCTTGTTCAATTGAATAGCACTGCAATTGTAGCAGAGTGCGAGCCTGCAGCAGGCCCGCAGACATACAGCCTGTATACCACGAGATGCGGGCTTCTAATTGAATGAGGCTCTTAGTGTTTAAAACCTTCCCCACCAATGCACAGAAGGAAGCAATCACTATTAAATATGCAAGTCCTGCTTTTCCTGTTCTGTACCCAGCCCTTCATATCTTTACCATCATGTCAGCTTCTATACACTAGTATATTCTATTAAAATTAAAATTTAATCTAAAAAGATTTTATGTTCTTGGCTTACACAGCTGTTTATGTTGTACAGTTGTTACATACGTTTGAAACCACTGAAGTATTGTAGCAATTTGTTGTTGTTGTTCAGTCCTTCAGTCGTGTCTGACTCTCAGTGACCATATGGACACAGCACGCCGGGGCACATTTCTCTGTATTTCTGGTTGTATTGGTATGGTATTCTTGGCAAATATACTGGAGTGGGTTGCCAGCTCCATCTCCAGTTTGACCTCTGTGCCATCAACTGCCCATCTGGGGTGACCATACATGCTATAGCTCACAGCTTCATTAAAAGGTACAAAAGCCCCTTCACCACAACAAGGTAGCGTTCCAGAAGGGATTTCAAGCAATAGTTTTTTTCCTATTTTGTAGTAGGAGTATGAGTCAAATTATTCTCTTTTTAAGATATATTTAGTACTTGACCTGTTTTTGGAACCATATTGTAACTGTTTTTAAAGGTTTATGCTCAGCCAAAGATGTAAAAAGGTAAATATGGAAACTTTCCCCTTCTACTCCCCATCTCTGGCTTTCATATATTACTTTTTAATATACAGTTGTGCTGCAGTGGAATTTATAATTTGATCTAATTCCCGAGACCTTGAATGTAGAAGAAGCCACAATAGAAATGTGGTAGACAGTTCTTTCAGTAGGACTAATGGTAAGCCCATTAATTTAGGGCAGATGATATTGCGACAGCAGCTGAAAGAAACAGCTAAGTACAGCAAATGGAAAGCCATTTCAGCCTACGTTCAAGTTTAGTTAATAAAAATAATGTGTAGAAGAAAACATTACTATACAGTTGCCTTTAATAGCCTTTTGCAATTCAATTACCTGTAGAAAATGCGTCTATACTAAGCTTCTGTACGAGACAATCAAGGTCTAATTGTTTTGCTGGATTTACACGCCAGACGAGAAGGTATCAGTTGTAATGGAAGACATTTATATTCAGATCGATACTGAGAAAATGTCGCTAGCAAAACGGCCCCCGGGCATGTTTGTGTCGCACTGAGCCAGCTTATGTACAGCAGCTGGGACCTGAAATATACATGGAGATATGTTATCCAGCACAGGAGAGTAGGGTCAAATCCTAGGTCATGCTCAGGCAATGCCATTAAAAAAAATGTATTTTTTAAATAAACAATTTTTATACCATACATGGAGGTGGGTTAACTTTAGCATTGCGAGACCAGGGGCCCACGGATGGAACAGGACCCCATTCTGGTGGGCCGTTATATTATGTGCCTGTCATCCGGGGAGGATGGAACATAGCTAGGGCTTCCAGGTCTTGTACTGTCCCTTTTAGTGGAGGCTGCCAGACTGCAACAGGTATAAGGGAGAGTGAGACAGTAAATATATAAATTATATGTATATCTTTAGATTGTAAACCTTGCAAATGTGCTGTGGGGAAAGCTCTATGGACAATGCTTTCTGTAAGTAAGAAATACAGCATTTCAGTTACTAAGTTTTATTATGCTTTACAGAGAGTTAAAAGACTACTGTACTCTAATAATAAATGCTGTCAAAATGAAAGTGCATGCATGATTTATAATGTTTAAACACTGTAATGCTAGTAGCTCTTACCTTTATATATTTCTGCCTGTCACTCTGTGACACTTAGCCCACCCCTTTTGCATAATTAGGGTGGGGCAGCAGCAAAAGACTTCTTGTTATGTCTTCCTTGATTAGGCCTCATACCACCTCAGGAATATGATCTCCAGAAGCCAAAAATGGTAGATTCCACAGCAGTATATGTGCAGAAAATGTAATAATTTAAAGATTTTAGTTTTTATTTTACTTTGTTGCCTATTCTTAAGTATGGTTCTTGAAAAAAGTGAAGAGCCATCCTTTAAGATAGCTGTGAGACTTTCAACGGTTGTGGAGAACAAAAGAGAACTTTGGGAACCATTGTCCTAGACAACCCAAGAGGAGGTCCACCTCTAGTTGCCAATATCTATCTAGTTTTCGCCTTGGGATCCTCAGCCTCTTCAGCAGAATTTGTTCTGGAGATGGCCCATGTTGTATGGTGTACAGGTTTAAAACTCAAACTCTGTGGGATTTTATACTTTTGCTGTTTATGGTTAGGATAAGTGTGTATGGGATTGCCTCTTTCCAGACCTCTGGGATTAAATGGTCTCTTTGTCCTGTTCCTATCTCTTTTATTGATATAATATAACAGGGTCTTCAAAATGTATAGTTAAAAGACCACTGTACTATGAGAAGTTTGTAAAGGCCTATGTGGACAGTATGCTAGAGAATCAGAAATGGGCAGAATTGAGAGAATATTGGTTTTGAATTCATCTGGAAATCTCCCAGCTTTATTGTTGCACTTAAAATTCTTTGTTTGTTCTTATAAACAATGTTTTTTTCTGCCAGTTATGTTCCATTTAGATCTTTTATTTCTTGCCATCCTTTCATGTGTGTTATTTTGTTGCATGCTATTGTCAGATTTCTATAGAGAATGTTTGTTTTTCCATTTGTATTGTGGCCATTTATACTAATGTCTGATCCACTCACAATGGTTCTGGACGTCTCCCAGAGTAAGATTGCAATATTGGCTTGGATTTTATTATCTCCCGTGAAGCCAAGCCAATTACTTTTAAAGAAGTCTTTAAATTCCCATGAATTAACTAGGTGAGATGGAAAATTCAAATTCCTGAACGTCCATTTTATTATAAACCCAGCCAAATACTGCTATAATTACATAGTGAGTTATTTTCAAGTATGGGTATTTAAATTGACTCTTTAATGTACACAACTTTCCTCTACGTATTCATCAATTTGATCTCAATAATAGAAGAGCAAATATACAAAAAAAAAAAATTCAGATGTACACTAGGGATGTTCAAAACCAGTGCTGAAGGGTCTACATCACATCATATTTTAAAAGATATTTTGTCTGAGCATTGATGGATTACCGTATTGAATTGCTTAGAGAATATTCTTAAAACCAGACCTAGTTTTGGTCTTCAAGCCTGTTGAATGGTAAATTTGTTTGAAAGTGTGAGCAGTGGAAGTAGTTAGAGCAGGGGTCATAAACCTTTAATACATACAGCCCACTTTTGATGGGAAAATGTCCTCTCTGCCCACCGGTGCCACCCACCGGTTACATAAATCATATGACCCTAGCTATGTATTGCCATGTACTTACTAGATAGTGATCCAGTCCTGACTTCTGTCCCTATGCTCTCTCACCAGCTCTACAGCCATCCAAGTGTGGTGCTGCTGGTCTCTGGCGTATGTAACCCCCTGTCAGTGATGCCACCAAGAGATTACCCCACCGCCCACCATCAAAGCTTGAATTGCCCACTAGTGGGCTGTAGGGACCAGGTTGCCTACCAGCCTCCCCAAGGAATGTTGCTGGTGCCTGAACCCAGTGCTGTGCAAGTATAGAACACGTTCCCTTGCTCCCTCTGGACATCTGGACTCATGATGACAGGGCGTCAAAGTGCCTTTTTTTTCCTCTGCATTTGGAGCTAATAATCAAATCTTAGTAAGTTTGCATATTCTTACCTTAGCACAGACTACTGTCTCATTCGTGATCATGATTGAATCCAATATGGCAATGCTTATAGGTAAAAAATACAGCACTTCATTTACTAAATGTGTTATGCATTACAAGGAGTTAAATTCCACAGTACTCTAAACATAAACTCTGTTAAAATGAAAGTATGTGCATGATTTAAAATGTTTAAACATTGTAATAGTAGTAGTTATAATTTGAAGCTTTTACCTTTATGGGTTTCTGCCTGTCACTCTGTGCCACTTAGCTCCACCCATTTTGAATAATTAGGAGTGGGGCAGTTGTAGCAAATTACCTGCTGTGTTCCCCAGTGTCAGACAGTATTTGCAGTGTTTCATCAGGCAGAACATTTCCTTTGTAGTATATTTGCGTATTAAACAACATTCTGATACATTTGTCGTAGTCGTCAGGATACCTCAACATAAAAATCAGAAAATCTATTTACTTAAACGCACAACTGCTAGTAGAAATACTATAGCGCTGGTTAGAAAAAATAGGTGCTTCAATGCATCATACAAAAATGTATATTCAGTTTCCCAATATTATTACCAGTATAGTCACCACAGTGTATAGAACGATATATAGTGTCAGATCACTTGATCATCCAACAGAATATAGGTCAGAAGTGAGAAAAAGACAAATATTAGTTCTGTAAAAAGAATATAGCCAGGAAAGTCCAACCTTGAATATTATATTTATGGTATTTGTACTGTCTGATGTACACTGTATCATATATTTATTAAAAGGCATCTTATGCCCTTCAAATCTTTCAAACACATCAATATAGTTTCTATGCAACAATGGTGTGCAGCGTCTTTATCGAACGCTGTTCACAAAAAATAGATGGGGTGGGGGAGAGAAGCGCATCACCTCCTAGTGCAAATCAATAACATAAAAACAGAATATTGAAATGTATAAATTCAACATTCACATTTTATTCCCTCATAGCATAAGGTATGTAAATTGCATGTCCGAAGGTGGGTCCCTAGTACGGTTTTGGACACTTCTGTCCTTGATGGTAATATTTTTTTCTTCTGGTGCTGAATGGAGTTTTTCTTGGGGTACACCAAAATACACTGGTTACTGTATATGCTTCCATATGTATATTCCTTGTATGGTTTATATTTTCCCTTTGCTAACTTTAATGTTAGTAGACCCTGATGGAGTAGTGTGGAGAAAGAAGTACCTCTACAATAGGGTTTTTTCAAATAGTAAGCCAGTAATTTATTTTTTACACAAAGATAATCATAATAAATAAAAACACATTGGCATAGTGTTAACATATAAAAGTAGTTGCAAGAACAATTACGAATAAAAAAGCTAATAAGATCAAAATAAATTCACTGTTTAGATAACAGCTTTATCAATGATCAATCCATAAAATTAAATGAAATAATAAAATATATAATGCAGAGTGCACATCATGTGCGTAGAATAATATAGGTTGAATGCAGAGTATGCAGCGCGTGCATGCTCCATGCTCTCCCATGCTTGACATGCCCCATCTTTCTCTATATAGGCTGAATGCAGAGTATGCAGCGTGTGCATGCTCCATGCTCTCCCATGTTTGACATGCCCCATCTTTCTCTATATAGGCTGAATGCAGAGTATGCAGCACGTGCATGCTTCATGCTCTCCCATGTTTGAGATGCCCCATCTTTATCTATATAGGCTGAATGCAGAGTATGCAGCACGTGCATGCCCCATGCGCTCTCATTCCTGATGTGCCTCACCATTCTCTTGTGCTGGGCACGTCACGTGGGACTGATTCAGTATCTGCATTGCTGGGAGATTTTTTTTCTGCAAAAGACTGGTACAGCAATGGGAACTAAATTTGCTCCAAACTTTGCAAAAGAATATAATAGCTTGACATGAATGTATCAATGAGATTAATATTATTTGGGAAGAGAGAGATGCGAAAGAAAAATACAATTTTTTAATAGGTTAATTATAATAATATTAAATTAAAGTTTACCATAAATTCTGACCATAAAACTTTCATAGATGTGGTGTTAATTGAAGAAGGCAATACCTTTATTCCAAAACTGTACACGAAACCCACAGACACTAATTTCTATGTGCATGCAACAAGTGGCCATGTTCATAAATGGATCAAGAAATTCTGACAATTTCAGATAACATGGAAGAACTGTAAGCACCTGGCCAACTTTGAGGAAGAAAGTAAGAACATGACTGAAAAATTCCTAGAGAAGGGGCACAACCACAGACTGCTGTCAGAATCCTGTGATCCAAAAAACCTGAACAGGATAGATTCAATCAAGAGGAAGAAGGATTCTGAAAAAGCAGATAATAACACACATAATAGAGTGTAGGCACCTAACGTGGTATAAAAAAAGCATCTAGGAACATTTCAAGGAGCCTAAAATACCTATGGCCTATCCTGAGAAAGGATGAAAAAACAACAGTGACATTTAGGAAAAACACTAATCTAAAGAATATGCTAGCGCCAAGTGAACTAAGAAAAAAGAAAAATAACCATAGGAAGATAGGGTGTGGAAAATTGACTGGATGTTAATAATATTGCAAATCTAAATATATATTTTTGTATGATATATTGAAGTACCTATTTTTCCTAAATAGCCCAACAGTATCTCTACTAGCAGTTGTGTGGTTAAATAGACTGGTTTTATGATGCATAATACACCATTATTCATAGCAGCTATAAGGCGGAAGCCTATTATGACGGATCCTTTTGTGTAGGCTCCTACATTCATTTAAGCAAGCAGAAGTAGAGATTTTGTACATCATGATAATGAGAGCATTACTCTAGATATGCACCTTAAAACCGTTTGATGAACTTGGAAAGACATAGCACAGGATGAAAACATTGGTATGACTGGATAAACTTGAAGAATTTTCTAAAGCATGAAATCATCCCAAGAGGACTTAATGCTTAAAAATTCTCATTCAACATGGTAGACTTAATATATGCTGAGGAATGGAATAATGTATTGGAATAATGTTCTTTGAAACGTATAGAAGTACTCATTAATTAACAAAAAAAACATAGAAACCATTCTAAGCAATTAAAGGACACTTTATAGAGTAACTGAAATCCTGTATGGGTGATGTACCCTGTCAAAATAATGATCACCAAATTAGAAACTGAAATTTGGAAAAAAAGACAAATTCAGCATGGATAGGCTGGACTACCAGAGAAGAAAAGACAAATTGATATCTAACATTAGGGAAAAAAGAGAGATAGAGAAAATAACTATGGACAACACAATAGCCCCTTAGATTCAGAAGGGAATTGGGCAGAATAACCAGTATATGGAAAGATGATAAAAAGCATAGAAGTGTAAGTCTGCAAGCTTTAAATCTTGAAATGTGCTTTGGGAGAAAGCACTATGGGCACTGGATTCTAAGCTCAAAGACAGGGCCCTCCATCTTATGTAACATATCTAATAAAATCCTGAATGAACAAGAAAGAAATGTCCTACGGAAAGAATTTCTGACATAAACAAATATGTCAAAAATATAATGTTAAAAATTCATTTTGCTAAAATAGCAAAATAAAGAGATGAGCTAGAGATAGATGAGAATGAAACAGAAACACAAATTTAATATTGAAAAATGATGATCTAGAGACGACTAAAAAAAACTAGGAGGATTTGGAGAAAACCAAGATGAATCTATAATTGATGAGCTGGCTGATGAATCAGAGAACTCCAGAATGAAACACTCCAACCACAACCAGAAATCTGTGTTGTTTCCACTCCAGTCATAGGGCACTCATATTTCTGCTTTTAAGAAACGGATGGGGAATTAACTAGAGAAGGTATGTGCAAAAAATGTCAAAACTTTTAAAGGAGGCATAGTGGTTCAGGATAGAGAAGCATATATAAAAGAGGAGGTGACCACCATATGCATCTACATTTTTATGGTGTCTCTACAGAAGAATACCTCACTCTATATAAAAACCTAAATGCAAAGGAAATATGTATTTTGAATTTAAAAGAGATCCGGTTCCTTATTATACTTAATCCTAAAAAAAAAAAAAAAAATGCTTTGAAATTCAAGGTAACATTTTTTTTTTTACATCGTTTATTCGTTTTTGACTCTGTGACCGTAATACACCATGCATATCTTTATGTCCATGGTCATGCTGATCCACTTGGTTTTCATGGCAAAGATACTGGAGTGCATTGCTAATTCCTTCTCCAATGGGCCACAGCATACAGCTCCTGGTATTCCTAGGTGGCCTCTCATCTGAGTACTGCTTGGCTTCAGGGTAGTGTGACCTTTTGGTTCCCTGACTGGAATCGAACCCAGGTCACAGAGGTAAAAGCACCAAATCCTAACCACTGGACCATCAAGGAACCCTTTCACAAAAATTAAAGACTTTTAGTCCATGAAGGAACTACAAGAAATTGATGACTGTACCAAATTTGACATTATTAGTTTTAAGGAGGAATAAAAACATTTTATATCCAAATGCTATAAACTTTTAAAACAAACTCTGAAATAGGAAAAAAATTCCAGAATGAAAGAATGGGAAAGGGACTTTGAACAGGAATGGAAATCAATAGACTGATTTAAAGCATTGAAATAACCTTTAACATAATGAAATGAACTAACCTTCGAGAAGTACATATCAAATTAATTCAGAGATAGAGATGTCGCGAATAGTTCGCCGACGGATTGTTCCCGGCGAACATAGCATGTTCGCGTTCGCGGCGAACAGCGAACATATGCGAGATTCGACCCGCCCCCAATACTTTATCATTGAGCAAACTTTGACCCTGCATGTCACAGTCAGCAGACACATTCCAGCCAATCAGCAGCATACACTCCCTTCCAGAGCCATCTACCTCATGGACAGCAGCCATTTTGGAATCATAACTAACTTGCAGTCTTACAGAGAGGAGGTCGAGTGTAGGTGATGCTGATTGAATAGGAAAATCAATAGCTAGGCAAGTTTATTCAGTGTCCAGTGCAGTGCTGAAGGACTCGTCAGATCTCTGCTGTAAACACAGCACCCCAAAAAGCCCTTTTTAGGGCTATAACATCATTTTTTTTTCTTTGTTTTTTTTCTGTGTAATCTAATTTCATTTGCCTGTCTCCCTGCTAGCCCCTGCCTGCAAGTGTGTGTGTCAGGCTCACAGCTTATACTGTGTATGCACAACGCATACAATGTAATATTGTTTTACTAGTTGTCTACTTTTAAAAAACCCAAACTTTTATTTTCTTAAATCTAAGTGCATTTGCCTGACCGTCAATCAAAGTTCATTTGCTTGACCGCTACCCATAGTGTGTGTCTTGCTTACAAGTACTGTGCCAAGTTCAACCAATCCAATCTATTTGGGGTACCAACAGTCCACATTTAAAAAAACCAAACTTTTATTTTCTTAAATCTAAGTGCATTTGCCTGACCGTCAATCAAAGTTCATTTGCTTGACCGCTACCCATAGTGTGTGTCTTGCTTACAAGTACTGTGCCAAGTTCAACCAATCCAATCTATTTGGGGTACCAACAGTCCACATTTAAAAAAAAATTACAGGCAGAGGCAGGACACCCCGCAGAGGCCGTCGTGGTCGTGGTGCTGTGATTCCCTTTGGCCCTACAATAATGCCTAGTGTTCAGAGGCCAGTTACCCTGAACTTGAAAAGTTCAGAGGACGTAGTTGACTGGCTAACACAGGACACCCAATCTTCTACAGCTTCCGCTTGGAACATTGACGCACCATCCTCCTCCAGCTTAGCTTCGGGCACCTCTCAAGTTACCACTCACCCGCCTGCCGCCACCACCAACACTAGTACCACAGCCAATTCAATTGATCAGTCAGAAGAGTTATTTACACATCAGTGTGAAGAAATGAGTGATGCACAACCATTATTGCCAGAGAATGTAGATAACAGGGATATGTCTCAGTCAGGCAGCATTACACACATGTACGTACGATGTGATGATGATGATGATGATGTACCCGCTGCTGCTTCCTTTGTTCAGTTGTTATATACAAGTGAGGCGGGTGATGATGATGACGATGCGTTCGTGGATGTCACGTGGGTGCCCGCTAGAAGAGAGAAAGAACAGGGGGAAAATTCAGATGGGGAGACAGAGAGGAGGAGGAGACGAGTTGGAAGTAGAGGGAGGTCATCGCAACGAGCTAGTGGCACAGTCAGACAGCATGCATCAGCACCCGGGGTCAGCCAGACAGCACGCCAATCAACGCATGCTGTTGCCACCACCAGAATGCCGTCACCGCCGAGGTCAGCAGTGTGGCATTTTTTTTGTGTGTCTGCCTCTGACAACAGCGATGCCATTTGCAACCTGTGCCAAAAGAAACTGAGTCGTGGGAAGTCCAACACCCACCTAGGTACAACTGCTTTGCCAAGGCACATGATGTCACATCACAAACGCCAATGGGATCAACACATGAGTACAAGCAGCACACAAACTCAAAGCCGCCATCCTCCTCCTGGTCCAGCATCTTCATCCACATCAAACACTGCTGTCCTCCTTGCCCCCTCTCAACTCTCCACCACTCCGTTTCTCGCCTCTTGCTGTTCCTGCTCATCTCCCCACAGTCAGGTGTCTGTCAAGGGCATGTTTGAGCATAAGAAGCCAATGCCACAAAGTCACCCCCTTGCCCGGCGTCTGACAGCTGGCTTGTCTGAACTCTTGGCCCGCCAGCTTTTACCATACAAGCTGGTGGAGTCTGAGGCGTTCAAAAAGTTTTTAGAGATTGGGATACCGCAGTGGAAGGTACACGGCCGAAATTTCTTTCCCAAGAGACAATCCCCAACCTGTACTCAATTGTGCAAAAGGAAGTAATGGCATCTCTGGCACACAGTGTTGGGGCCATCTGACCACTGATACCTGGTCTGCAAAGCATGGTCAGGGCAGGTATATCACCTACACTGCGCATTGGGCAAACCTGCTGACGCCTGCCAAGCATGGAATGCGTGGTTCTGCAGAGGAGTTGGTGACACCGCCACGACTTGCAGGCAGGCCTGCTGCCACCTCCTCTACTCCTCCTACTCCATCCTCTTCCATAACCTCCTAAGCTGGGTCCTCTTCTGCTGCTTCGTCTTGCTCCACATCAACGGCACCCCCCCAGCTCCCCAGATACTATTCCACATCCCGGATACGGCAGTGTCATGCCGTCTTGGGGTTGACTTGCCTCAAAGCAGAGAGTCACACCGGGCCAGCACTCCTGAACGCACAGGTGGATCAATGGCTGACTCCGCACCAACTAGAGATTGGCAAAGTGGTTTGTGACAACGGAAGAAATTTGTTGGAGGCATTGAATTTGGGCAAGTTGACGCATGTGCCGTGCATGGCACATGTGTGTAATCTGATCGTACAACGCTTTGTCCATAAGTATCCAGGCTTACAGGACGTCCTGAAGCAGGCCAGAAAGGTGTGTGGCCATTTCAGGCGTTCCTACACGGCCATGGCGCACTTTTCAGATATCCAGCTGCGAAACAACATGCCAGTGAGGCGCTTGATTTGTGACAGCCCCACACGTTGGAATTCAACACTCCTAATGTTCGACCGCCTGATCCAACAAGAAAAAGCCATTAACGAGTATTTGTATGACCGGGGTGCTAGGACAGCCTCTGCGGAGCTGGGGATTTTTTTGCCACGTTACTGGACGCTCATGCGCAATGCCTGTAGGCTCATGCGTCCTTTTGAGGAGGTGACAAACCTTGTCAGTCACACCGAAGGAACCATCAGCGACATCATACCATTTGTTTTATTACTGGAGCGTGCCCTGCGAAGAGTGCTGGATCAGGCCGTAGATGAGCGTGACGAGGAAGAGGAAGAGTTGTGGTCACCATCACCACCAGAAACAGCCTTATCAGCATCGCTTGCTGGACCTGCGGCAACGCTGGAAGAGGATTGTGAGGAAGAGGAGTCAGAGGAGGAATGTGGCTTTGAGGGGGAGGAGGAAGACCAATCACAACAGGCATCCCAGGGTGCTCGTTGTCACCTATCTGGTACCCGTGGTGTTGTACGTGGCTGGGGGGAAGAACATATCTTCAGCGAGATCACTGAGGACGAGGAACAGGACATGACTAGCTCGGCATCCAACCTTGTGCAAATGGGGTCTTTCATGCTGTCGTGCCTGTCGCAGGACCCTCGTATAAAAAGGCTGAAGGGGAACGACCTGTACTGGGTGTGCACGCTACTAGACCCCCGGTATAAGCAGAAAGTGCCTGATTTGTTACCAAATTACCGCAATTCAGAAAGGATGCAGCAGGTCCAAAACAAATTAACAAGTATGCTTTACACAGCATATAAGGGTGATGTCACAGCACAAGGGCAATAGAACAGGAGAAGAGGTGAAAGTAATCCACCTCCCACGACCACGCCGGCAAGGACAGGACGTTTAAAAGACGTGTTGTTGATGGAGGACATGCAGACCTTTTTCAGTCCTACGCATCGCATCAGCCCTTCGGGATCCACCCTCAAAGAACGACTTGACCGACAGGTAGCAGACTACCTCGCCTTAACTGCAGATATCGACACTCTGAGGAGCGATGAACCCCTTGACTACTGGGTATGCAGGCTAGACCTGTGGCCTGAGCTATCCCAATTTGCAATTGAACTTCTGGCCTGCCCCGCTTCAAGTGTCCTGTCAGAAAGGAACTTCAGTGCAGCAGGAGGTTTTGTCACCGAGAAGAGGTCGCCTAGGGCAAAAAAGTCTAGATTGCCTCACCTTTATAAAGATGAATGAGGGATGGATCCCGAAGGGACTGACACTGGGCGATACATTCGACTGAAAAAGGCCTGATGAGATGAGCTGCCTTCGGCTATAAATGGTCCACACGCTGCTGTATGTTATCTGTGAATGCCGGATGACTTGCGTGAATTATCCGCCACCAACTAGGGTTCAAGAAGAGGCAATGTTTTATGGCACTTTCTTCCTGGGGAACAAAGGTCAATTTTTCTGGCCGCTGCAACAGCAGCGGCTGCAACAATGTCTAATTTTTTAATTTAAATTTTGATGTCAGAAGGCGTACGGCATGTAATGGAAAAGAAAGCATATTGAACAGTCTTGCATAACACAACAGTTGTGCAAAAATATATATTTACAATGAAGACATTTTGTTAAAATTAGGTGGCTAGGCCTTCTTTTTTTTACTTTTTTGGTTAATACATTTTCTTTTTTTTTACTGTGATTGCAATTTTTAAGAGAAACCTAAGACATGGTAAAACAGACAATAGTAAAGAGTATATCAGCAGTTAACACCAAAGTCCTATTATCTATCATCACTCCAGCAGTAGCTTATTATTTACAATATTTAACCTGCTCAATCGCCCTTGGGTTACCCTAGGGCAGGCTTCAGTAGGCGACCTCTCCTTTCCTCGGATGATTTTGCCGCTGGTTGCTTCTGAAGGGTCTCCTCCAGGGCTCCCCCACTCCGGTCCTTCCCCCCGAGTCGCTTCAACCATTAACAAATGTTTTATTATATTAGGGGGGCACTAAATGGGGATGTTATCCAGGGATCCCAAATTGTCTGGAACTGGGTGATTCTATCCAAGACTACATGGTTAAATCTCTCGTTGAGCAGTAAATAGTTAAATTTTTTTATTAATTCCTGAAAGTTTTAATTTGGGGTTTTCCAACTACTAGCTATGTGTATTTTTTCTTTCAAAAAATATTTTATTAGGTCAATCTTAAACATTTTAGAAGCTAGTAAGCATGTTTCTTCCCATAGTCTTATGACTGCCGAACATTACCACCAGACATGAATAAATGTAGCCTCATTACCACTGTTCCTAAAACATGAGCTGCTCCGTTTTGGATCCCATTTATTAGCTTAAA
The DNA here is from genome assembly GCA_027410445.1 of Discoglossus pictus. Lineage (NCBI taxonomy): Eukaryota > Metazoa > Chordata > Amphibia > Anura > Alytidae > Discoglossus > Discoglossus pictus. The sequence continues at coordinate 44,653,395 of CM050174.1, forward strand.
GAGTAATATATGTCCTGTGTAGGACCTTTATTGAAGTCTCAAGCAGACTATAATTTAAAGATCCCCTGCTTAAGCCTCGCCAACTTTTATCCCATGTGCTGTCTGCCAACTCGGTGCCCAAATCCCTCTCCCAGGCTTTGGTATAGTCTGGTTTGTTTGCCCATGAGTTTTCATTAAATAGTTCATACATGAGGCTAATAATACCAGGCTGAAAGGGGGAATCCCTACATTTTTTGAGTAGCCAGGTGTTTCTTTGGGGGGTTCCCCTACCACTTATCGTATATATAAAATGATGTATCCTGCAAAAATTATAGTGTACAGCCAGGGGTAAATTGTATCTATCTCTCACCCACTCAAAGGTCATTATTTTGTCGTCATGCCACCATGGACCAACCCTTAGTAGGTTCTGAGACTTCTACCAACTGAGAGAGCTTTCCGGAAGATGTATCTTAAAGTGGGGATTGGGTACGATAGGGGTAAGATCTGATACCCGAGTGTCCAGTTTTTGTGTCCAGTTCATCTCCGTCCATATTTTTAATGAGTGCTTAATCAATGGGTTTTTCAAGTATCTCAAAAAAGTATACAGGCCTTGAATCCATATTACTGTATCCCATGTATAAGGTGACATGCTTACATTTTCCATAAATACCCAGAGCGGCTGATGTGTTTTGGAGAATGCGCCAGAGGAATGAAAGCCAGCTGCGCTGCCTTGTAATACAGTTTGAGATTCGGGTCCCTACCCTCTTTTGGAAAGACTATGAGGTCGGCCTGATTCAATTAAGGGGGCATAGGTTCTCCATTTAGTATAGCGTTAAACAAAGATGTTAGGTGCGGGGGTAAGCAAGGGCTCAAATTTCTTATAGTACAGATGAGTAAAACCGTCTGGCCCTGGGGACTTGCCAAATTTAAGATCTTGGATTGTAGATTTAACTTCCTCTTGGGATATGTCTAGGTTCAAGCTGTCCAATTGAGGTACATGTATTTTGTGGACTTCTTGCTGTAGTAGGAAGGACTCTATGTCAGATCCGCTGCAGCGGGATTGGGATGAATATATGGTCTGATCGAAGTTTTGAAATGTTTCTTTGATATCATTGGGGCTAAAGGAGGTTTGGCCATCAGGTAGTCTAAAGATACCGTATATTATGTCCTCTCTTGGGGGGTAAAGACACTAATAATTCCTCCAATAAAATTCAGCTTTTTTTTTTGTGGGCAAGGTCCCTGGTTAGCCCCTTGGGTTATCTGTTAAAAAGAGTGGAGCAGAGACTGTGGGGGCTGTTAGCCTCCTTGTCCCCGTGTGGCCGTTTAGAATCCCTGCTGCTGCATGTTTCAGCTTTATTAAGGTGTAATTGTACAGCGTTTGACTCAAGTAGCTGCCTGTGCTGGGTCAGTTTGGCTTAATTGCTGGGCCCTTTTCCTGCCAAGATGGCGACCGTCAGTCCATGGGCCTCTATGTCCCCTTCACTACCTTTGTCCCCGCTTGTGTGCTTATTTGGGATGGCCCCCCTTTATATCTCCGGCCCGTGGCCTTGTAAGGGTCGCCCCCTCAATCTCTGAGTGTGGATATGCAGGGATGGATCAACAATACCTAATTTTTCAGGCACGTGTACATGCCCAATTTTTCTGGCCTCTGGTGCTGCACTGTGGCTTCAACAACCAAACCCAAAAAAAAGGCACATAACAGGGATTAAACTGATAGGAGTAGTACTACTTAACACACCACTCATATCTGGTGTAACAGTAGTGTACATTTAAAACAAAAACAAAAAATTCTACTGTAATAGATTGCATAGCAGTTAGTTGTCTGCAAGCGTGTGTGTCAGACCTACAGCGTCTACTCTACCAACTTCTGCAAGTGCACAGTGCCACCCATATCTGTTGTCACAGTAGCTTGGACGCATAGTACCGATCTGTCAAAACCTGTAATGATGAATGAGGTCTAGAGTAGCCTGGTTCCCTTATCCTCTACAGGTTGAGACCTAATGTTTGGGTGACTCCAGACCAACAGATGAGTACAAGCAGCACACAAACTCAAAGCCGCCATCCACCTCCTGGTGCAGCATCATAAGCCACATCAACCACTGCTGTCCTCCTTGCCACCTCTCAACCATCCGCCACTCCGTCTCTTGCCTTGAGCAGTTCCTGCTCATCTGCCCATAGTCAGGTGCCTGTAAAGGACATGTTTGAGCGTAAGAAGCTAATGTCACAAAGTGCCCCAAAATTGAAGTGATACGACCAACAAAGCATCTTTTTCCATCTCCTGGTTCTAAAAATCCAGGCCTTATACACGCCCCCTGATAGGTGACGTAACAAGTATTAAACTGATAAGAGTAGTACTTACAAACACGTCACTCCTATCTGGTGGCACCTTTGACTGCACGTGCCGTGCCCCAAAATTGAAGTGATACGACCAACAAAGCATCTTTTTCCATCTCCTGGTTCTAAAAATCCAGGCGTTATACACGCCCCCTGATAGGTGACGTAACAAGTATTAAACTGATAAGAGTAGTACTTACAAACACACCACTCCTATCTGGTGGCACCTTTGACTGCACGTGCCGTGCCCTAAAATTGAAGTGATACAACCAACAAAGCATCTTTTTCCATCTCCTGGTTCTAAAAATCCAGGCCTTATCCACGCCCCCTGATAGATGACATAACAAGTATTAAACTGATAAGAGTAGTACTTACAAACACACCACTCCTATCTGGTGGCACCTTTGACTGCACGTGCCGTGCCCTAAAATTGAAGTGATACAACCAACAAAGCATCTTTTTCCATCTCCTGGTTCTAAAAATCCAGGCCTTATACACGCCCCCTGATAGGTGACGTAACAAGTATTAAACTGATAAGAGTAGTACTTACAAACACGCCACTCCTATCTGGTGGCACCTTTGACTGCACGTGCCGTGCCCCAAAATTGAAGTGATACGAACAACAAAGCATCTTTTTCCATCTCCTGGTTCTAAAAATCCAGGCCTTATACACGCCCCCTGATAGGTGACGTAACAAGTATTAAACTGATAAGAGTAGTACTTACAAACACGCCACTCCTATCTGGTGGCACCTTTGACTGCACGTGCCGTGCCCTAAAATTTAAGTGATACGACCAACAAAGCATCTTTTTCCATCTCCTGGTTCTAAAAATCCAGGACTTATACACGCCCCCTGATAGGTGACGTAACAAGTATTAAACTGATAAGAGTAGTACTTACAAACACGCCACTCCTATCTGGTGGCACCTTTGACTGCACGTGCCTTGCCCCAAAATTGAAGTGATACGACCAACAAAGCATCTTTTTCCATCTCCTGGTTCTAAAAATCCAGGCCTTATACACGCCCCCTGATAGGTGACGTAACAAGTATTAAACTGATAAGAGTAGTACTTACAAACATGCCACTCCTATCTGGTGGCACCTTTAACTGCACGTGCCGTGCCCCAAAATTGAAGTGATACGACCAACAAAGCATCTTTTTCCATCTCCTGGTTCTAAAAATCCAGGTGTTATACACGCCCCCTGATAGGTGACGTAACAAGTATTAAACTGATAAGAGTAGTACTTACAAACACGCCACTCCTATCTGGTGGCACATTTGACTGCACGTGCCGTGCCCCAAAATTGAAGTGATACGACCAACAAAGCATCTTTTTCCATCTCCTGGTTCTAAAAATCCAGGCCTTATACACGCCCCCTGATAGGTGACGTAACAAGTATTAAACTGATAAGAGTAGTACTTACAAACACGCCACTCCTATCCGGTGGCACCTTTGACTGCACGTGCCGTGCCCCAAAATTTAAATGATACGACCAACAAAGTATCTTTTTCCATCTCCTGGTTCTAAAAATCCAGGCGTTATACACGCCCCCTGATAGGTGACGTAACAAGTATTAAACTGATAAGAGTAGTACTTACAAACACGCCACTCCTATCTGGTGGCACATTTGACTGCACGTGCCGTGCCCCAAAATTGAAGTGATACGACCAACAAAGCATCTTTTTCCATCTCCTGGATCTAAAAATCCAGGCGTTATACACGCCCCCTGATAGGTGACGTAACAAGTATTAAACTGACAAGAGTAGTACTTACAAACACGCCACTCCTATCTGGTGGCACCTTTGACTGCACGTGCCCCAAAATTGAAGTGATACGACCAACAAAGCATCTTTTTCCATCTCCTGGTTCAAAAAATCCAGGCGTTATACACGCCCCCTGATAGGTGACGTAACAAGTATTAAACTGATAAGAGTAGTACTTACAAACACGCCACTCCTATCTGGTGGCACCTTTGACTGCACGTGCCGTGCCATAAAATTGAAGTGATACGACAAACAAAGCATCTTTTTCCATCTCCTGGTTCTAAAAATCCAGGCATTATACACGCCCCCTGATAGGTGACGTAACAAGTATTAAACTGATAAGAGTAGTACTTACATACATGCCACTCCTATCTGGTGGCACATTTGACTGCACGTGCCGTGCCCTAAAATTGAAGTGATACAACCAACAAAGCATCTTTTTCCATCTCCTGGTTCTAAAAATCCAGGCCTTATACACGCCCCCTGATAGGTGACGTAACAAATATTAAACTGATGAGAGTAGTACTTACAAACACGCCACTCCTATCTGGTGGCACCTTTGACTGCACGTGCCTTGCCCCAAAATTGAAGTGATACGACCAACAAAGCATCTTTTTCCATCTCCTGGTTTTAAAAATCCAGGCCTTATTCAAGCCCCCTGATAGGTGACGTAACAAGTATTAAACTGATAAGAGTAGTACTTACAAACACGCCACTCCTATCTGGTGGCACCTTTGACTGCAAGTGCCGTGCCCCAAAATTGAAGTGATACGACCAACAAAGCATCTTTTTCCATCTCCTGGTTCTAAAAATCCAGGCCTTATACACGCCCCCTGATAGGTGACGTAACAAGTATTAAACTGATAAGAGTAGTACTTACAAACACGCCACTCCTATCTGGTGGCACATTTGACTGCACGTGCCGTGCCCCAAAATTGAAGTGATACGACCAACAAAGCATCTTTTTCCATCTCCTGGATCTAAAAATCCAGGCCTTATACACGCCCCCTGATAGGTGACGTAACAAGTATTAAACTGATAAGAGTAGTACTTACAAACACGCCACTCCTATCTGGTGGCACCTTTGACTGCACGTGCCGTGCCCCAAAATTGAAGTGATACGACCAACAAAGCATCTTTTTCCATCTCCTGGTTCTAAAAATCCAGGCATTATACACGCCCCCTGATAGGTGACGTAACAAGTATTAAACTGATAAGAGTAGTACTTACAAACACGCCACTCCTATCTGGTGGCACCTTTGACTGCACGTGCCGTGCCCTAAAATTGAAGTGATACGACCAACAAAGCATCTTTTTCCATCTCCTGGTTCTAAAAATCCAGGCCTTATACACGCCCCCTGATAGGTGACGTAACAAGTATTAAACTGATAAGAGTAGTACTTACAAACACGCCACTCCTATCTGGTGGCACCTTTGACTGCACGTGCCGTGCCCTAAAATTGAAGTGATACAACCAACAAAGCATCTTTTTCCATCTCCTGGTTCTAAAAATCCAGGCCTTATACACGCCCCCTGATAGGTGACGTAACAAATATTAAACTGATGAGAGTAGTACTTACAAACACGCCACTCCTATCTGGTGGCACCTTTGACTGCACGTGCCTTGCCCCAAAATTGAAGTGATACGACCAACAAAGCATCTTTTTCCATCTCCTGGTTTTAAAAATCCAGGCCTTATTCAAGCCCCCTGATAGGTGACGTAATAAGTATTAAACTGATAAGAGTAGTACTTACAAACACGCCACTCCTATCTGGTGGCACCTTTGACTGCAAGTGCCGTGCCCCAAAATTGAAGTGATACGACCAACAAAGCATCTTTTTCCATCTCCTGGTTCTAAAAATCCAGGCGTTATACACGCCCCCTGATAGGTGACGTAACAAGTATTAAACTGATAAGAGTACTACTTACAAACACGCCACTCCTATCTGGTGGCACATTTGACTGCACGTGCCGTGCCCCAAAATTGAAGTGATACGACCAACAAAGCATCTTTTTCCATCTCCTGGATCTAAAAATCCAGGCCTTATACACGCCCCCTGATAGGTGACGTAACAAGTATTAAACTGATAAGAGTAGTACTTACAAACACGCCACTCCTATCTGGTGGCACCTTTGACTGCACGTGCCGTGCCCCAAAATTGAAGTGATACGACCAACAAAGCATCTTTTTCCATCTCCTGGTTCTAAAAATCCAGGCATTATACACGCCCCCTGATAGGTGACGTAACAAGTATTAAACTGATAAGAGTAGTACTTACAAACACGCCACTCCTATCTGGTGGCACCTTTGACTGCACGTGCCGTGCCCTAAAATTGAAGTGATACGACCAACAAAGCATCTTTTTCCATCTCCTGGTTCTAAAAATCCAGGCCTTATACACGCCCCCTGATAGGTGACGTAACAAGTATTAAACTGATAAGAGTAGTACTTACAAACACGCCACTCCTATCTGGTGGCACCTTTGACTGCACGTGCCCCAAAATTGAAGTGATACGACCAACAAAGCATCTTTTTCCATCTCCTGGTTCAAAAAATCCAGGCGTTATACGGGCCCCCTGATAGGTGACGTAACAAGTATTAAACTGATAAGAGTAGTACTTACAAACACGCCACTCCTATCTGGTGGCACCTTTGACTGCACGTGCCTTGCCATAAAATTGAAGTGATACGACCAACAAAGCATCTTTTTCCATCTCCTGGTTTTAAAAATCCAGGCCTTATTCAAGCCCCCTGATAGGTGACGTAACAAGTATTAAACTGATAAGAGTAGTACTTACAAACACGCCACTCCTATCTGGTGGCACCTTTGACTGCACGTGCCGTGCCCCAAAATTGAAGTGATACGACCAACAAAGCATCTTTTTCCATCTCCTGGTTCTAAAAATCCAGGCGTTATACACGCCCCCTGATAGGTGACGTAACAAGTATTAAACTGATAAGAGTAGTACTTACAAACACGCCACTCCTATCTGGTGGCACATTTGACTGCACGTGCCGTGCCCCAAAATTGAAGTGATACGACCAACAAAGCATCTTTTTCCATCTCCTGGTTCTAAAAATCCAGGCCTTATACACGCCCCCTGATAGGTGACGTAACAAGTATTAAACTGATAAGAGTAGTACTTACAAACACGCCACTCCTATCTGGTGGCACCTTTCACTGCAAGTGCCGTGCCCCAAAATTGAAGTGATACGACCAACAAAGCATCTTTTTCCATCTCCTGGTTCTCAAAATCCAGGCATTATACACGCCCCCTGATAGGTGACGTAACAAGTATTAAACTGATAAGAGTAGTACTTACAAACACGCCACTCCTATCTGGTGGCACCTTTGACTGCACGTGCCGTGCCCTAAAATTGAAGTGATACGACCAACAAAGCATCTTTTTCCATCTCCTGGTTCTAAAAATCCAGGCCTTATACACGCCCCCTGATAGGTGACGTAACAAGTATTAAACTGATAAGAGTAGTACTTACAAACACGCCACTCCTATCCGGTGGCACCTTTGACTGCACGTGCCGTGCCCCAAAATTGAAGTGATACGACCAACAAAGTATCTTTTTCCATCTCCTGGTTCTAAAAATCCAGGCGTTATACACGCCCCCTGATAGGTGACGTAACAAGTATTAAACTGATAAGAGTACTACTTACAAACACGCCACTCCTATCTGGTGGCACATTTGACTGCACGTGCCGTGCCCCAAAATTGAAGTGATACGACCAACAAAGCATCTTTTTCCATCTCCTGGATCTAAAAATCCAGGCGTTATACACGCCCCCTGATAGGTGACGTAACAAGTATTAAACTGACAAGAGTAGTACTTACAAACACGCCACTCCTATCTGGTGGCACCTTTGACTGCACGTGCCGTGCCCCAAAATTGAAGTGATACGACCAACAAAGCATCTTTTTCCATCTCCTGGTTCTAAAAATCCAGGCGTTATACACGCCCCCTGATAGGTGACGTAACAAGTATTAAACTGATAAGAGTAGTACTTACAAACACGCCACTCCTATCTGGTGGCACCTTTGACTGCAAGTGCCGTGCCCCAAAATTGAAGTGATACGACCAACAAAGCATCTTTTTCCATCTCCTGGTTCTCAAAATCCAGGCATTATACACGCCCCCTGATAGGTGACGTAACAAGTATTAAACTGATAAGAGTAGTACTTACAAACACGCCACTCCTATCTGGTGGCACCTTTGACTGCACGTGCCGTGCCCTAAAATTGAAGTGATACGACCAACAAAGCATCTTTTTCCATCTCCTGGTTCAAAAAATCCAGGCCTTATACACGCCCCCTGATAGGTGACGTAACAAGTATTAAACTGATAAGAGTAGTACTTACAAACACGCCACTCCTATCCGGTGGCACCTTTGACTGCACGTGCCGTGCCCCAAAATTGAAGTGATACGACCAACAAAGTATCTTTTTCCATCTCCTGGTTCTAAAAATCCAGGCGTTATACACGCCCCCTGATAGGTGACGTAACAAGTATTAAACTGATAAGAGTACTACTTACAAACACGCCACTCCTATCTGGTGGCACATTTGACTGCACGTGCCGTGCCCCAAAATTGAAGTGATACGACCAACAAAGCATCTTTTTCCATCTCCTGGATCTAAAAATCCAGGCGTTATACACGCCCCCTGATAGGTGACGTAACAAGTATTAAACTGACAAGAGTAGTACTTACAAACACGCCACTCCTATCTGGTGGCACCTTTGACTGCACGTGCCCGAAAATTGAAGTGATACGACCAACAAAGCATCTTTTTCCATCTCCTGGTTCAAAAAATCCAGGCGTTATACACGCCCCCTGATAGGTGACGTAACAAGTATTAAACTGATAAGAGTAGTACTTACAAACACGCCACTCCTATCTGGTGGCACCTTTGACTGCACGTGCCGTGCCCCAAAATTGAAGTGATACGACCAACAAAGCATCTTTTTCCATCTCCTGGTTCTAAAAATCCAGGCATTATACACGCCCCCTGATAGGTGACGTAACAAGTATTAAACTGATAAGAGTAGTACTTACATACATGCCACTCCTATCTGGTGGCACCTTTGACTGCACGTGCCGTGCCCCAAAATTGAAGTGATACAACCAACAAAGCATCTTTTTCCATCTCCTGGTTTTAAAAATCCAGGCCTTATACACGCCTCCTGATAGGTGACGTAACAAATATTAAACTGATAAGAGTAGTACTTACAAACACGCCACTCCTATCTGGTGGCACCTTTGACTGCACGTGCCTTGCCCCAAAATTGAAGTGATACGACCAACAAAGCATCTTTTTCCATCTCCTGGTTTTAAAAATCCAGGCCTTATTCAAGCCCCCTGATAGGTGACGTAACAAGTATTAAACTGATAAGAGTAGTACTTACAAACACGCCACTCCTATCTGGTGGCACCTTTGACTGCACGTGCCGTGCCCCAAAATTGAAGTGATACGACCAACAAAGCATCTTTTTCCATCTCCTGGTTCTAAAAATCCAGGCGTTATACACGCCCCCTGATAGGTGACGTAACAAGTATTAAACTGATAAGAGTAGTACTTACAAACACGCCACTCCTATCTGGTGGCACCTTTGACTGCACGTGCCGTGCCCCAAAATTGAAGTGATACGACCAACAAAGCATCTTTTTCCATCTCCTGGTTCTAAAAATCCAGGCATTATACACGCCCCCTGATAGGTGACGTAACAAGTATTAAACTGATAAGAGTAGTACTTACAAACACGCCACTCCTATCTGGTGGCACCTTTGACTGCACGTGCCGTGCCCTAAAATTGAAGTGATACGACCAACAAAGCATCTTTTTCCATCTCCTGGTTCTAAAAATCCAGGCGTTATACACGCCCCCTGATAGGTGACGTAACAAGTATTAAACTGATAAGAGTAGTACTTACAAACACGCCACTCCTATCTGGTGGCACCTTTGACTGCACGTGCCGTGCCCCAAAATTGAAGTGATACGACCAACAAAGCATCTTTTTCCATCTCCTGGTTCTAAAAATCCAGGCATTATACACGCCCCCTGATAGGTGACGTAACAAGTATTAAACTGATAAGAGTAGTACTTACATACATGCCACTCCTATCTGGTGGCACCTTTGACTGCACGTGCCGTGCCCTAAAATTGAAGTGATACAACCAACAAAGCATCTTTTTCCATCTCCTGGTTCTAAAAATCCAGGCCTTATACACGCCCCCTGATAGGTGACGTAACAAATATTAAACTGATGAGAGTAGTACTTACAAACACGCCACTCCTATCTGGTGGCACCTTTGACTGCACGTGCCTTGCCCCAAAATTGAAGTGATACGACCAACAAAGCATCTTTTTCCATCTCCTGGTTTTAAAAATCCAGGCCTTATTCAAGCCCCCTGATAGGTGACGTAACAAGTATTAAACTGATAAGAGTAGTACTTACAAACACGCCACTCCTATCTGGTGGCACCTTTGACTGCAAGTGCCGTGCCCCAAAATTGAAGTGATACGACCAACAAAGCATCTTTTTCCATCTCCTGGTTCTAAAAATCCAGGCGTTATACACGCCCCCTGATAGGTGACGTAACAAGTATTAAACTGATAAGAGTAGTACTTACAAACACGCCACTCCTATCTGGTGGCACATTTGACTGCACGTGCCGTGCCCCAAAATTGAAGTGATACGACCAACAAAGCATCTTTTTCCATCTCCTGGATCTAAAAATCCAGGCCTTATACACGCCCCCTGATAGGTGACGTAACAAGTATTAAACTGATAAGAGTAGTACTTACAAACACGCCACTCCTATCTGGTGGCACCTTTGACTGCACGTGCCGTGCCCCAAAATTGAAGTGATACGACCAAAAAGCATCTTTTTCCATCTCCTGGTTTTAAAAATCCAGGCCTTATTCAAGCCCCCTGATAGGTGACGTAACAAGTATTAAACTGATAAGAGTAGTACTTACAAACACGCCACTCCTATCTGGTGGCACCTTTGACTGCACGTGCCGTGCCCCAAAATTGAAGTGATACGACCAACAAAGCATCTTTTTCCATCTCCTGGTTCTAAAAATCCAGGCGTTATACACGCCCCCTGATAGGTGACGTAACAAGTATTAAACTGATAAGAGTAGTACTTACAAACACGCCACTCCTATCTGGTGGCACATTTGATTGCACGTGCGGTGCCCCAAAATTGAAGTGATACGACCAACAAAGCATCTTTTTCCATCTCCTGGTTCTAAAAATCCAGGCGTTATACACGCCCCCTGATAGGTGACGTAACAAGTATTAAACTGATAAGAGTAGTACTTACAAACACGCCACTCCTATCTGGTGGCACCTTTGACTGCACGTGCCGTGCCCCAAAATTGAAGTGATACGACCAACAAAGTATCTTTTTCCATCTCCTGGTTCTAAAAATCCAGGCCTTATTCACGCCCCCTGATAGGTGACGTAACAAGTATTAAACTGATAAGAGTAGTACTTACAAACACGCCACTCCTATCTGGTGGCACATTTGACTGCACGTGCCGTGCCCCAAAATTGAAGTGATACGACCAACAAAGCATCTTTTTCCATCTCCTGGATCTAAAAATCCAGGCGTTATACACGCCCCCTGATAGGTGACGTAACAAATATTAAACTGACAAGAGTAGTACTTAGAAACATGCCACTCCTATCTGGTGGCACCTTTGACTGCACGTGCCCTAAAATTGAAGTGATACGACCAACAAAGCATCTTTTTCCATCTCCTGGTTCAAAAAATCCAGGCGTTATACACGCCCCCTGATAGGTGACGTAACAAGTATTAAACTGATAAGAGTAGTACTTACAAACACGCCACTCCTATCTGGTGGCACCTTTGACTGCACGTGCCGTGCCCCAAAATTGAAGTGATACGACCAACAAAGCATCTTTTTCCATCTCCTGGTTCTAAAAATCCAGGCCTTATTCACGCCCCCTGATAGGTGACGTAACAAGTATTAAACTGATAAGAGTAGTACTTACATACATGCCACTCCTATCTGGTGGCACCTTTGACTGCACGTGCCGTGCCCTAAAATTGAAGTGATACAACCAACAAAGCATCTTTTTCCATCTCCTGGTTCTAAAAATCCAGGCCTTATACACGCCTCCTGATAGGTGACGTAACAAATATTAAACTGATAAGAGTAGTACTTACAAACACGCCACTCCTATCTGGTGGCACCTTTGACTGCACGTGCCTTGCCCCAAAATTGAAGTGATACGACCAACAAAGCATCTTTTTCCATCTCCTGGTTTTAAAAATCCAGGCCTTATTCAAGCCCCCTGATAGGTGACGTAACAAGTATTAAACTGATAAGAGTAGTACTTACATACATGCCACTCCTATCTGGTGGCACCTTTGACTGCACGTGCCGTGCCCTAAAATTGAAGTGATACAACCAACAAAGCATCTTTTTCCATCTCCTGGTTCTAAAAATCCAGGCCTTATACACGCCTCCTGATAGGTGACGTAACAAATATTAAACTGATAAGAGTAGTACTTACAAACACGCCACTCCTATCTGGTGGCACCTTTGACTGCACGTGCCTTGCCCCAAAATTGAAGTGATACGACCAACAAAGCATCTTTTTCCATCTCCTGGTTTTAAAAATCCAGGCCTTATTCAAGCCCCCTGATAGGTGACGTAACAAGTATTAAACTGATAAGAGTAGTACTTACAAACACGCCACTCCTATCTGGTGGCACCTTTGACTGCACGTGCCGTGCCCCAAAATTGAAGTGATACGACCAACAAAGCATCTTTTTCCATCTCCTGGTTCTAAAAATCCAGGCGTTATACACGCCCCCTGATAGGTGACGTAACAAGTATTAAACTGATAAGAGTAGTACTTACAAACACGCCACTCCTATCTGGTGGCACCTTTGACTGCACGTGCCGTGCCCCAAAATTGAAGTGATACGACCAACAAAGCATCTTTTTCCATCTCCTGGTTCTAAAAATCCAGGCATTATACACGCCCCCTGATAGGTGACGTAACAAGTATTAAACTGATAAGAGTAGTACTTACAAACACGCCACTCCTATCTGGTGGCACCTTTGACTGCACGTGCCGTGCCCTAAAATTGAAGTGATACGACCAACAAAGCATCTTTTTCCATCTCCTGGTTCTAAAAATCCAGGCGTTATACACGCCCCCTGATAGGTGACGTAACAAGTATTAAACTGATAAGAGTACTACTTACAAACACGCCACTCCTATCTGGTGGCACCTTTGACTGCATGTGCCGTGCCCCAAAATTGAAGTGATACGACCAACAAAGCATCTTTTTCCATCTGCTGGTTCTAAAAATCCAGGCGTTATACACGCCCCCTGATAGGTGACGTAACAAGTATTAAACTGATAAGAGTAGTACTTACAAACACGCCACTCCTATCTGGTGGCACATTTGACTGCACGTGCGGTGCCCCAAAATTTAAGTGATACGACCAACAAAGCATCTTTTTCCATCTCCTGGTTCTAAAAATCCAGGCGTTATACACGCCCCCTGATAGGTGACGTAACAAGTATTAAACTGATAAGAGTAGTACTTACAAACACGCCACTCCTATCTGGTGGCACCTTTGACTGCACGTGCCGTGCCCCAAAATTGAAGTGATACGACCAACAAAGTATCTTTTTCCATCTCCTGGTTCTAAAAATCCAGGCCTTATTCACGCCCCCTGATAGGTGACGTAACAAGTATTAAACTGATAAGAGTAGTACTTACAAACACGCCACTCCTATCTGGTGGCACATTTGACTGCACGTGCCGTGCCCCAAAATTGAAGTGATACGACCAACAAAGCATCTTTTTCCATCTCCTGGATCTAAAAATCCAGGCGTTATACACGCCCCCTGATAGGTGACGTAACAAGTATTAAACTGATAAGAGTAGTACTTACAAACACGCCACTCCTATCTGGTGGCACATTTGACTGCACGTGCCGTGCCCCAAAATTGAAGTGATACGACCAACAAAGCATCTTTTTCCATCTCCTGGATCTAAAAATCCAGGCGTTATACACGCCCCCTGATAGGTGACGTAACAAATATTAAACTGACAAGAGTAGTACTTAGAAACATGCCACTCCTATCTGGTGGCACCTTTGACTGCACGTGCCCCAAAATTGAAGTGATACGACCAACAAAGCATCTTTTTCCATCTCCTGGTTCAAAAAATCCAGGCGTTATACACGCCCCCTGATAGGTGACGTAACAAGTATTAAACTGATAAGAGTAGTACTTACAAACACGCCACTCCTATCTGGTGGCACCTTTGACTGCACGTGCCGTGCCCCAAAATTGAAGTGATACGACCAACAAAGCATCTTTTTCCATCTCCTGGTTCTAAAAATCCAGGCATTATACACGCCCCCTGATAGGTGACGTAACAAGTATTAAACTGATAAGAGTAGTACTTACATACATGCCACTCCTATCTGGTGGCACCTTTGACTGCACGTGCCGTGCCCTAAAATTGAAGTGATACAACCAACAAAGCATCTTTTTCCATCTCCTGGTTCTAAAAATCCAGGCCTTATACACGCCTCCTGATAGGTGACGTAACAAATATTAAACTGATAAGAGTAGTACTTACAAACACGCCACTCCTATCTGGTGGCACCTTTGACTGCACGTGCCTTGCCCCAAAATTGAAGTGATACGACCAACAAAGCATCTTTTTCCATCTCCTGGTTCTAAAAATCCAGGCCTTATTCAAGCCCCCTGATAGGTGACGTAACAAGTATTAAACTGATAAGAGTAGTACTTACAAACACGCCACTCCTATCTGGTGGCACCTTTGACTGCACGTGCCGTGCCCCAAAATTGAAGTGATACGACCAACAAAGCATCTTTTTCCATCTCCTGGTTCTAAAAATCCAGGCGTTATACACGCCCCCTGATAGGTGACGTAACAAGTATTAAACTGATAAGAGTAGTACTTACAAACACGCCACTCCTATCTGGTGGCACCTTTGACTGCACGTGCCGTGCCCCAAAATTGAAGTGATACGACCAACAAAGCATCTTTTTCCATCTCCTGGTTCTAAAAATCCAGGCATTATACACGCCCCCTGATAGGTGACGTAACAAGTATTAAACTGATAAGAGTAGTACTTACAAACACGCCACTCCTATCTGGTGGCACCTTTGACTGCACGTGCCGTGCCCTAAAATTGAAGTGATACGACCAACAAAGCATCTTTTTCCATCTCCTGGTTCTAAAAATCCAGGCGTTATACACGCCCCCTGATAGGTGACGTAACAAGTATTAAACTGATAAGAGTAGTACTTACAAACACGCCACTCCTATCTGGTGGCACCTTTGACTGCACGTGCCGTGCCCCAAAATTGAAGTGATACGACCAACAAAGCATCTTTTTCCATCTCCTGGTTTTAAAAATCCAGGCCTTATTCAAGCCCCCTGATAGGTGACGTAACAAGTATTAAACTGATAAGAGTAGTACTTACAAACACGCCACTCCTATCTGGTGGCACCTTTGACTGCACGTGCCGTGCCCCAAAATTGAAGTGATACGACCAACAAAGCATCTTTTTCCATCTCCTGGTTTTAAAAATCCAGGCCTTATTCAAGCCCCCTGATAGGTGACGTAACAAGTATTAAACTGATAAAAGTAGTACATATAAACACGCCACTCCTATCTGGTGGCACCTTTGACTGCACGTGCCGTGCCCCAAAATTGAAGTGATACGACCAACAAAGCATCTTTTTCCATCTCCTGGTTCTAAAAATCCAGGCGTTATACACGCCCCCTGATAGGTGACGTAACAAGTATTAAACTGATAAGAGTTGTACTTACAAACACGCCACTCCTATCTGGTGGCACATTTGACTGCACGTGCGGTGCCCCAAAATGTAAGTGATACGACCAACAAAGCATCTTTTTCCATCTCCTGGTTCTAAAAATCCAGGCGTTATACACGCCCCCTGATAGGTGACGTAACAAGTATTAAACTGATAAGAGTAGTACTTACAAACACGCCACTCCTATCTGGTGGCACCTTTGACTGCACGTGCCGTGCCCCAAAATTGAAGTGATACGACCAACAAAGTATCTTTTTCCATCTCCTGGTTCTAAAAATCCAGGCCTTATTCACGCCCCCTGATAGGTGACGTAACAAGTATTAAACTGATAAGAGTAGTACTTACAAACACGCCACTCCTATCTGGTGGCACCTTTGACTGCACGTGCCGTGCCCTAAAATTGAAGTGATACGACCAACAAAGCATCTTTTTCCATCTCCTGGATCTAAAAATCCAGGCGTTATACACGCCCCCTGATAGGTGACGTAACAAGTATTAAACTGATAAGAGTAGTACTTACAAACACGCCACTCCTATCTGGTGGCACATTTGACTGCACGTGCCGTGCCCCAAAATTGAAGTGATACGACCAACAAAGCATCTTTTTCCATCTCCTGGATCTAAAAATCCAGGCGTTATACACGCCCCCTGATAGGTGACGTAACAAGTATTAAACTGACAAGAGTAGTACTTACAAACACGCCACTCCTATCTGGTGGCACCTTTGACTGCACGTGCCCCAAAATTGAAGTGATACGACCAACAAAGCATCTTTTTCCATCTCCTGGTTCTAAAAATCCAGGCCTTATTCATGCCCCCTGATAGGTGACGTAACAAGTATTAAACTGAAAAGAGTAGTACTTACAAACACGCCACTCCTATCTGGTGGCACCTTTGACTGCACGTGCCGTGCCCCAAAATTGAAGTGATACGACCAACAAAGCATCTTTTTCAATCTCCTGGTTCTAAAAATCCAGGCGTTATACACGCCCCCTGATAGGTGACGTAACAAGTATTAAACTGATAAGAGTAGTACTTACAAACACGCCACTCCTATCTGGTGGCACCTTTGACTACACGTGCCGTGCCCCAAAATTGAAGTGATACGACCAACAAAGCATCTTTTTCCATCTCCTGGTTCTAAAAATCCAGGCGTTATACACGCCCCCTGATAGGTGACGTAACAAGTATTAAACTGATAAGAGTAGTACTTACAAACACGCCACTCCTATCTGGTGGCACCTTTGACTGCACGTGCCGTGCCCCAAAATTGAAGTGATACGACCAACAAAGCATCTTTTTCCATCTCCTGGTTCTAAAAATCCAGGCCTTATACACGCCCCCTGATAGGTGACGTAACAAGTATTAAACTGATAAGAGTAGTACTTACAAACACGCCACTCCTATCTGGTGGCACCTTTGACTGCACTTGCCGTGCCCCAAAATTGAAGTGATACGATCAACAAAGCATCTTTTTCCATCTCCTGGTTCTAAAAATCCAGGCCTTATACACGCCCCCTGATAGGTGACGTAACAAGTATTAAACTGATAAGAGTAGTACTTACAAACACGCCACTCCTATCTGGTGGCACCTTTGACTGCACGTGCCGTGCCCCAAAATTGAAGTGATACGACCAACAAAGCATCTTTTTCCATCTCCTGGTTCTAAAAATCCAGGCCTTATACACGCCCCCTGATAGGTGACGTAACAAGTATTAAACTGATAAGAGTAGTACTTACAAACACGCCACTCCTATCTGGTGGCACCTTTGACTGCACGTGCCGTGCCCCAAAATTGAAGTGATACGACCAACAAAGCATCTTTTTCCATCTCCCGGTGCTAAAAATCCAGGCCTTATACACGCCCCCTGATATGTGCTGTAACAGGTTTTAAACTGATAAGAGTAGTACTACTTAACACACCTTATAATAATGCAGAGAGAGGCAATGCAGTGAGAGGAGTCTGAAGAAGAGGAGTCAGAGGAGGAAGGTGGCTTTGAGGAGGTGGAAGACCAAACACAGCAGGCGTCCCAGGGGGCTTGTTGTCACCTTTCGGGGACCCTTGGTGTTGTACGTGGCTGGGTGGAGGAAGAGACCTTCAATGACATCAGTGAGGACAAGGAACGGGACATGGCTAGCTTGGTATCCAATCTTGTGCAAATGGGGAGTTTGAGGTTGTGCAAATGGACTGTTTGTGGTTGTTTGCGGTGCGTTAAACGGGGAGTTTGGTCTGTCACTGTGAAGCGGGCCTAACCCTTACACTACCTGATCGATACAACATCATACCTGATGTTTTAAAGCACGTTATTCCAAACAATTTAGGAATGTAATTTTCCATGGGAGTTTTGCCATGGATCCCCCTCCGGCATGCCACAGTCCAGGTGTTAGTCCCGTTGAAACAACTTTCCCATCACTATTGTGGCCAGAAAGAGTCCCTGTGGGTTTTAAAATTTGTCTGCCCATTGAAGTCTATGGCGGTTCGCCGATGTTCGCCGGTTCGCGAACATTTGCGGCGGTTCGCGTTCGCGGTTCGCGAACCGAAAATTTTAGGTTCGCGACATCACATTCTTCCTGCCCATTCACATTGTTCCTGCTACATTGGTTAAATATCTTCAGACAAGTACTCAGATAAATGTTGGAGACGTTGTGACCATATTAGTTTCCATGCACATATGTGGTGGCCTTATAATAAAATTCAATCTATTTCATGTATGGATCAAATTGCTAACACAATTAAGAGTGTTATAGTGTTGTCCTCAGAAGTAATATTGTTCCATATATATTTCCTAAAAATATAAACTATTCAACTAGATAAGTAACCAAGTGGCTCATTACCCTAAAATGAAAACAAAATATATTACCTTCTTGGATCAAAGTAAGAGAAATAGTTGATAGAAACAGATCCATATGAAAAGATCTTAGAAATATAAAAGATAAAAACGTATCGAAATGGAAACTAGTTAATTAAAGATACACTACATCTACTGGAAATCATGCAGGATTAAGATGGAAGGCCACTTAATATTGGATGACTTTAAACGTCTCAGCTCTATATACTTCTATACCCCAATATCTAGGTATAGCTGCCGTGAGACACTTTTTTGAAATTCACGATAACAGTGAAGTTTCCCAAGCCAACCTTATTTTAGATGCTATCCAATTTCTTTGAATATGTAATAAGTTGTTAGGAATAATATGAACTTAAAAGTTCACCCTGAATTCTGACCATGAAATTATAGCCTTCTTAGATGGTTTTAATTTAAAAATTGTGCACAAAACCCACAGACACTAGAGGCTATATGCATGCAACAAGCGGCCATGATCCTAAATGGATCACAAATATACCATTGGCATATGCTCATAGCCGACTTTCATGAAGAAAGTAAGAACCTGACGAAAAAGTTGCTTGAGAAGGGGTTCAATTGCAGACTGCACTCTATTAGAGGCCTAATAGACTGGTATCAGTAAACCTGACCAGGGCAGATTTAATAAGGAGAAGAAGGATTCTGAAAAAGCAGATGATAACAGAAATAATAGCTGTAGGCACCTCACAAGGCATACCAAAGCATCGAAAAACATTTCAAGGAACCTAAAAGACCTATTACCTTAACTGAGAGAGGATGAACTGCTAAGGGAGATGTTACCTAAAAAACCGACATAGTTACATAGTAATTGAGGTTGAAAAAATACTTTTAGCCCATCAAGTTAAACCTTTTAAGATCAATGATCTTCAATATGCATATTAATTGTTAATTGGTCCAGCGGAAGGCAAACAGAAAAAAAAAACAAGTGAAACTTTGCCAATTGTCTCAAAAGGGAAACAAATTAATTTCTTCCTGACCCCAGATACTGGTGATCTGATTCCTCCCTGGATTAATACCCTCCCTCTAATTAACCAGGATAACCCTGAATCCCTTTTTATTTAAAAATGTAGCCAATCCCTTTTTCAGTTATCTATTGAATCCACTGTCACCACCTCCCTTGGTAGAGAATTCCACAGATTAACCAACCTTACTGTGAAGAACCCTTTTCTTTCTTTGAGGTGGAATCTTTTTTCTTCTAACCTCAAAGGATGTCCCCTTGTCAGTTGAAAACCTCTTGGCACAAAAAGCTACCTTGACAAATCTTTATGCTGACCCTGGATGTATTTATACAGGGTAATCATATCCCCTCTTAGACACCTTTTTTCTAGTAAGTTTAATTTGGTTAGTCTTTCTTCATAACTTAGCCCTTCCATTCCCCTTATTCATTTTTTTGTCCTTCTCTGTACTTTTTCCAGCTCTAAAATGTCCTTTTTATGAAGTGGTGCCCAAAACTGCACTACATATTTCAGATGAGGGCATACTAGAGATTTGTATAGTGGCAGAATTATATTTGCTTCCCTGGCTTCTATACCCTTCTTAATACATGCTAATAGTTTATTTCCCTTTGCAGCTGCTGCTTGGCATTGAGAAATGTTATGTAGGTGGTTGTCCGCAAGCACTCCCAAATCCCTTTCAATATCCAATACCCCTAGATTTGCTTCATTAAGTTTATTAATTGCATGGTTATTTTTCCTTTCCAGATGCATAACCTTACATTTATTCATATTAAATCACATCTGCCATTTAGATGCCCATTTCTCTAATTTATGCAAATCCCTTTGGAGGGAAAGTACATCATTTTCTGATTTAATTACCTTACACAACTTCATGTCATCAGCAAAAATGGAGATAATACTTTCCAGTCCTATTTCTAAGTCATTAATACATATGTTAAAAAGGAGAGGACCTAATACTGAGCCCTGAGGAACCCCACTACTACATTAGTCCAATCCGAATATGTTCCATTTACAACAACCCTTTGCTTCCTGTCTTTTAGTGAGCTCTCAATCCATGTGCATATATTTACTGCAATTCCTGTATCCCTTAGTTTGCACATTAGTCTCCCATGTGGCACTGTATCAATAGCCTTTGCAAAATCTAAAAAGACTACATCCACTAAGTTGATAGACACTAATTAGATTTGTTTGACATGACCTATCCCACATAAATCCATGTTGGCTCCTACGTAATCCTGTTTGAATAGACATATTCTTGTATATTATCCCTTATTAACCCTTCTAAAAGCTTCCCCACTACAGAAGTGAGGCTTACAGGTCTATAATTCCCCGAATTTGCTCTTGCTCCCTTCTTAAATATAGGTATCACCTCTGCTTTTCTCCAGTCATCTGGTAGAGACCCTGTGGAGAATGAATCTTGAAAAATTAGATATAATGGTTTGGCTATTGCAGAACCCAGTTCCCTCTGTACCCTTAGATGTATTCCATCAGGACCTGAGGCTTTATGAACATTTATTTTTTCCAACCTCTTTTGGATTTCTTCCTGCGCTAACCAATTATTTGAACTAAGTGAAAGAAGTGAACAAAGGAAAAAGAAAAATAACCATAGGAACAAGGAAATGGAAAAATGACTGGATGTGGTACACGAAAATGTGGTATGTGTATTCATCTTAAAAAGACAAATAGAAACCTCCACCAGCAAAAAAAAAAGACTATGGGCCTCATTCTATTATCGGACGCAGCCGCTGCGGGGCCGCAAGAACCGGCCGCAAGCTTTCCGGCTATTCTATTCCCCTCCGGCCGGGGATTCCGGCAGGCTTGCGGCCGGTGCCTTGCTATCTCTTGCGGCCGATCGCGCCGAAGGAAAGCCTTTGATCTAAAACGGCCGCAAGGAAATCGGCCGTAAGAAAAGCCTGGTTGCTATTCTATTGCTCCGGGAACCCTGTCTGCAAGGCTAAAAACGAGCCGCAGCTTACTTGCAGCAAACAGGTCCCGCTAGCACCAATTAAGCACCTAAAATAGCTCAAATAAAGCCATCCTGCACTTTGCGGAGTCTATAAAGTGATATTCGGTGTTAGCAAAAATAGCACATAATTACCCTATACTCAAATCCGTAAAATAATTTTATTTTAATATACGTAAAATATACATGTAAAAAGTCCAGAGTGCTTGGAGCACCTCAGACACGCCCACGCCGCAGCCGGAAAATAAACAGTTAATTTGAACTCGGGTTTGGGCTGATGTGCAAGCTTGAGAGGGGGTTACTTTTAATCCTCATGTCCCCCAATATGATCCCTAGCATTTACAGAGCTGTACAGTGCAGGCTTGAATTTATTTTTGCGTTTTTAGATTTCAGAGCTTACGGCCGGTTCCAAGATATGCGGCTAGCCGTAAGAGGAGATCCTTGCGGGGCCGTATAATAGAATCGCGAGTTAACAGAACCCCCGCAAGGAATCGCAGCCTTACGGCCGATTTACGGCCGATAATAGAATGAGGCCCATAGTAATTAAGGTTGAAAAAATAATTTTTAGTCCATCAAGTTCAACCTTTTAAGATCTCCCCTGATCTGCAATATGCAGATTAAATATTAATTACTTAGTTGTTAATTATTTAGTTTATTAATCAATTATTTAATTTTTTTTTGTTTTAATTATTAATCCAGAGGAAGGCAAACAGAAAAATAAATAAATAAACAAATAAGACTTAGCCAGCCGTCTCAAAGGCAGAAAAAAAAATTCCTTCCTGACCCCAGATACTGGCAATTGGATTTCTCCCTGGATCAATACTGTCTCTCTAATTATCCATGATAACCCTGAATTCCCTTTTTAATTAGAAATAAATCCAGTTCCCTTTTAAAGTTACCTATCGAATGCGCTGTCACCAACCTCCTCTGGTAGAGAATTACACAGAATAACCACCCTTACTGTGAAGAATTCTTTTCTTTCTTTAAGGTGGAATCTTTTTGCTTCTAACCTCAAGGGATGTCCTCTTGTCAGTTGAAAACCTCTTGGCACAAAAAGCTTTCTTGACAAATCTTTATACTGACCCTGGATGTATTTGTATAAGATAATCATATCTCCTCTTAGACGCCTTTTTTCTAGAGAAAATACGTTTAATTTGGTTAGTCTTCCTTCATAACTTAGCCCTCCATACCCCTTATTAGTTTTGTTGCCTTCCTCTGTACCTTTTCCAGCTCTAAAATGTCCTTTTTATGAAGTGGTGCCCAAAATTGTACTCCATATTCCAAATGAGGGCGTACTAGAGATTTGTATAGTGTCAGAATCATATTTGCTTCCCTTGCTTCTATACCCTTCTTAATACATGCTAATATTTGATTTGCCTTTGCAGTTGCTGCTTGGCTTTGAGCACTGTTACCTAGATGGTTGTCCAACACGCACTCCCAAATCCATTTCCATATCTGATACACCTAGATTTTCTCCATTCAGATTATAAATTGCATGGCTATTTTTCCTTCACAGATGCATAACTTTACATTTATTCGTATTAAATCTCATCTGCTACCTCAAAGTCATTAATAAATATGTTAAAAAGGAGAGGACCTCATACTGAACCCTGAAGAACCCCACTTACCACAATCAGTCCAATCGGAGTATGTTCCATTTACATCAACCCTTTGCTTCCTGTCTTTTAGCCAGCTTTCAATCCATGAGCAGATATTTACTGCAATTCCTGTATTTCTTAGTTTGCACAATAGTCTCCCATGTGGCACTGTATCAAACGCCTTTGCAAAATCCAAAAAGACTACATCCACTGAGTTGTCTTGATCCAGGTTCCTATTAACCTCCTCATAGAAACTAATTAGATTTGTTTGACATGACCTATCCCTCATAAATCCATGTTGACTCCTACTTATAATCCTGTTCAAATAGATATATTCTTGTATATTATCCCTTATTAACCCTTCTAAAAGCTTCCCCACTACAGATGTGAGGCTCACTGGTCTATAATTCCCCGGATTTGCTCTAGCTCCCTTTTTAAATATAGGTATCACATCTGTTTTTCTCCAGTCATCTGGTAGAGACCCTGTGTTGAGTGAATCTTGAAAAATGAAATATAATGGTTTGAATATTAAAGAATCCAGTTCCCTCAGTACCCGTGGATGTATTCCATCAGGACCCGGGGCTTTATTAACATTTATTTTTTCCAACCTCTTTTGGATTTCTTCCTGTATTAACCAATTATTTGGCAAAGGTAATGTAGCCCCATTATGTTGCAGTGTCCCAACCACTGGTACCTCGCTTGTGTATACCGAAGAAAAGAACCTATTTAGCTCATCTGCCTTTTCCTGGTCACTAATTATCAGATGGCCTGTGTCACATTGTAATGTTCCTATAGCTTCCTTCCTCACCTTCTTCCTATTAATATACTTAAACAATATTTTAGGGTTAGTCTTACTCTCTTTTGCAATTAATTTTTCATTTTCTATTTTAGCCAGTATAATAGCGCTTTTGCAAGCCTTGTTGATTTCCTTGTACTCCCATAAAGCAGTCTCTGTCCCCTTTTGTTTGTATAATTTAAATGCCTTCTTTTTACTCCTTATCTTGATCTTTAAATCCTTGTTGCGCCACATTGGATGGAATTTACTCCTTTTACTTTTATTCCACATAGTATATGCCGATGTGTATGTATATTTAATAAGAATTTAAATGTTGTCCATTTATGTTCAGTGTTTTTACCTATCAGTTCTCTGTCCCAGTCTATACTTTGTATTGCTCCCCTTAGACCATTAAAATCTGCCCTTTTAAAATTAAGAGTTTTTGTTGGCCCCTTAAAATTTTGTTTTTTTAATTCAATCTCAAATGAGACTGTGTTGTGATCACTGTTTCCCAAAGGTTGCCCTATTCCAACATTTGATATTATATCAATATTATTTGTGATAACTAAATCTAAGATAGCTTTATTTCTAGTAGGCTCTTGTATAACCTGGGCCAGATAATGATCCCTGAGTGTACTCAAGAACCTGCTCCCCTTAGCTGAACTGCTGGTCTCATTTATCCAGTTTATTTCAGGGTAATTACAATCTCCCATTATTAGAACTTGCCCATGCTTAGCTGCATTTCCAATCTGTAACAATAATTGTATTTCCTCACTTTCAGCTATATTTGGGGGTTTATAGCATATGCCTACTAATATTCTTTTGGAATTTGCTGCTCCGCTATTTAACTCTTCCCACAAAAATTCAACTTTATCACTAGGTCCACCATAAATTTCTTCTCTGACTATAGGCTTAAATTCTAGCTTAACATACAAATCCCTCCTCCTCTTTTACCATTGCCTCTATCTTTCCTAAATAGGTTATAACCATCCAGATTATCAGTCCAGTCATGCGATTCATCCCACCACGTTTCGGTAATGCCTATTAAATCCCATTTTTCATAATTGCTAATAATTCTAACTTTCCCATTTTTCCTGGCAAGGTTCTTGCATTAGCAAGCATACACATTTTGTTATGAATCTGTAGTTCTGAAGTGCCTGCCACTGTACTTAAGTTACTTAGTACTACCTCCCTATTGACTATACTACCCCTCCCCCCATCTCCTCCCCTATGAGTTGTTAATTCATCCCTTATACCCTCTACACTTTATACCCCATTACTTATATCTAGTCCCTCCCCCCCCACCTACTTGTTCAAAAACTCCTCCAGCCTTTCTACCATCCTATCCCCTAGCACAAAAGCTACCTCATCATTAAGGTGCAATCCATCCCTGCTGTAGAGATTGTACCGAAGTGAGAAGTCAGCCCTGTGCTCTAAAAATCCAAACCCCTCCTTAGTGCACCACATCTTTAGCCATGCATTAACCTCCCTAAGCTCCTTCTGCCTACCCTGGGCTAGCACATGGCACTGGTAGTATCTCAGAAAATACTACCTTGTAGGTCCTTGCCTTCAGCTTATTACCTAGTTCTCTAAAATCATTCTTTAGGACACTCCATCTTCCACTAACTTTGTCATTAATACCAATATGTACCAAGACCACCGGTTCATTTCCAGCCCCTCCCAATAATTTGTTTACCCGATCCACAACATGACGAACCCGAGCACCCGGGAGACAGCAAACTGTTCGATTGCTGGGATCTGGGTGACAAATCACCCTGTCTACCTTCCTAATAATAGAGCACCCTACAACCAAAACCTGTCTGTTGCTCTGCCTATTCTGCCCTCCCTCTCCTCCAGTAGAACTGTTCTCCCGGCTGTTAGAGGGAACAGCTCTATCTGGCATTGCCATTCCTGAATGGACATCCCCAACAGTTTCACTCAATCTGGCAAATCTGTTGGTGTTTGCTAACTCAGAACTGGCCTACCTCCTCCTGTTCCCCCTGATTCCCCTTCTAACTGTAACCCAGCTACCTCCCTGGACATCCTCACTAGCCCCAGCTCCACCCTCCATACTAGGCCCAGCTAACCGGTGCTCAGTGAGCACCAACCCCCTTTCCAGTGAAGCAATATCACTAAGTGCTACAATTCTCTTTTCCAGATCTCCAATTTTAGCTTCCAGAGAGGCAACATGCTTACACTTCTCACAGAGGTATGGACCCTGGATCATCTGTTCCAGTATTGCATACAAATGACAGGATGTACACTGAGTAAGGTTGCCACTGGACTGACTCATAATTATTATTATTTTCTACAAAATTTCAGTGGAAAAAATAAAGAATATAAAATAATATATTTGTAAAAAGTTTTCCTCCATTGCACTATAAATCTGCCCTCCCTTTTCTTTGAAGTCCCTCCTTTTAGTTAAACTCCTACGCTTTTACTAGAATTGCACTTGATACTAAAAATGTTCGCAACCTCACAAGTTCGCCCCTTCTCCTGTTTATATTAACTTCTGCCTTCTCACCTGGACACAATTAGTGCACTCTGCAAATTATCAGCCTTTACTTGTAGGGTAAATCCACTTGCAAACAGGCCTCAAAACAGCTCTCAAACCTTTTATACTAGTTTAACAGTCAAACCACACCCCTCTCTCCTGGGCACAATTAGCGCACTCTGCAATTTATCAGGCTTCACTTGTGGGGTAAATCCACTTGCAAATGAGTTTTTCAGCCCTTTTTTTAAGGCTGAAAAGTGCCCCCTCGGCTTATGCTCGAGTCCCCCGTGTCTCTCCACCCCTGTGTCTCTCTTTACCCCGTGTCTCTCCAACCCTGTGTCTCTCTTTCCCCCCCTGTGTCTCTCCACCCCCTTGGCTCTTTTCCTCCCCCTCCCTTATAATCCTCAAACCCCCCTCCTCATCCTCAACCCCCCCATCCTCAACCCCCCTCCTCATGCTCAACCCCCTCATCCTCAACGCCCCTCCTCATCCTCAACCCCCCCCATCCTAAACCCCCCTCCTCAACCCCCCTCCTCATCCTCAACCCCCCGCTGCGTAGGAACCCGGCATATGCTAATGATGTCACATGCGCGTCACATCATTAGCATTGGCCGGGTCCTGACGCAGCCGGAGGAGCGGAGGAGCAGCTGCTGATGGAAGGTAAGTGAGGGGAAATGGAGAGGGGGAGGTAATTAGAGGGGTAAAGTGAGGAGGGGGGTTAAGGATGAGGATGCGTGTTTAGGATGAGAAGGGGGGTTGAGGATGGGGGGTAGAGGGTGGGGGGTTGAGGAGGGGGGTTGAGGATGAGGAGGGGGTTTGAGAAGGGGGGTCGAGGAGAGAGGTTGAGGAGAAGGGGTTGAGAAGGGGGGTAGTGGAGGGGGGTTGAGGATGAAGAGGGGGGTTGAGGATAAGGAGGGGTTGAGGATGAGGAGGAGGGTTGAGGAGAGAGGTTGAGGATGAGGAGGTGTTGAGGAGGGGGAAGGGGGGTTGAGGAGAGAGGATGAAGAGGGGGGTTGAAGAGAGAGGTTGAAGGGAGTTGAGGATGAGGAGGGGGTTGAGGAGGGCGGTTGAGGAGGGAGGATGAGGAGGGGTGTTGAGGATGGGGGTCGAGGAGAGAGGTTGAGGATGAGGAGGTGTTGAGGAGGGGGAAGGGGGGTTGAGGAGAGAGGATGAAGAGGGGGGTTGAAGAGAGAGGTTGAAGGGAGTTGAGGATGAGGAGGGGGTTGAGGAGGAGGGTTGATGAGGGGGGTTGTGGAGGGGGGTTGAGGATAGGAGGGGGATGAGCATGAGGAGGTGGTTAAGGATGAGGAGGGGGGTTGAGGAGAGAGGTTGAGGATGAGGAGGGGGGTTGAGGAGGGGGAAGGGGGGTTGAGGAGAGAGGATGAGGAGGGGGGTTGAGGAGGGAGGTTGAGGAGGGGTTGAGGAGGGGGGATGAGGATGAGGAGGGTGTTGAGGAGAGAGGTTGAGGATGAGGAGGGGGGTTGTGGAGGGGGAGGAGGTGGAGGAGAGAGGATGAGGAGGGAGGATGAGGAGGAGGGTTGAGGAGAGAGGATGAGGAGGGAGGATGAGGAGGTAGGATGAGGAGGGGGCTTGAGTAGGGTAATAAGGGTCGGGGGAGGGAAAGAGACACAGGGAAGGGAGAGGGGGAAGAGACACAGGGGAGGGAGAGAAGGGGAAGAGACACAGGAGAGGGAGAGGGGGAGAGACAGGGGAGGGAGAGGGGGGAGAGACACAGGGGAGGGAGAGGGGGAAGAGACACAGGGGAGAGAGAGGGGGCACAAGAAAGGGGCACAGAGGGCACACAAGAGGGGGACACAGAGGGCACAAGAGGGACACAGGGGGCAGCACATTTCCCACTAAGTTTTCCCAGTATTTTGTGGTAAAATAGGTGCCTCAGCTTATACTCGGGTCGGCTTATACTCGAGTATATACAGTATATATAATATATATTTAAATAAATATATAGCTATTATAATATAAAATATAATTATTATAATATTTATCTTTGTACACACATATGAAAATAGGTCCAAAAATTGATATATGTTTTTATAATTCAGTTTAGGTTATATATTTTTTTATATACATTCTATATTTAAGTTCATCTCTACTTACACTTTTTGTGCCAGTATTTCTATACACATAAAACAAGACATTCTGTTAATCCTGAGAGGATTGTGATGTGGAGTAGGAGCCACAGTATTCCTTTCATAAATTGTAATTCTGCCTTAAAGGATCAGAAGAGTGAACATAGACCTTTAAAGGTTCATACAAGAAATATACATAGGAAGCATATACAGTTACCAGTGTATGTTGGTGTACCCCAAGTAAAACTGCGTTCTGCACCTGGAGAGAAAAAAAAGCATTACCATCAAGGACAGAAGGTCCAGGACTCTACTGCGGATCATGCTTTGCACCTGTCAACTTGCTATGAGAAAATACTACGCAAATTTATACATTCAAGATTCTATTTTGATGTTACAGTTCTGAGTTGGCAAACACCAACAGATTTTCCAGATTGAGTGTAACTGTCGGGGAATGTCCATTTAGGAATGGCAATGCCAGAGAAAGCCGTTCCCTCTAACAGCCAGGAGAACAGTTCTACTGGAGGAGTGGGAGGGCAGAATAGGCAGAGCAACAGACAGGTTTTGGTGGTAGGAGACTCTATAATTAGGAAGGTAGAAAGGGTGATTTGTCTCCCAGATCCCAGCAATCGAACAGTTTGCTGTCTCCCGGGTGCTCGGGTTCGTCATGTAGAACTACAGACTCATAACATAAGGTTATGCTTGCTAATGCCAGAAGCTTGCCAGGAAAAATGGGAGAGTTAGAGTTATTAGCAATTAATGAAAAATGGGATTTAATAGGCAACGTGGTGGGATGAATCTCATGACTGGACTGTTAATCTGGATGGTTATAACCTATTTAGGAAAGATAGAGGCAATGGTAAAAGAGGAGGAGGGATTTGTCTGTATGTTAAGCCTAAATTTAAGCCTATAGTCAGAGAAGATATTTATGGTGGACCTAGTGATAAAGTTGAATGTTTGTGGGTAGAGTTAAATAGCAAAGCAGCAAATTTCAAAAGAATATTAGTAGGAGTATGCTATAAACCCCCAAATATAGCTGAAAGTGAGAAAATACAATTATTCTTTTACAAATTTGAAATGCAGCTAAGCATGGGCAAGTTCAAATAATGGGAGATTGTAATTACCCTGAAATTAACTGGATAAATGAGACGAGCAGTTCAGCGAAGGGGAGCAGGTTTTTAAGTACACTCAGGGATCATTATCTGGCCCAGGTTATACAAGAGCCTACTAGAAATGAAGCTATCTTGGATTTAGTCATCACAAATAATATTGATATAGTATCAAATGTTGGAATAGGGCAAAGGTTGGGAAACAGTGATCACAACATAGTCTCATTTGAGATTGAATAAAAAAAAAAAGAAAACTATATTTTAAGGGGCCAACAAAAACTCTTAATTTTAAAAGGGCAGATTTTAACGGTCTAAGGGCAGCAATACAAAGTATAGATTGGGACAGAGAACCGATAGGTAAAAACACTGAACATAAATGGACAACATTTAAATCCTTACTAAATATACATACACATTGGCATATACCGTGTGGGAATAAAAGTAAAAAGGGGAAATCCCATCCAATGTGGCTTAACAATGATTTAAAGATCAAGATACAGAGTAAAAAACAGGTATTTAAATTATACAAACAAGAGGGAACAGAGACTGCTTTACGGGAATACAAGGAAATCAACAAGGCTTGCAAAAGCGCTATTAGACTGGCTAAAATAGAAACTGAAAAATTAATTGCAAAAGAGAGTAAGACTAACCCTAAAATATTTTTTAAGTATATTAATGGGAAGAATGTGAGGAAGGAAGCTATAGGAACATTACAATGTGACACAGGCCATCTGAAAATTAGTGACCATGAAAAGGCAGATGAGCTAAATACGTTATTTTCTTCGGTATACACAAGGGAGGTACCAGTGGTTGGGACACTGCAACATAATGGGGCTACACTACCTTTGTCAAATAATTGGTTAACACAGGAAGTAATCCAAAAGAGGTTGGAAAAAATAAATGTTAATAAAGCCCCGGGTCCAGATGGAATACATCCACGGATACTGAGGGAACTGGGTTCTGTAATAGCCAAACCATTACATTTATATTATCAAGATTCACTCAACACAGGGTGTCTACAAGATGACTGGAGAAAAGCAGATGTGAAAGCTATATTTAAAAAGGGAGCCAGAGCAAATCCGGGGAATTATAGACCAGTGAGCCTCACTTCTGTAGTGGGGAAGCTTTTAGAAGGGTTAATAAGGGATAGTATACAAGAATATGTCGATTTGAACAGGATTATAAGTAGAAGTCAACATGGATTTATGAGGGATAGGTCATGTCAAAAAAATCTAATTCGTTTCTATGAGGGGGGTAGTAGGAACCTGGATCAAGGCAACTCAGTGGATCTAGTCTTTTTGGATTTTGCAAAGGCTTTTGATACAGTGCCACATGGGAGACTATTGTGCAAACTAAGAGATACAGGAATTGCAGTAAATATCTGCTCATGGATTGATAGCTGGCTAAGAGACAGGAAGCAAAGGGTTGTTGTAAATGGAACATACTCCGATTGGACTAATGTGGTAAGTGGGGTTCCTCAGGGTTCAGTATTAGGTCCTCTCCTTTTTAACATATTTATTAATGACTTAGAGGTGGGACTGGAAAGTAGTGTCTCCATTTTCGCTGATGACACGAAGTTGTGCAAGGTAATTAAATCAGATAATGTGCTTTCCTTTTAAAGGGATTTACATAAAATTGAGGAATGGGCATCTAAATGGCAGATGAGATTTAATACGAATAAATGTAAAGTTATGCATCTGTGAAGGAAAAATAGCCATGCAATTTATAATCTGAATGGAGCAAATCTAGGTGTATATTGAAAGGGATTTGGGAGTGCTTGTGGACAACCACCTAGGTAACAGTGCTCAAAGCCAAGCAGCAGCTGCAAAGGAAAATAAAATATTAGCATGTATTAAGAAGGGTATAGAAGCAAGGGAAGCAAATATAATTCTGCCACTATACAAATCTCTAGTGCGCCCTCATTTGGAATATGGAGTACAATTTTGGGCACCACTTCATAAAAAGGACATTTTAGAGCTGGAAAAGGTACAGAGGAGGGCAAGAAAACTAATAGGGGGAATGGAGGGGTTAAGTTATGAAGAAAGACTAACCAAATTCAACTTATTTTCTCTAGAAAAAAGGCGTCTAAGAGTAGTTATGATTACCTTATATAAATACATCCAGGGTCAGTATAAAGATTTGTCAAGGGAGCTTTTTGTGCCAAGAGGTTTTCAACTGACAAGAAGACATCCCTTGAGGTTAGAAGTAAAAAGATCCCACCTTAAAGAAAGTAAAGGGTTCTTCATGGTAAGGGTGGTTAATCTGTGGAATTCTTTACCAGAGGAGGTGGTGACAGTGGATTCGATAGATAACTTTAAAAGGGGACTGGATTTAATTCTAATTAAAAAGGGAATTCAGGGTTATCATGGATAATTAGAGAGACAGTATTGATCAAGGGAGAAAACCGATCGCCAGTATCTGGTGTCAGGAAGGAATTTTTTTTTTTTCCCTTTGAGACGATTAGCTAAGTCTCACTTTTTTTTTTTTTCTGTTTGTCTTCCTCTGGATTAATTAATAATTAAAAACAAAATAAAAAATAAATAAATAAATAAATAATTGATTAATAATTAATTAACAACATATTAATTAATATTTAATCCGTATATTGTAGATCAGAGGAGATCTTAAAACCTTGAACTTGATGGACTGAAAGGCTTTTTTCAACCTTAAATACTATGTAACTATGTAACTACAACCTTACCCTAACCCCCTAACCTTTACCCAAACCCCCTAACCCTAACCCCCTACATCAGCAGTAAAATGCAGCGCCATCTAGTGGCTACTCGAGCCGACTGCTGGTATAACAGGAAAGGGGCCATCTTTTTTCTTTAATACTCTGGATCCTCAGTTTAATTTTTAAATGCTTATAATGTTTTCATAGACTGATCATTATAGTCCATTTAACTTGTGAATACTTTCTTTTGTTTAACTGTGTGTATTTTGTGGTGATGAACCACCAGCCATAATAAAAGTATGCTCTTGTGAAGAGATTTACTTGATAACAGGCAGAATGTTTTTGAAAGTTAAAAAAAGTAATGTCTTTAATATTTAATATTAGGTTTACAATCCTTTATCTGTCATTCCGAAATCCGAAAAAGCACACCACACTTGAGTGGCACCAATCTTGACCCAAGACGATTTAGGGTGTTACCATAATATACATTAAATATAATGTACTACCTTTCCAAAATCTGAAAAACATCTGGCCCCATGGATTTCGGATAAGAGACTGTGGACTTGTATATTCAATTGTGCTTTAATGGTGTCAGAGATTTCTTTTTGTTCCCAACAGGATTAGACAACTAGGAGAAATGGCAGGAAACTTTGGTTTGGTTAAAATATCTATTGAGTGCTATAGAAAGACTTCCAGTATGTACAGCCACTTGACAATAAAAGTTGAATAGAAAAGAAACTCTTCCACCTTAGAATGCAAGCAAACTAGCTATCCACATTGGAAGCACCAATGACACAAGCACAGTGCTTTTATATACTTGGCTTGTTTTTTTGCATCGTTTAATAGTTTCTGACTCTCCATGACCTCATGGACCCTAACACACCAAGTTCTGATCCACTTGATTTTTATGGCAGAGATACTGGAGTAGATTGCCAGTTTCTTCTCCAGTGGGCCACAGCATACAGCTCCTGGCATTCCTAGGTGGTCTCCCATCCAAGGCTTCATGTGGGTGTGACCTCTTGGTTTCTTGTCTGGAATCAAAGCCAGGCTGCAGTGGTGAAAGCAGAAAATCCTAACCATTGGACCACCAGGGAACCCATACTTGGCTTATGTAGCTGCTAATATCGTTAGTTTGTTAATTACTTAAACTACAGTGCTCCTTTAAAAATCTTGTATCTTTCAAGGTCTGTGTTTAATTCAATGTCTCCAATATTTATTCAAAATATTAATAATAATGGCTCTAAAAGGGTAAATCAATTCCCCAAACTCTATTCAAGGTACAGTTAGAAAATCATATGTTGTTGGGTCATTGTTGGATAAGTCAGTTGTACATTCAAAATATGTGGTGCATTAAGGAGAGATTTGGGTTTTTAGAGCACTGGGCTGACTTCTCACTTGGGTACAATCTCTATAAAAGGGATGGATTGCACCATAATGATGAGGGAGCTTTTTTGCTAGGGGATAGGATGGTAGAAAGGCTGGAGAAGTTTTTAAACTAGTAGGTGGGGGAAGGGACGAGATAGAAGTAATGGGATAGAAAGTGTAGATGGGGTAAGGTACGCATTATCGAGGCATGGGGGAGGACGTGGGGAGGGTTAGAACAGTCAATATTGCTAAGTAACTCAAGTACAGTGGCAGGCACTTCGGAACTCGTAACATAAGGTGTATGCTCGCTAATGCCAGAAGCTTGCCAGGAAAAATGAGAGAGTTAGTTATTAGCAATTAATGAGAAATTGGATCTAACAGGCATTAATGAAACATGGTGGGATGAATCTCATGGCTGGTCTGTTAATCTGGATGGTTATAACCTATTTAGGAAAGATAGGGGCAACTAATGAATTAATAACTAATCTGCATATTGCAGATCAGAGGAGATCTTAAAAGGTTGAACTTGATGGACTGAAAGTCTTTTTTCAACCTTAACATTAACCTTGTTGAATGTTTGTGGGTAGAGTGAAATAGCAGCAAATTCCAAAAGAATATTAGTAGGCGTATGCTATAAACCCCCAAATATAATTGAAAGTGAGGAAATGCAATTATTTGTTACAGA
Source organism: Discoglossus pictus (assembly GCA_027410445.1). Classification (NCBI taxonomy): domain Eukaryota; kingdom Metazoa; phylum Chordata; class Amphibia; order Anura; family Alytidae; genus Discoglossus; species Discoglossus pictus. Next base: position 44,687,929 of record CM050174.1, read on the forward strand.
TTGGAAATGCAGCTAAACATGGGCAAGTTCTAATAATGGGAGATTTTAATTACCCTGAAATAAACTGAATAAATGAGACCAGCAGTTCAGCTAAGGGGAGCAGGTTCTTGAGTAGATTCAGGGATCATTATCTGGCCCAAGTTATACAAGAACCTTCCAGAAATTAGGCTATCTTGTATTTAGTTATCACAAATACTATTCATATGGTATCAAATGTTGAAATAGGGCAACCTTTGGGAAACAGTGATCACAACACAATCTCATTTGATATTGATTAAAAAATAAATAACTGTAAGGCGTTAACGAAAACTCTCAGATTTTAATGGCCTAGGGCAGCAAAACAACATATAGACTGGGACAGAGAACTGACGGCTAAAAATACTGAACATAAATGAACCATGTTCAAATCCTTACTAAATAATACTTATCACCATATACTATGTGGAAACAAAAGTAGAAGGAGTAAATCACAACCCATGTGGCTTAACAATGAATTAAAGATGAAGATGAGGAGTAAAATAAAAACATTTCAATTATACAAGCAAGAGGGGACAAAGACTGCTTTACGTAAGTACAAGGAAATCAACAAGGCTTGCAAAAGGGCTATTAGATTGGCTAAAATCGAAATTTAAAAGTTGGTTGCAAAGGAGAGTAAGACTAACCCTAAAATATTTTTTAAGTATATTAATGGGAAGAAGGCGAGGAAGGAAGCTATAGGAACATTACAATGTGACACAGGCCATCTGAAAATTAGTGACCATGAAAAGGCAGATGAGCTAAATACGTTATTTTCTTCGGTATACACAAGGGAGGTACCAGTGGTTGGGACACTGCAACATAATGGGGCTACACTACCTTTGTCAAATAATTGGTTAACACAGGAAGTAATCCAAAAGAGGTTGGAAAAAATAAATGTTAATAAAGCCCCGGGTCCAGATGGAATACATCCACGGATACTGAGGGAACTGGGTTCTGTAATAGCCAAACCATTACATTTATATTATCAAGATTCACTCAACACAGGGTGTCTACAAGATGACTGGAGAAAAGCAGATGTGAAAGCTATATTTAAAAAGGGAGCCAGAGCAAATCCGGGGAATTATAGACCAGTGAGCCTCACTTCTGTAGTGGGGAAGCTTTTAGAAGGGTTAATAAGGGATAGTATACAAGAATATGTCGATTTGAACAGGATTATAAGTAGAAGTCAACATGGATTTATGAGGGATAGGTCATGTCAAAAAAATCTAATTCGTTTCTATGAGGGGGGTAGTAGGAACCTGGATCAAGGCAACTCAGTGGATCTAGTCTTTTTGGATTTTGCAAAGGCTTTTGATACAGTGCCACATGGGAGACTATTGTGCAAACTAAGAGATACAGGAATTGCAGTAAATATCTGCTCATGGATTGATAGCTGGCTAAGAGACAGGAAGCAAAGGGTTGTTGTAAATGGAACATACTCCGATTGGACTAATGTGGTAAGTGGGGTTCCTCAGGGTTCAGTATTAGGTCCTCTCCTTTTTAACATATTTATTAATGACTTAGAGGTGGGACTGGAAAGTAGTGTCTCCATTTTCGCTGATGACACGAAGTTGTGCAAGGTAATTAAATCAGATAATGTGCTTTCCTTTTAAAGGGATTTACATAAAATTGAGGAATGGGCATCTAAATGGCAGATGAGATTTAATACGAATAAATGTAAAGTTATGCATCTGTGAAGGAAAAATAGCCATGCAATTTATAATCTGAATGGAGCAAATCTAGGTGTATATTGAAAGGGATTTGGGAGTGCTTGTGGACAACCACCTAGGTAACAGTGCTCAAAGCCAAGCAGCAGCTGCAAAGGAAAATAAAATATTAGCATGTATTAAGAAGGGTATAGAAGCAAGGGAAGCAAATATAATTCTGCCACTATACAAATCTCTAGTGCGCCCTCATTTGGAATATGGAGTACAATTTTGGGCACCACTTCATAAAAAGGACATTTTAGAGCTGGAAAAGGTACAGAGGAGGGCAAGAAAACTAATAGGGGGAATGGAGGGGTTAAGTTATGAAGAAAGACTAACCAAATTCAACTTATTTTCTCTAGAAAAAAGGCGTCTAAGAGTAGTTATGATTACCTTATATAAATACATCCAGGGTCAGTATAAAGATTTGTCAAGGGAGCTTTTTGTGCCAAGAGGTTTTCAACTGACAAGAAGACATCCCTTGAGGTTAGAAGTAAAAAGATCCCACCTTAAAGAAAGTAAAGGGTTCTTCATGGTAAGGGTGGTTAATCTGTGGAATTCTTTACCAGAGGAGGTGGTGACAGTGGATTCGATAGATAACTTTAAAAGGGGACTGGATTTAATTCTAATTAAAAAGGGAATTCAGGGTTATCATGGATAATTAGAGAGACAGTATTGATCAAGGGAGAAAACCGATCGCCAGTATCTGGTGTCAGGAAGGAATTTTTTTTTTCCCTTTGAGACGATTAGCTAAGTCTCACTTTTTTTTTTTTTCTGTTTGTCTTCCTCTGGATTAATTAATAATTAAAAACAAAATAAAAAATAAATAAATAAATAAATAATTGATTAATAATTAATTAACAACATATTAATTAATATTTAATCCGTATATTGTAGATCAGAGGAGATCTTAAAACCTTGAACTTGATGGACTGAAAGGCTTTTTTCAACCTTAAATACTATGTAACTATGTAACTACAACCTTACCCTAACCCCCTAACCTTTACCCAAACCCCCTAACCCTAACCCCCTACATCAGCAGTAAAATGCAGCGCCATCTAGTGGCTACTCGAGCCGACTGCTGGTATAACAGGAAAGGGGCCATCTTTTTTCTTTAATACTCTGGATCCTCAGTTTAATTTTTAAATGCTTATAATGTTTTCATAGACTGATCATTATAGTCCATTTAACTTGTGAATACTTTCTTTTGTTTAACTGTGTGTATTTTGTGGTGATGAACCACCAGCCATAATAAAAGTATGCTCTTGTGAAGAGATTTACTTGATAACAGGCAGAATGTTTTTGAAAGTTAAAAAAAGTAATGTCTTTAATATTTAATATTAGGTTTACAATCCTTTATCTGTCATTCCGAAATCCGAAAAAGCACACCACACTTGAGTGGCACCAATCTTGACCCAAGACGATTTAGGGTGTTACCATAATATACATTAAATATAATGTACTACCTTTCCAAAATCTGAAAAACATCTGGCCCCATGGATTTCGGATAAGAGACTGTGGACTTGTATATTCAATTGTGCTTTAATGGTGTCAGAGATTTCTTTTTGTTCCCAACAGGATTAGACAACTAGGAGAAATGGCAGGAAACTTTGGTTTGGTTAAAATATCTATTGAGTGCTATAGAAAGACTTCCAGTATGTACAGCCACTTGACAATAAAAGTTGAATAGAAAAGAAACTCTTCCACCTTAGAATGCAAGCAAACTAGCTATCCACATTGGAAGCACCAATGACACAAGCACAGTGCTTTTATATACTTGGCTTGTTTTTTTGCATCGTTTAATAGTTTCTGACTCTCCATGACCTCATGGACCCTAACACACCAAGTTCTGATCCACTTGATTTTTATGGCAGAGATACTGGAGTAGATTGCCAGTTTCTTCTCCAGTGGGCCACAGCATACAGCTCCTGGCATTCCTAGGTGGTCTCCCATCCAAGGCTTCATGTGGGTGTGACCTCTTGGTTTCTTGTCTGGAATCAAAGCCAGGCTGCAGTGGTGAAAGCAGAAAATCCTAACCATTGGACCACCAGGGAACCCATACTTGGCTTATGTAGCTGCTAATATCGTTAGTTTGTTAATTACTTAAACTACAGTGCTCCTTTAAAAATCTTGTATCTTTCAAGGTCTGTGTTTAATTCAATGTCTCCAATATTTATTCAAAATATTAATAATAATGGCTCTAAAAGGGTAAATCAATTCCCCAAACTCTATTCAAGGTACAGTTAGAAAATCATATGTTGTTGGGTCATTGTTGGATAAGTCAGTTGTACATTCAAAATATGTGGTGCATTAAGGAGAGATTTGGGTTTTTAGAGCACTGGGCTGACTTCTCACTTGGGTACAATCTCTATAAAAGGGATGGATTGCACCATAATGATGAGGGAGCTTTTTTGCTAGGGGATAGGATGGTAGAAAGGCTGGAGAAGTTTTTAAACTAGTAGGTGGGGGAAGGGACGAGATAGAAGTAATGGGATAGAAAGTGTAGATGGGGTAAGGTACGCATTATCGAGGCATGGGGGAGGACGTGGGGAGGGTTAGAACAGTCAATATTGCTAAGTAACTCAAGTACAGTGGCAGGCACTTCGGAACTCGTAACATAAGGTGTATGCTCGCTAATGCCAGAAGCTTGCCAGGAAAAATGAGAGAGTTAGTTATTAGCAATTAATGAGAAATTGGATCTAACAGGCATTAATGAAACATGGTGGGATGAATCTCATGGCTGGTCTGTTAATCTGGATGGTTATAACCTATTTAGGAAAGATAGGGGCAACTAATGAATTAATAACTAATCTGCATATTGCAGATCAGAGGAGATCTTAAAAGGTTGAACTTGATGGACTGAAAGTCTTTTTTCAACCTTAACATTAACCTTGTTGAATGTTTGTGGGTAGAGTGAAATAGCAGCAAATTCCAAAAGAATATTAGTAGGCGTATGCTATAAACCCCCAAATATAATTGAAAGTGAGGAAATGCAATTATTTGTTACAGATTGGAAATGCAGCTAAACATGGGCAAGTTCTAATAATGGGAGATTTTAATTACCCTGAAATAAACTGAATAAATGAGACCAGCAGTTCAGCTAAGGGGAGCAGGTTCTTGAGTAGATTCAGGGATCATTATCTGGCCCAAGTTATACAAGAACCTTCCAGAAATTAGGCTATCTTGTATTTAGTTATCACAAATACTATTCATATGGTATCAAATGTTGAAATAGGGCAACCTTTGGGAAACAGTGATCACAACACAATCTCATTTGATATTGATTAAAAAATAAATAACTGTAAGGCGTTAACGAAAACTCTCAGATTTTAATGGCCTAGGGCAGCAAAACAACATATAGACTGGGACAGAGAACTGACGGCTAAAAATACTGAACATAAATGAACCATGTTCAAATCCTTACTAAATAATACTTATCACCATATACTATGTGGAAACAAAAGTAGAAGGAGTAAATCACAACCCATGTGGCTTAACAATGAATTAAAGATGAAGATGAGGAGTAAAATAAAAACATTTCAATTATACAAGCAAGAGGGGACAAAGACTGCTTTACGTAAGTACAAGGAAATCAACAAGGCTTGCAAAAGGGCTATTAGATTGGCTAAAATCGAAATTTAAAAGTTGGTTGCAAAGGAGAGTAAGACTAACCCTAAAATATTTTTTAAGTATATTAATGGGAAGAAGGCGAGGAAGGAAGCTATAGGAACATTACAATGTGACACAGGCTGATTATTAGTGACCAGGAAAAGGCAGATGAGCTAAATAGGTTCTTTTCTTCGGTATACACAAGGGAGGTACCAGTGGTTGGGTCACTGAAACATAATGGGGCTACACTACCTTCACCAAATACACGACCTTCAATGGTTAACGCAGGAAGAAATCCAAAAGAGGTTGGAAAAAATAAATGTTAATAAAGCTCCAGGTCCTGATGGAATACATCCAAGAGTACTGAGGGAGCTGGTCTTTGTAATAGCAAAACCATTATATCTAATTCTTCAAGATTCACTCAACACAGGGTCTCTACCAGATGACTGGAGAAAGGCAGAGGTGATACCTATATTTAAGAAGGGAGCAAGAGCAAATCCGGGGAATTATAGACCAGTGAGTCTCACTTTGGTAGTGGGAAAGCTTGTAGAAGGGTTAATAAGGGATAATATACTAGAATATGTCTGTTCAGACAGCATTATACGAAGGAGCCAACATGGATTTATGAAGGATAGGTCATGTCAAACAAACTTAATTAGTTTCTATGAGGCGGTCAGTAGGAACTTGGCTCAAGGCAACTCAGTGGATGTAGTCTTTTTGGATTTTGCAAAGGCTTTTGATACAGTGCCACATGGGAGACTATTGTGCAAACTAAGAGATACAGGAGTCGCAGTAAATATCTGCTCATGGATTGAGAGCTGGCTAAAAGACAGGAAGCAAAGGGTTGTTGTAAATGGAACATACTCCAATTTAACTAATGTGGTAAGTGGGGTTCCTCAGGGTTCAGTATTAGGTCCTCTCCTTTTTAACATATTTATGAATGACTTAGAGGTTGGATTGGAGTGTGGTGTCTTCATTTGTGCTGATGACACAAAGTTGTGCAAGGTAATTCAATCAGAAAATGATGTACTTTCCCTCCAAAGGGATTTGCATACATTAGAGGAATGGGCATTTAAGTGATAGATGAGATTTAATATGAATAAATGTAAAGTAATGCACATGTGAAGGAAAAATAGCCATGCAATTTGTAATCTTAATGGAGCAAATCTAGGGGTTTCAGATATTGAAAGGGATTTGGGAGTACTTGTGGACAACCGTCTAGGTAGCAGTGCTCAATGCCAAGCAGCATCTGCAAAAGGCAAGTAAAATATTAGCATGTATTAAGAAGGGTATAGAAGCAAGGGAAGCAAATATAATTCTCCCACTATACAAATCCCTAGTATGCCCTCATTTGGAATATGTTTTGGGCACCACAACATAAAAGGACATTTTAGAGCAACAAAGCTAATAATGGAAATGTAGGGGCTAAATTATGAAGAAAGACTAACCAAATTAAACTTATTTACTCTAGAAAAAAAGTGTCTAAGAGGGGATATGATATACAGGGTCAATACAAGGCTTTGTTAAGGGAACTTTTTGTGCCAAGAGGTTTTCAACTAACAAGGGGACATCCTTTGAGATTAGAATTAAAAAGATTTAACCTTAAAGAAAGAAAAGGATTCTTCACAGTAAGGGTGGTTAATCTGTGGAATTCTCTACCAAAGGAGGTGGTGACAGCGGATTCGATAGATAACTTTAAAAAGGCATTGGATATATTTTTAAATAAAATGGGCATTAAGGGCTATCCTGGATAAATAGAGAGGGAGTATAAATCCGATCGCCAGTATCTGGGGTCAGGAAGGAATTTTATATTTTTTCCCTGTTCAGACAATTGGCAAAGTTTCACTGTTTTTTTTTTCTGTTTGCCTTCCTCTGGATCAATTAACAATAAATCCACGTATTGCAGATAATAGGAGATCTAAAAAGGTTGAACTTGATGGACTAAAGTATTTTTTCAACCTAAATGACTATGGGCCTCATTCTATTATCGGCCGTTAACCGGCCGTAAGGCTGCGATTCCTTGCGGGGGTCCCGTTACCTTGCAATTCAATTAAACAGCCCCGCAAGGATCTCCTCTTACGGCCGGCCGTAAATCTTGCTACCGGCCGTAAGCTCTGAAAACTTAAAACTCAAAAATAAATTCAAGCCTGCACTGTACAGCTCTGTAAATGCTAGGGATCATATTGGGGGACATGAGGATTAAAAGTAACCCCCTCTCAAGCTTGCACATCAGCCCAAACCCGAGTTCAAATTAACTGTTTATTCTGCGGCTGCGGCGTGGGCGGGTCTGAGGTGCTCCAAGCCCTATGGACTTTTTACATGGATATTTGACGTATATTAAAAAATACATATTTTACGGATTTGAGTATAGGGGAATTTTGTGCTATTTTTGCTAACACCTAAAATCACTTTATAGTCTTCTCAAAGTGCAGGATGGCTTTATTTGGGCTATATTTCGTGCTTAATTGGTGCTAGCGGGACCTCTTTCCTGCAAGTAAGCTGCGGCTCGCTTTTAGCCTTGCTGAGAGGGTTCCCGGAGCAATTGAATTGCAAATAGGATTTTCTTACGGCCGATTTCCTTGCGGCCGTTTTAGATCAAAGGATTTCCTCCGGCAAGAGATAGCAGGGCACCGGCCGCAAGCCTGCCGGAATCCCCGGCCGGAGGGGAATAGAATAGCCGAATAGCTTGCGGCCGGTCCTTGCGGCCCCGCAAGGGCTGCGGCCGCTAATAGAATGAGGCCCAATGTAACTATGTAACTATGTATCTATGTAACCCATTCCAATATATTTGTCAAGAAAACAACTGAACAACAACAATGTAATGTTCATAATATCTTGATATGTACACAACTTTCCAAGCTTATTGGTAGGACTGCGCCAAGATTCAAGCATCAGTTCCCCAAGCAAATTACTATACTAATAAGAAGTCGTTTTATTAAAGGCTCTTGCTCACCTGGCATCAACATATAGTAATAGTACTTAAGTGTCCTGTGTCGATAGGGGCAATAATACTTCAATTGTAATTACTTGCATGGCAGATACAGATAACAGTCAAAGATAATTGTATATGAATGATACAAAATATTAAGGTTGTGTTTATTTCATTTTTCCCATTAACTTGTTGAGTTATTTAAATATTAATATAGAAAAAATGACCTTGATACTTTTATGCATTGTGCTAGAGCAATGGAGTGCCGCTCCAAGTAAACAATGCAACAGATTATGATGGCTAAAAGACAGGATAATAAAACAAGCAGATATATTGAAAATTAATTATCCCTACAGACTACAAACAAAAACGTAAAAAGAAATGAAAGCTTTTTCAGTGAAATAAGATTTTCATTTTTGATCATAACTGTAATTATATTTAGCTTGAATGACATTATATTACTCTGTCCTTTTGCAGGACTAATTTCAGCCCTGATTTATTTACGGACATGAGTTAAGACACATAAAAATGCAATATGCTCCTAAATATTATTTAATTTTAGCATGTTGGAAGTAATGGGATTAACATTTTATGTGCCAAGGAAGACGTTAATAAAAGGCATTTAATGGGCCACTGCATACTAGCACCATTAGCAGCTGGTTAAGTCATCGACATAAAACTTTTTTTTTGAAAAATCTGAATTTTTTAAAACAGAGCCTTTGGTTAAGATTGAAGTTGAAATGGCATAAGCAACAACAAACTCAGAGGTGCTCAATCAGAGAGTGAACTGACCTTAATAGGTTAGTTCTATGGACATGATAACTCACCCAGAGTAAACTCCTTTATCTCACTTGTGCCCTTCACAGGGAGATACGCGTTAACGGCTCGCCTCACTTCGCGAAGCTCGCAAGCGATGAGCACCTGCGGCGCTCATCGCCTACGTCGGACACACCATGCAAAGAGTGACAACGTCTCGTAGTTAGACAATTATAATATGTGATAATATTAACTAGCGACTTGCCTGTCAAAAAATGACGGTCAATACAATTTTAAAGCTGGGAATGCTGTTTGCCACACAATGTGAGTCTGTGACACTCTTAACCTTTTTGTTATGTAGAAAAAAGTACAACAGTTATAAGAACTTTTTTAAATTATTTTAACAGTCAACTTGTATTTCAACAACTGGAAAACCAATATTTTTTAACCATATTAAACTTTTTAATTGTCATGTATGCAGAAATAATGTAGCAATGGATTAAGTTTGTATGAATAAATAGTTTTAAACGATTACATAAATGCATTGCAACATGCAACTTATATTTGAAACATTGGTGAACCATTTATTAACCATTATTAACAATACTAAGATTTTTAAATCTGAGGTATGGATCAGTAACATAACATTAGGTCAACTCTATATCAATGAGTATATTAAACCATTACATAATGGTTTGTAACATGCAACTTTTATTTAAAGTACTGTTAAATAGGTATTGAATCCAAAGGAAGGCAAACAGTAAAAAAAAAAAAAAAACATTAAAACTTAGCCAATTGTATCAAAGAATGGAAAAAATAAATTCCTTCCTGACCCCATTAACTGGCGATCGGATTACTCCTTGGATCAATACTCTGTATTTAATTATACATTTATTTTTTACAACAAATGATCCTCCTCCAACTAACATGAACCCTTAATTACATACAATGAAACAACTTTTGTGACCTTTGAAAAAAACAATTTTGAATATTGAAGTCAATGCATTAAAATGTAAACAGTAAAAGTAATAAAATGTAAAGTAACTGTTTTGTGGGGCCAATCCTGGCAAAAAAATCATTTCCAAGACATTCCAATACTTTTTCTTTTTTGCATGTCCAAGTGGTTCCCTTAAAAAGAGCACAGCAGACTTTTAATTTTGCCTATGGGATATAACCACTGTTTATTCTTGTTGTTTTTTTTTGTATTCATTTTTTGTTGTTATTGTTGTAATTTTGTAAAATTGTACATAGAGTTTTCTATGTGAAATAATGATCCTCTAAAAAGAGGCAGAGTGACATAAAATGTTGTCCTCGAAATAAAACCACTGTTCTCTATGTTTACAAAACATCATAGTACACAGTGTTTGTTGTAAAAATGAGTCCATTGTGTAATAGATCACCCTGACTTGGGTTGCCTTCAATTGAAACTTTAATATCATCTGGATTTGTGCACCTTGAAAAAGCAACAAGGTGACAAAAACAGGTTCCTGTAAAAAATACCAACAGACTTAAAAGTTTGTCCTTCGGATTTATTTATGGTCATGGCAAATGCCATGATAACTGGAAATTGTCTCCTTTGAAGGACAAAAGGCAAACCACTCTCACTTGGAGCCAAATCAATTCTTGGTATAAAAACTCGTTCACCTTTATGGGTACCGTTCATAATTTCTGTATGTATGAAATTATCTTTTAAATCTTGCACAATTAATCTGGTCCCATTACAAAGTCCTTTTTTGGGATTCATATTTCTCAGTAGCATGACAATTGCCCCTTTTTTCAATTGCAAAACATGTGGTGGCATTCCAGATGGTGTTAAAGAATTGCTAAATTCTATACTAAAGTTAGATTTGCTGTCTTTATCGTCAGCCAGAACTGAATCTGCACTGTAATAATTCTTTTAGGGTGCGTTGATGAATTTAAACATTTTGTTATTTAGATTCAAGGCATTTATATTTTTTTATGTTAATGTCACTTTGTTTGCAATGTCTGAGTAATCGTCGTTATTGAGAGTGTTTAGAAAGATTGCCGATATGAGTGATTCCTTGCAAACCATTTGTGATGAAATTTCTACGGAATCATCCGGTAAATTATTTATTTGTGGACGTTTTCCTTCTCCAATTTGAATCAGCCAATAATTGAATGAATGCAAATTGTTCTCTCATTTGCTTTGGCATTTGACATAGTGCTGCTTCTTCCAGACACCTCTCCCATTCTGTATCATCTGCTATGAAGCTTTGATGTCTTGCAGCTAATAGGAAAGTATCATAAACTATGTAATTCACTGTGCGTAAATGTTCATAACTTTGTGCACCGGGAACATGTAAAAGAAGTAATCTTAACCTGAAACGTTCAATGTCTCTTGGACTGACGGTATACATTTGTGGTATAATTTTATGAGTATCTCTTTTTGGTTGTCACCATTGGCCATTTACAAATACATAGTGATATGGAATCTCAATGTATAAAATTTGTCTGTCCTCAGTGTCCTGGCAGTTTAATTGAAACCAAGCAGTAAGTGTTGTTTATCTATGTTCACTTTATGCTAAAGCAGTTGTTTCATTGCCTGCAGTAAAGCAAACAAATTGACTGTGTGGCAAATGTACAGCTAATCAATACACAGCATGTGACCGATCATGCATCTCAAATTTCAGAAGACGCCACATTGCTTCTGGAGCACTGACATAGCGAGCATCTAAATAATTAGAAAGTTCGTCATGTAAAATTGGATTTTCCTTTTCGTTTTGTGCACCTTGCACAACAACAGTTGCTGCATCATATCTTTTATATATATATTTATACACATTTTTGATGGATTTAATAGAAGTGCAAGCTTTCACATTTATGTGTGCATTGTACTTCATCACCAAATGTGGATTGTATGGAACTACATATCTTTTATCAAACTTTTGTCCACGGATAATAGCTGTTTGTCCTTCTCTTCTTTTATACAAAGGGTATCCATCACAATTAGAATACGTTTGCATTTGAAATTGTTTTGGGAACTCTTTTGTACATTTTTTATTTTCCATACATGGTGAATTTGGATATCATAAATCTCATAAAGTTTGGAATATTTTTCTGGATGTGGCAATTCAGAAGTAATTACTGAATCCACTCTCTCTGAATTTACATAGTTACATTGTATTTAAGGTTGAAAAAAGACTTTCGGTGCATCAAGTTCAACCTTTTAAGATCTCCTCTGATCTGCAATATGCGGATTAACTATTAATTATTTAATTGTATAAAAAAAAAATCAATTCCCTCCTGATCCCAGACACCGGCGACCGGACTTCTCCCTGGATCAATACTGCCTCTCTAATTATCTATGATAACCCTAAATTCCCTTTTTATATAGAAATAAATCCAGTCCCCTTTTAAAGTTATCTATCGAATCCTCTGTCACCACCTCCTCTGGTAGAGAATTCCACATATTAACCACCCTTACTGTGAAGAACTCCTTTTTTCTTTATGGTGGAATCTTTTTACTTCTAACCTCAAGGGATGTCCTCTTGTCAGTTGAAAACCTTTTGGCACAAAAAGTTCCCTTGACAAATCTTTATACTGACCCTGGATGTATTTATATAACGTCATCATAACTCCTGTTAGAAGCCTTTTTTCTAGAGAAAATAAGTTTAATTTGGTTAGTCTTTCTTCATAACTTAGCCCCTCCACTCCCCTTATTAGTTTTGTTGCCCTCATCTGTACCTTTTCCAGCTCTAAAATGTCCTTTTTATGAAGTGGTGCCCAAAATTGTACTCCAAATTCTAAATGAGGGCACACTAGAGATTTGTATAGTGGCAGAATTATATTTGCTTCCCTTGCTTCTATACCCTTCTTAATACATGCTAATATTTGATTTGCCTTTGCAGCTGCGGCTTGGCTTTGAGCACTGTTACCTAGGTGGTTGTCCACAAGAACTCCCAAATCCCTTTCAATACCTGATACCTCTAGATTTGCTCCATTAAGATTAGAAATTGCATGGCTATTTTTCCTTCCCAGATGCATAACTTTACATTTATTCGTATTAAATCTCATCTGCTATTTAGATGCCCATTCCTCAATTTTATGTAAATCCCTTTGGAGGGAAAGCACATCACTATCTGATTTAATTACCTTGCACAACTTCGTGTCATCAGCAAAAATGGAGACACCACACTCCAATCCTACCTCTAAGTCATTAATAAATATGTTAAAAAGGAGAGGACCTAATACTGAACCCTGAGGAACCCCACTTACCACATTAGTTAAATCGGAGTATGTTCCATTTACAACAACCCTTTGCTTCCTGTCTTTTAGCCAGCTCTCAATCCATGAGCAGATATTTACTGCGACTCCTGTATCTCTTAGTTTCCACAATAGTCTCCCATGTGGCACTGTATCAAAAGCCTTTGCAAAATCCAAAAAGACTACAACCACTGAGTTGCCTTGATCCAGGTTCCTACTAACCTCCTCATAGAAACTAATTAGATTTGTTTGACATGACCTATCCCTCATAAATTCATATTGACTCCTACTTATAATCCTGTTCAAATAGACATATTCTTGTATATTATCCCTTATTAACCCTTCTAAAAGCTTCCCCACTACAGAAGTGAGGCTCACTGGTCTATAATTGACCGGATTTGCTCTTGCTCCCTTTTTAAATATAGGTATCACATCGGCTTTTCTCCAGTCATCTGGTAGAGACCCTGTGTTGAGTGAATCTTGAAAAATTAAATATAATGGTTTGGCTATTACAGAATCCAGTTTCCTTAGTACCCTCAGGACCCGGGGCTTTATTAACATTTATTTTTTCCAACCTCTTTTGGATTACTTCCTGTGTTAACCAATTATTTGGCAAAGGTAGTGTAGCCCCATTATGTTGCCGTGTCCCGTATTCCAGTTTATCTTTTTTCCTGCAGGATTAGAAGTATGTGTGCATGTGGCAGGCCTATTTTTTGAAATTCAATGGTGTCACGATCTGCTTCTTCAAGGGGGCTTGATATGAACCTAGTTCAAACCTACCCCAGCAGAATCATGTAGTTCCTGTTCTCTGTGGCACAAAAGATGGCTTCTGAAAAGGTACAGGCAGACAATACTGCATACAGGTTATTTAGTGGCCCATGGCAAGACCACTCCCCAAGTCAGGATAAACCACACAGAAATAGTCTCACACCTTGTTTATGTGAAAACTATCTCTAAACCTTTTATTGAATGATCCAAACAACATATTTATACTCTCCAATACCACACCCTTGTGTGCATTTGTGTATGTGTGATGTCAGACCATCTGGCTTGCAACCTTGGGCTATCAAAGCTCTTGAGATCAAATTCATTAGATATCTAGTGAGCAAACCTTTATGTTAAACTCAAGTGTTTGCTTAGGACTACCTGAAGTACATGCATCTGTCTTGACCCAAGGTCTGTATTTGTGAGTGTGCAATGATCTGCATCTAACTCCTATGCAGAGCATTTCTACCAATTCTACATATGTTCTATATAACATTTTCCCTCTTATAATATAGTATAGTATAACTAGGATACATAATAACCATGTACAGGCCACATATAACCACACAATAACACATAATCACAATGTAACAATGTCATCCTCCCTTGGACATATTCATAAATTACTGACAATATGAGTCCATAAACAATTAAATCATGACAAATGGTATAAACAAAAGCCACACATTTTCCAAATAACTGCGCTTTAGTTATATCATGTATTAATGAATTGAGTTTTAATTTGAATACTATTGCCACTAAATCTGGTCGGTCAAAAGTATTTTGTCCAAGATTCAAATTTTCCTTGATCTCTGGCCATTGTGGATTACATGTGAATGTAATGAATACATGTGGGTTTCCAAATTTAGTGACAATAGCTATGGCATCATTATACCTTTCTTGCATGTTGTGAGGAGATCATTGGAAGTGGATGGCAAAATGATTGCTCTTCCAGCTGGAATGTCTCTCTTGGTTGCCAATTCAGCAACATAATCCATCAATGCAAATATTGTTCTATGCAAAGCTTGTTTTGTTGAAATTTGATAACATTTAGATTATTTGCTTCAACTTGTAGATAGGAATCAATAATCCATTGTTGAGTGAGTTTGCCCCTGCATAAAATAAGATTAAAATGATCCCGAATAGCAGTTTGTGCCACTTTATATTCCAGCATAGAAATAATGCATCTAACACGAACTTTACTATTGGGATAAATTTGCAATTGCAATTTTGGTTCCCATCCTGGCTCACCATTTGGAAAGAAAATGGAATATGTCATTGGGTCCAAATTACAACTTAATATGTTCATGTTTATAAAAGGTTCGTCTTCATTGCGTCAATATATTCTAATATCCAGCTGAAAAGGAGGTTCACCATCCTCATTTTTAAAGACCATGGCAACCTCATTTACTGTTGGTAAATGATACCGTCTTTGATTAGTATTACGATCTCTTTTCAAAACCATATTTACTCTTGGCATTGGCAATTGATGCATTTGAGCATGTTGCTGTTGTTCTCTTTCAACCTGTTCTAATTGCTTGTATGCTTGACTGTATGGGTTGTTGGCCATAATTTTATCCAGCTGTTCAAAGATTATGCGCAAACACTGTTTATTTTCTGGAAGCATCATCTGTTGTTCAACAGCTTCCATTATATCTAAGACATATAACTGTGCATATTTCCTTTGCTCTTCTTCTTGTGGGTGTAAATGTGAAGTGCGGTGGTAAATTTGTCTTTGAACTCTAAAACAATATGGACCATGTCCTGTGACATTTTCTGCCAATGTAGCACCCATAGAAGCAAATGAAATTGCACTGTTATATGACCTGATATTTTTAAAATTTGTATATTTTGGAAATGTTGGATCGCTCATTATACATTGTAAGTAATCTGGAAATGTGTGTCTTTATGGAAGTCTTTTCTTTCCTTTCTGACAGCAACTAATGAAGTATTTCCTTGAGAAAATGATAGGCTCCACAAAACTGACAAACCACATTGCGTAATCTACAATAATGAGTGTCTACTGTTAGTGTTGTAATGAAAGCAGTATCCTGAGCTTCCTCCACATAGATATTACTACAACTTTCTATATCTACATTGGTGTCATGTGCATAAACATTGGTGTCATGAGGCAATATTTGGTCATTAGGCAATGTTTAACAGACATTTTTTTTTTACGTTTTCTTTTCTTTGAAGCTCCAGCACACTCACTTTGTGCTTATCTACTCATTTTTCTTTTATTTAAAAGTCTCTGTCGGTCTTCTTCTCTTAAGCGTTGGGAAATCTCGGGGGACTGTGCATCTCTCCACCTTTGCTTCTTTTCCCTTGCCGCTCTTCTTTTGCGTTCAATCCTGTCTCCATTGTCCGCAATTGTAATCTGTAATTATAAATAAAGGTGTAAGATATAATGTTTTTTTGTATTGTACATATTGTGAATCAATAAGTGACATCAATGGTAAACCTAAAGAGGTAATTATGTTTTCCTAAAGAAGGGCAAGCACAAAGAGCTATGACCAAAGTATAGATCTGGCTTAAAGTAATGTGCAATTTTGTTATTTAATTAATTAATTAATAAATCAATCAACTTCTGAGGTGTAATTTGCGTTCTTTAAAAGTTAATTAGGTAAGCATATATGTATGCATAAGTAATGTTTACTTTTTTTAATTATTAATGAGTAATGAAATTCTAAGGGCCTCTTTCATTTGCAATTTGGGCAATTGATTTGGGCTCTATATAAGCACATAGTATATTTTTATACAGAAGTTTTTAGTTGGTGAAGACCTTGCTTTTTGATAGATGTTCAGTAAACTTCTGTAAAAAAAATATGCTATGTGCTTATATGCTTATATAGAGCCTTATTCAATTTTGCAAATGGCAATTGAATGAAGGGCTAAATGAATAGTTTAATTAATTAATCATTAACTGTCATCAATTCAAAAAAGGGCCTCATTAAATCATATACCTGTGAAATTGATCTTATTGTAGCTGAAATCCGGCAGAGCTCACTCTCTGTCTTCAGTCAGGTGCAGAGATGAGGAATCTGTAAAATTACATGAAATTATTTGTAATTTTTGTATTTAATTAATTTGTGTCTCTTTGAAAGTATGATGTTTAGTTGGCATACATGCAAAACATAAACGCATAATCATCAATATATTCATAAAGAAAAGCAGTATAAAATATGAAATATAGCACATGTCAGAATGTAAGAAACTGCTTTAAATATTTAAGTGGTTTGAAGGTCCTATCCGTGTCAGGCAGTTATAAGCACTCCAGATATTTAAGTGCTTTGTAAAATGTACATATTTTTGTATCCATTATAAAAAATGTTTTTGAATTATTATTAATTAATCCAAAAGCAATGTACATGGATGAGCAGTAAGGCATATATATAAGTGCAGGTAAAAAAATGTTATTATTTTTATTACAGTGTAAAATTTTTAAATGTTTTTGTTAATGATTACTAATTATTAATTAATGAATATATTGATATACGTTAATTAATCAATAACTGTCATCAATCCAAAATAAAAAGACAATACTTTTTTCTTCCATAAGAACATAATTAAATGATATACCTCTCTGTGTTCAGTCAGCTTGAGACATGATGAAACTGTCAAATAAGATGGAAAGCATTTGTAATATTTGCATTCTTCCTTATCAGGCAATCAGCGGCAACACGGATATATCAGTGCATTGTAAAATATACATATATATATATATTTTTTTACTATTACTAATGAATATTTAATAAAGTAATGTAGGGTAATGATCAGTAATACAGATATATAAGTGCAATGGGAAATCTATATTTTTTTATTGCATTGTAAAATACAATTTTTTTTTAAATGATTACTAATTAATAATTAATAAAATAATGTACATTAATAATTAATCAATGAATAAATATATTAGAAAGAGGTAAGCATTAATATATTAATAAACTATAGGCAGTTGAAAATTTTCCATTTTGTTTTTTGATAATGATTACTAATTACTTATTAATAAAATAATGTACATTCATAATTAATCAATGAATAAATATATTAGAAAGAGGTAAGCATTAATATAATAATAAACTAAAGGGAGTTGAAATTTTTCAAATATTTTTTTTGATAATGATTACTAATTAATAAATTAATGTACATTACTAAATAATTAATCAATGAATAAATATATTACAAAGAGCTAAGCATAAAAACATTCATAAATTATAGGCAGTTTAAATCATAAGTTTGTTGCTCAATATTTTTAACTAATAATATATATAAAATGTTAATAATAATTAATGTATTAATTATTTATCAATTATAAGTAATATAAATTAATATACTTTACCTATTTGTAATTAATATTCAGCAATCAGTATCCTGAAGAGCTAACAATCTCTTTGGATTTTCCGGCAGCAGAAAATGTTCACTCAGACTGTCATCACCTGAGGAGAAATTGTCAGCTCAGTGGCAAGTGTGCCCTATATACTGTGTAGGCTGCGTGCGGGATACCAAATGTGTAAGGGCCTCATTCTATTATCGGCCGTAAAACGGCCGTAAGGCTGCGATTCCTTGTGGGGGTCCCGTTACCTCGCAATTCAATTAAACGGCCCCGCAAGGATCTCCTCTTACGGCCGGCCGTAAATCTTGCAACCGGCCGTAAGCTCTGAAATCTAAAAAGTCAAAAATAAATTCAAGATAGCTCTGTAAAGCTCTGTAAATTCTAGGGATCATATTGGGGGACATGAGGATTAAAAGTAACCCACTCTCAAGCTTGCACATCAGCCCAAACCCGAGTTCAAATTAACTGTTTATTTTCCGGCTGCGGCGTGGGCGGGTCTGAGGTGCTCCAAGCCCTATGGACTTTTTACATGGATATTTGACGTATATTAAAAAATATATATTTTACGGATTTGAGTATAGGGGAATTTTGTGCTATTTTTGCTAACACCGAAAATCACTTTATAGTCTTCTCAAAGTGCAGGATGGCTTTATTTGGGCTATATTTCGTGCTTAATTGGTGCTAGCGGGACCTCTTTCCTGCAAGTAAGCTGCGGCTCGGTTTTAGCCTTGCAGAGAGGGTTCCCGGAGCAATTGAATTGCAAATAGGATTTTCTTATGGCCGATTTCCTTGCGGACGTTTTAGATCAAAGGATTTCCTCCGGCGCGAGCGGCCGCAAGAGATAGCAAGGCGCCGGCCGCAAGCCTGCCGGAAGGGAATAGAATAGCCGAATAGCTTGCGGCCGGTCCTTGCGGTCCCGCAACGGCTGCGGCCGATAATAGAATGAGGCCCTAAGTGTGTAAGTTAGTGCTGTAGAATGGCGGCGTTAATATTTGTATTCATCCTTATCAGGCAATCAGCGGCAACACGGATATATCAGTGCATTGTAAAATATACATATATATATATATATATATATTTTTTTTTAAGTTAGTGCTGTAGAATGGCGGCGTTAATGTATGTTGTACGCGTTGCGGCCTTCCTATTATTATTTTTTGCACCTCATACGTGCCTGTGAAAGTTGTACGTCCCTGGCTGTGTTTTCCACTGTTCGGGGTCGTGTAGCCTCGTTTTAATTTTTTTCAGCTGCCATATTTTTTCTCACTTAGCCGATTTTCAAGTTCCGAAGCTGCCTAATTCGACTTAAATTTGCGTTTCACCTCACTTTCAGACGTCCTGGCTGTTCTTCCGTGCTGTGTGTGATGTTTTTGTTGTATTTGTATTTTTTGTGTTTTTTGGTTTGCACGGTTCGGCCGTTAAGTTCGTATTTTTGCAACCTTGTATTTTTTGTTTTTTAAATCCCGCGGCTCGTATTTTTTTTTCTAAGTCCCGATTTCCTTTCCTATTTTTTGCGATGTCATATATATATATATTTTCTGCTCATTGCAGTTTATGCCCCCCTCCGCAAATGTGGCCCCTCGCTTCGCGAGGGCCCCATTTGCGGCCTGCAATGGGCCTTCGGCTCATTGCAGGGGACATTAAAGCCTCCACCTCCGCAAATGCGTCCTTGCTTCGCAAAGTCTGCATTTGCAGCCAGAACTGTGCCCCTCGCTTTGCGAGGGAGGCAGTTCTTGCAAGCTCACAAAGCGTGACGACGACTCGCAGTTTGACAATTATAATATGTGATTCCATCACGTGTTAGGAGATCTAATAGCATTATTTCATTGCCCAGAGATGCTGTTTAGTCATATCCGAATCTCTGCGACATTATGGACCACACCAGGCACATCTGTTAAGTCACTGCCCGCTAAGTTCCATCAAGCTCATGTTAGTTGCTTTAATGATCTAATCTGTCCCTCTCCGCCTCTGCCATCCTCTTCTTCAAGTGCCTTCAATCTTTCCCAGCATTAGAGTCTTCTCTAAGGAATATTGGCTTCTCAAGATATGGTCAAAATATCTGAGCTTCAGCGTCATGATCATATCTTTCGGTGAACAGTTTGTCTTGATTTCCTGAAGTAGTAGTGGGTTGCCAGTTTCTTCTCCAGTGGGCCACAGCATACAGCTCTTGGTATTCCTAGGTAGTCTTCGATCCAAGTACTGACCAGGCCCAACACCACATGACTTCAGGGTGGTGTAATCTTTTGGTTCCCTGACTGGAATGAAAACCAAGGTTGCTGCGGTGAAAGCACCGAATGCTAACCACTGGACCACCAGGGATACTATATACCTATTATGATAATCAAATTATCCCTGTTGAAGTATTTTGTCTTGGTCAGTACATAAGTTTATACATTTGAGCATAATGGCTTTTAAGATTTTCAGATATTTTAATATATATATATCTTTAAAAAAAAAAAAACACTATACATTTTTACTTGAACATAATAAAGATTAAATGTTACCTCTCTAATCTCTAACCTACATTGCAGCTAAGTATTATAATAGGTAGCACCGACAGTATATTTTTGTCAATGACTCATGATATGTATATGGTAACCAACCAGCACAATACACAATCACAGTAAACTCATGCCAATAAAAACCTTTGAATTTAATTTGGTTATTTGTTGTTGTTAAGTCGTTTAGTCGAGTTCGACTCTCCATGACCCTATCGAACGCAACATGCCAGGCACATCTAATTGTTATGATTCCGGTCATGCTTATCCATACGGTCCTTGTGGCAAATATACTGGAGTAGATGGCCAGTTCCTTCTCCAGTGGGCCGTGATTTGTCTAACCTCTCTGCTATGACCTGCCTATCTTGGTTGACCTTACATGGTTCAACTTACAGCTTCATTGAAGTACACAAGCCCTTTCACCATGACAAGTTAGTGATCCAGAAGTGGAATGTGTTCATATGTCAATATAATTACTTACTGTACATTTTTTTTGTATAATTTCTCTGGGATATTGTAGGCATCCATTTTATACTGTTCAACCTACTGTTCCACATGCAGTGCAAGGTCACTGCTGGAATGGTTTATTCTAGGAGAACACTACCCAGTAGTACTACAGTGCACAAATCTCAAACACAGAGACAGTATTTACCTTGTGCAGTGTTTAAAGAGATGTGAAAGGTTTCTGGATTAACTGGAACAAACATGCCTATATAACTATTTCCCCTTTTGGATCACTACCTTGTTGTGGTGAAGGGGCTTGTGTACTTCAATGAAGCTGTGAGCTACACCATGTAGGGTTATCCAACAATCATCATAGCAGAGAAGTCAGACAAATTGTTGTCCACTGGAGAAGTAACTGACAACCCACTCCAGTATCTTTGCCACTGAACAACAACAACGACAATATATATCTTTGCGGTTACAGTTGTGCTCAAAAGTTTGCATACCCAGGCAGAAATTGTGAAATGTTTCCATTTATTTACAAAATATGACTGATCATGCAACACATTTTTTTTTTATTGAAGTATAGTGATCATATGAAGCCATTTATTATTACATAGCTGTTTGGATCCCTTTTAAATCATAATGATAACAAAAATCACCCAAATGACCCTGATCAAAAGTTTACATACCCTTGAATGTTTGGCCTTGTTACAGACACGCAAGGTGGCACACACAAGGTAAAATGGCTATTAAAGGTTAATTTAACACATGTGTGGCTTTTTAAATTGCAATTAGTGTCTGTGTATAAATAGTCAATGAGTTTGTTAGCTCTCATGTGGATGCACTGAGCCGGCTAGATACTGAGCCATGGGGAGCAGAAAAGAACTGTCAAAAGAACTGCGTAACTATGTAATGGAACATCATAAAGATGGAAAAGGATATAAAAAGATAACCAAAGTCTTGAAAATACCAGTTAGTACTGTTCAATCACTTATTAAGAAGTGGAAAATTCAGGGATCTCTTGATACCAAGCCAAGGTCAAGTAGACCAAGAAACATTTCAGCCACAATTGTTCAGAATACAAAGAGTGGTAAACCATTTAAGAATCATATATAAGATCTTAGGCAGTAAAACAGAGCTTATAAGCACCTCTCAATAAAATAAAATAGATATACAGACATTTTTATAGATATTATATTTGCAGTGAAATCTAGAAGCCTTCCATGTTCTATTAAGGGCTCTTCTATGAACCAACGTAAACCACCCAGATACCGACAGTGGAGCAGATGGAAATACTAATAAAACTAAGCAATTCCACTGAAAATGAATCAAATTATGTTTCAAAGCTTTTATTAACATGGTAATTTACTATGGGTTTCCCTGGTGGTCCAGTGATTAGGATTCAGTGCTTTCACTGCTGCAACCTGGGTTCAATTCCAGTCAGGGAACCAAGAGGTCATACCACCCTGAAGCAGAGCAGGGTTGGGCCCTGGATGGGAAAACACCTAGGAATACCAGGAGCTGTATGCTGTGGCTTATTGGAGAAAGAACTGGCAACCCACTCCAGTATCTCTACCAGCATGGTGTGTTGTGGTCCATGAGATCATGGAGAATCGGCCACAACTGAGGAACACAAACACAATTTACTATGATTCCACAATGTGCCTTCTTTACAGTGCCCCTTTAATTGCAGACAGGGACCGATAGGGCCACAGGACATACATTGTGATATATACTGGCAGTGAGATTATATTACTTGGTGAGAGTAAGGAAGCGGCTAGTTAATACAACTGAGCAGTGGATTAATGTCAGCTCGATGTGGAGATCTGTGAAACGCTGGCTGCGCCGAGGAGCTTCTTTCTGCATGGGTAGGCGTGCAGGTGCACTTCAGACTGCGCAGCCAAGCAGAGAGAGAGAGAGAGCAGAGCATCATGGGTCTTAAGATATGACAAGATGCAGGCTGCAGACCAACAACGTGACACCTTGAAATATACATTTACATACAAGAAAATAAAAGCTACTTCTTATCATGAGAGGAAATACTAGATTGCACGCTCTTTTGCCTTAAAGAACATTTTTATAGAATACAGCTTATGAAGAACTTGACGATTTAGAAAATGTATAATAAATAAAAGTTGTTGTTTAGTTGTTCAGCCGTGTACGACTCTGTGACCCTATGGACTGCAGCAGTCCAGGCACATATGTTGTGCTTATCCATAAGGATTTCTGGGCAAAGATACTGGAGTGGGTTGCCAGTTCCTTCTCCAGTATAGTTACACACAGAGCAATAAAAAATAAGACAGAACAATATAACATAACACAATGCAATATAGAAATATGCAGTGCAATATAACATACAGCAGAGCAATTTAGAGACACAAAGAGCAATAGAGTGACATATAGAGCCATCTTATATGAGGCAGAACAATATCGAGACATAAAGAACAATATAACATGAGGCAAAGCAATATAGAAACACCAAGCAAAATTAAATGATTGAGCACAATACAGTGATATAGAGCCATGTAATATGATGCAGCACGATATAGAGATATGCAGAGCAATATTATATGATGCAGAGCAATATAGAGTCACACAGAAAGCTATATAAACTGATGTAGAGCAGTATACTTACACAGAGTAATATAACAAGGTACAGAGCAATACAGTGACAAACAGCATGGTAATATGATGCAGAGCAATATAGCGATACGAAGAGCAAAATAACATGATGCAGAGCAATACAATACAGAGCCATGTAATATGATGCAGCACGATATAGAGATATGCAGAGCAATATTATATGATGCAGAGCAATATAGAGTCACACAGAAAGCTATATAAACTGATGTAGAGCAGTATACTTACACAGAGTAATATAACAAGGTACAGAGCAATACAGTGACAAACAGAGTATGGTAATATGATGCAGAGCAATATAGCGATACGAAGAGCAAAATAACATGATGCAGAGCAATACAATACAGAGCAATGTAATATGATACAGAGCAAAATAGAAATATGCAGAGCAATATAATGTAAGGCAAAGCAATATAGTGACATGAAGAGCAAGATAAAATGATGCAGAGCAACACAGTGATTCAGAGACACAAACAGCTAAATAACATGATGCATAGCAATATAACAGGACTAGAAAATTGCCCGTCAAAAAATGACGGCAATGAAATTGTAAGGTAGCTAATGCTGTTTGGTGTCTAATAATGAAATCTATAATACATTAATAAATGAATATACTTTCCGTATTTTGAAGCATTGTGTTGAAGAGCTGCAATCTGTTTTGATGTTGCTGCAGCATTACTGGTGTGGAGCTGCTGTGTAAGCGTGCTGAATGTGTGCAGTCTAATAGTGTGCGTGCGCGAGACGAAACCGTTAGCGTAGTTGTGTACTTCCGCATTGGAGTAAAATGGCGGGTAATGTGTGGTATGCGTCTTAGCGGAATATCCGTAGGTCTTTTGTGGTGTTTTGCGAGTTTCTTGTGGTGTTTTGTGTGTTTAGAGTGCTGTAGCCTCGTTTTCGTTTTTTTAAGCAGCCATTTTTTCTCTCGCTTAGAGATTTTTTTAGTGTCGAAACTCTTTTATTTTGAGTTAAATGAAGGTGTAAGTTGCTTTTCTGAGGTCCTGGATGCTCCCTCTTGCTGTAGGTAAGCTTTTTATGTATGTGCTGTGTGTATTTATTGTGTTTTGATTTTTTTCATGTTCGCGAGTTGCAGCCGATTTTTGCGAGGTCGTAATGAGTGTTAATGTGTCTCGTATGTTGTTTGCGTTGCGAGGTAAACTTTGCTTCGCGAGAGCCAGGCCGCGGCTCGCTACGCGAGCCCGCAAGCATTAGCAACAACTCGTACGCTCACAACTATATATGTAATGCAGAGCAATAAAGCAATTCATGCAGAGCATGATAACATGATACAGATCTATATAGAGATGCAAAGCAATATAAAAATTAACAGTAACAGAGCAATGTAACATGATACAGGACAATATAGAGATATGCAGAGCAATCACATATATAGTTGTGAGCGTACGAGTTGTTGCTAACGCTGCGGGCTCGCGTAGCGAGCTGCGGCCCTTGCGTAGCGAGGGCCGCGGCTCGCGCAGCGAGCCGAGGCCCTCGCAAAGCGAGGGCACTGCCCGAGGGTCTCAGTTGCTGGCATGGAGCGCCGAAGGCGCTCCATGCCAGCAACTGAGGACCCTCGCGAAGCGAGGGCCTCAGTTGCTGGCATGGAGCGCCGTAGGCGCTCCATGCCAGCACCTGAGGACCTCGCAAAGCGAGGGCCGCAGTTGCTGGCATGGAGCGCCGAAGGCGCTCCTTGCCAGCAACTGCGACCCTCGCAAACTTCACGTCGCAACCCAAACAGTACGACACACACATTACGACACTCGCAAACAACATACGACACACGTTCACACACATTACGGACTCGCAACACTCGGACGCAACTCGCGAACATTACAAAATGTAAAACACAATACATACACACACCACATACATAAAAAACTTACCTACACCAAGAGGGAGCACCCAGCACCTCAAAAATACAACTTACACCTCGATTTTACTTCAAATAAAACAGTTTAGAGACTAAAAAAAAAACGAAGCGAGAGAAAAAATGGCCGCCGAACAAAACGAAAACGAGGCTACAGCACTCTAAACTCGCAAAACACCACAAGAAACTCGCAAAACACCACAAAACACCTACGGATATTCCGATACAAACGTATAACACACATTACTCGCCATTTGACGCCAATGCGGAAGTACACGACAACGGTTTGGGCTCGCGCACGCACAGTGTTACACTGCACACATTCAGCACGCTTACACAGCAGCTCCACACCACTAATGCTGCAGCAACATCAAAACACATTGACAGCTCTTCCACACAATGCTTTAAAATAGGTAAAGTATATTCATTTATTAATGTATTATATATTTCATTATTACACACTAAACAGCATTAGCTACCTTACAATTTCATTGCCGTCATTTTTTGACGGGCAATTCGCTAGTATACCATAAGACAGAGCAATATACAATTGTGTAAAGCAATATAGTGTCACAGAAAGCTATATAAAATGTAGTAGAGCAGTATTGGTATGACACAATATGGAGCAATACAGTGACATACAGAGTGCTGTAATATGATGCAGAGCAATAGAGTAATACAGAACATGACCCTGGCAAGATCCATTGGGCTTTAGAATAAATAAACACACTGAAACAGCGTTTCGTGGGAAAAATACGGGCCACCGCTTTATTAAAGCAACCATAAACCAATAACCAACTAACATAATTAACATTGTTATATCACAGCTCAAATAACATCCCGGAGGAGGAGCCCGGCCCGGTCAGTAACCTCACGCCCTGGGCCCGCGCCCAGAGCCTCCCAGTGCTTTACTAAGCACGCCCATGAGGCAGGGCAACGCCCACTTAAGCCCGTGGGCTGGGTGCCTCACCTCCCGCCAACCAAAGACATTCCTATTAGCATCCTAACTTAAAATTCACAGAATCCTAACCCTTAACTCTTTTCCCCCACCTTTTTTTTTTCTTTTAAACTTAGCTTAAGCTTCCTGAACTTTGCTCAACCAGCCTCGCCCTCTAGACTTACCTTACTTCCTTATCTGCTACTTTCCTATCTGACCACCATTTAAGGGGAGGGAGGGAGGGAATCAGCTCAATGCCCGGCGCGGTTCGAGGATGAAGCCCGCAAAACGGGCTTAAGTCCCTCCTCCTCCTCCCAGCCAATCCGCATCGCCCAGGCTCCGCCGGGTCACGCAGCGCTGCATCAGACCCGGCGTGCCTGGGCTGCCTCCGCGACGGCCACTACAGTGACACACAGAGCAATGTAACAGGATGCAGAGCAATATAGAGATACCTAGAGCAGTATAACATGATGTAGAACAATAGAGATACACAG
This sequence comes from Discoglossus pictus, assembly GCA_027410445.1. Lineage (NCBI taxonomy): Eukaryota > Metazoa > Chordata > Amphibia > Anura > Alytidae > Discoglossus > Discoglossus pictus. The sequence goes on from CM050174.1 coordinate 44,715,146, forward strand.
AAAAACATAACACGATGCAGAGCCATACAGAGTCACATGGAAATCTTAATAAAATGACATGGAGCAGTATATTTATACACAGAGTAATATAACAAGGTACAGAGCCACGTATAACATGATGAAAGGCAATATAGAGGTAAAAAGAGCAATATAAAATGAAACAGAGCAATAGTGATACAGAGCAATATAGAAACACAAAAAAACAACATGAAGTGGAGCCTCCGCTCCCTGACAGTACAGCTCCAGGTTGAGGTGTCGGAATTCCTGGTGGCACGCCTTTTGATGTTACCCCTCTGGTTCTTCTGAACCCTAGACTCGCTCTGCGGTGGCCGCGTGGGTAAAGAACCCCCGCTAGAGCGCCGTGGGGGTTTGTTCTGGGGATTGCTGGTTGGCCTACAGCCACTGCCGGCAGCATGGCTGCGGCCAGTTCTCCTTACCTCCTCCCTCGGCTGGTTCTGAGGCCTACAAAACCCCTGCACAATCCTGTGGGGAGGATTGCCGCTCCCAATGCCCTTGGAGAAAACAGCCACCACCGACTGCTCCACAGTGGATAAAGGGGATTTGTCGCCCAGTTGGTCTTCCAGCCATCTCACTCCATGGCTGATGGCTCTTGACCGCACCTCCGCCAAGATGCGCTCTAATCCCACTAACTCCCCTACATCCATACTCACAGACATGACACAAGACAGGACAATGAGGGACGAGAATTGAAAACAACACACACAACAAACACACACCTGACAACTAACTCTAACAGAAAGGCCAATACATGGGGTATGACACCTAGCTTGCTAAGCACAGCTGCAGCAAAGAAAGGCTAATTAAATTATAGCTGCTACATGTAGCGCAGAAATTAATGAGAAAGAGAAACAAAACAAATATAAGTACCCCCCCCAACCTGCAACAGATCAGACAGCAAAAAGAGAGAAGAGAAACAAATAGAAAAAGAACACGCTGCCTAAATAAAGACTACACTACACTATAGTTCATTTATATATGATGCACAAAAGACCACCACTCTCTGTTAACTCCAGCTGCTGCTCCACGATGCTGCCTGCTTCCCTGCCTGCCTCAGAATGAGACAAGATGGCGCCCGCGCTGAGCCTAGGGGGCGGAGCTGCCGCAACCTCTCTTGCTAGTCCTGCCTCCTCCACTTGGTTCCCCCATGTCAAGGGACCCCCACTGCGATCCCCAGCTCACTGGTTCCGCCCTGAGGGTCCTTCAAGATAAAAAGATGTAGAGGAATAAAGCGATTCACATAGAGCAATATAACATGATACAGATCAATATAGATACACAAAGAGCAAAACAGTGAGAGACAGAGTAATGTAACATGATAGAGCACAATATAGAGATATGCAGTGCAATCACATATATAGTTGTGAGCATGCGAGTTGTTGCTAACGCATGCGGGCTCGCAACGCAAACAACACAACACACCAATTACGACCCTCGCAAACTTTTACTAGCAACGCAAACAACATACGACACACGTTAACACACATTACGACCTCGCAATACTTGGACGCAACTTGCGAACATTACAAAATTCAAAACACAATACATACAAACAGCACATACATCAAAAACTTACCTACAGCAACAGGGAGCATCCAGGACCTCAAAAAAACAACTTACACCTTCATTTCACTCAAAAAAAAAGAGTTTACACACTAAAAAATGTCATAGTCGACAGAAAAAATGGCCGCCTAGCAAAACGAAAACGAGGCTACACACACAAACACCTTACGAGACACGTTAGCACACATTACGACCTCGCAAAAATCGGACGCAACACGCCGACATACAAACATTTAAAACACAATAAATACACACAACACACACATAAAAAGCTTACCTACAGCAAGAGGAACCATCCAGCACCTCAAAAAAACAAGTTACACCTTCATTTAAATAAAAATAAAACACTTTAGACACTAATAAAATCGCTAAGCGAGAGAAAAAATGGCCGACGAACAAAACGAAAACGAGGCTACAGCACTCTTAACACGCAAAACACAACAACACACTCGCAAAACATCACAAGAAACTCGCAAAACACCACAAAGCACCTACGGATAATCCGCGAAGACGCATACCACAGATAACCCGCCATTTTACTCCAATGCGGAAGTACACCACTACGCTAACGGTTTCATCTCGCGCACGCACAGTATTACACTGCACACATTCAGCACGCTTACACAGCAGCTCCACACCACTAATGCTGCAGCAACATCAAAACACATTGCAGCTCTTCAACACAATGCTTCACAATAGGTAATGTATATTCATTTATTAATCTATTATATATTTCATTATTACACACCAAACAGCATTAGCTACCTTACAATTTCATTGCCGTCATTTTTTGACGGGCAATTCGCTAGTAAATATATAATGGTAAGAGAGAAAAAAGAAAAGGCCACTTATAATCCGGCACATGAAAGGATATCTCCATAAAAAATAATCAGACACAGACTGGCCAAATGACCATATAGTGAGTCAAAGCTAAACCTGCGAAACGAGCGTTGGGACCTGTGTGCATGCGCAGCTGTAGTGTGACATCACTGACGAGTGATGCCACACGCCGAGGGAGCCGATGGTAAGCCTGCAGCTTAGCTAAGTAGTTATTGGAGTGAAGAGGCAGGTCCCTGCAGACTACATAGGTGAGGACTTTATTGGACACTACCATGACATACATCTTGTGCCAAATATTATTTTGTTAACTATTTATGAAGAGATAGGTATTCAGCCTATTTAATTTGCCACTGTGCAGCTCCAACATTGCTGTGCTTCGTGACTCACTAGAGTTCATCTCAGAACCTATATACTGTACGTATCAGGCACACCTCAGCACTATCCATCTTACCAGGTGCTGTATGGAGACAGGCTATATAATAGCCATGTCATGCATTTATTTCTGACACTTTTTTACATTTATGATATACAGGCTAGTTCCCCATAACTTGCAATAGCTCAGCATGCACCTTGTGGTCTGCATTGATTGTAGTGAGTTGGAGACAGATGTCTTTTACAGTAGACATATGTTATCGATTGTATATTATCTCATGCCTATACAAATTAATGTGTAGCTCATTTTCACTATTATAGGCTATACATATCTTGTGTCATAAATATATGGGATACGCCCATTTACATAGAGGCAGTTTATTACTACATCTTTAGTAGTACTTTTAGGCACGTTATTCTATCTAGGGTCATGGTATTTGTCTGAGGACTACTACCTGTTGTGAGTTTTTGTGACCGCTCCCACCAGTACTACCTATTCTATTGTGCTGAGCTAGGCATTGACCTGGAGCTACGGCTTTCTCTATTCACAGCTTCTTTCTGTTTTTAGTACTGTTTTTATAATTTTTTCCTTTTTTTCATATTAAAAGTAAAATTTTATCTCCATGTTGATCTCAGGTCTTTCACACCCTATTCTGGATTTATATGCATTAGTCACAGCTGTGATATTAAGTGATACTGACCTCACTAGGTGCGAGACATACCTACGGGTCACTTATATGAGCTGTTTTTGCCCCCCCCCCCCCCCCCCCCCCCCCTGATATCCCAATACGGTAACTTTCGCTTCTGTACCATTGGGTAACTATATGGCCATTTGGCCAATCTGTATCTCATTATTTTTCGTGGAGATATCCTTTCATGTGCCGGATTATAAGTGGCCTTTTGTTATTTCTCTCTTTACTTTTATATATACACTAGCGACTTGCCCGTCAAAAAATGACGACAATAGGATTGTAAGGGCGGTACATTTTGTTGGTGTTCCAAGATGCTTCGGCGCTCATTGCAAGCCGCATGCTGAGCGCCTTCGCCGCTCATTGCGAGGTTGTTGATTGTTTGTGTGCTATGAGCATTGTATTTGTTTGCTAATGCTAATGAAATAATTAATAAAATAATACATCATAACTATTTTGAAGTAATATATGCAGGAAGCATTGTGCAGAAGAGCTGGCAATCTGTTTTTATGTTGCTGCAGCATACAATGTGTGTTTTGAGGGCTGTGGAGCTGCTGTGTAAGTGTCAGTAATGCGTGCAGTGTGTAGTGTAAATAGTGTGCGTACGCGAGGCAAATCCGTTAGGGTAGCTGTGTACTTCCGCATTGTGTAAGTTAGGGTTGTAAAATGGCGCCTAATGTGTGTTACGCGTCTGTGGCTGATTTGGCGTCCTTGTTCTTGGATGGCGTCCGTCTTTTTCGGGAAAATCCGTATGTGTTTCCTGTAGCCTTGTTTTCTTTTTTTTCGGCGGCCATTTTTCCTCTCGCTTAGGGGATTTTCGGGTGTCTAAACTCTTGTATTTCGAGTGAGATTGAGCTGTAACTTCAGTTTTCGAGGTCCTGGGTGCCCCCCTGTAGGTAAGCTTTTTATGTATTTGTTGTGTGTATTTATTGTGTTTTTAATGTTTTCATGTGTGCGGGTTTCTGGCGGTAAAGTCGTATTTTTGCGAGGTTGTAGTGTTGTAGTCCTGCGTCTCGTATTTGTTTCTCGTGAGTCTGTAAATCTTGCGAGGCCCGCAGTTGCCAGCAACTAAGGCCCTCGCTACGCGAGCCAGCAGCGTTAGCAACGACTAGCCTGCTCACAACTATATATATGTGATTTGCCACTTTTCGGATACATGATCGCTTACCTCCAATGTTATATAGTGGTTGAATGGGTATGACCGGGAGCTACTTACCCCCCTGCTTTTGTTCAAATATACAGGGAGTGCAGAATTATTAGGCAAATGAGTATTTTGACCACATCATCCTCTTTATGCATGTTGTCTTACTCCAAGCTGTATAGGCTTGAAAGCCTACTACCAATTAAGCATATTAGGTGATGTGCATCTCTGTAATGAGAAGGGGTGTGGTCTAATGACATCAACACCCTATATCAGGTGTGCATAATTATTAGGCAACTTCCTTTCCTTTGGCAAAATAGGTCAAAAGAAGGACTTGACAGGCTCAGAAAAGTCAAAAATAGTGAGATATCTTGCAGAGGGATGCAGCACTCTTAAAATTGCAAAGCTTTTGAAGCGTGATCATCGAACAATCAAGCGTTTCATTCAAAATAGTCAACAGGGTCGCAAGAAGCGTGTGGAAAAACCAAGGCGCAAAATAACTGCCCATGAACTGAGAAAAGTCAAGCGTGCAGCTGCCACGATGCCACTTGCCACCAGTTTGGCCATATTTCAGAGCTGCAACATCACTGGAGTGCCCAAAAGCACTAGGTGTGCAATACTCTGATACATGGCAAGGTAAGAAAGGCTGAAAGACGACCACCACTGAACAAGACACACAAGCTGAAACGTCAAGACTGGGCCAAGAAATATCTCAAGACTGATTTTTCTAAGGTTTTATGGACTGATGAAATGAGAGTGAGTCTTGATGGGCCAGATGGATGGGCTCGTGGCTGGATTGGTAAAGGACAGAGAGCTCCAGTCCGACTCAGACGCCAGCAAGGTGGAGGTGGAGTACTGGTTTGGGCTGGTATCATCAAAGATGAGCTTGTGGGGCCTTTTCGGGTTGAGGATGGAGTCAAGCTCAACTCCCAGTCCTACTGCCAGTTCCTGGAAGACACCTTCTTCAAGCAGTGGTACAGGAAGAAGTCTGCATCCTTCAAGAAAAACATGATTTTCATGCAGGACAATGCTCCATCACACGCGTCCAAGTACTCCACAGCGTGGCTGGCAAGAAAGGGTATAAAAGAAGAAAATCTAATGACATGGCCTCCTTGTTCACCTGATCTGAACCCCATTGAGAACCTGTGGTCCATCATCAAATGTGAGATTTACAAGGAGCGAAAACAGTACACCTCTCTGAACAGTGTCTGGGAGGCTGACGGCGCACGCAATGTTGATGGTGAACAGATCAAAACACTGACAGAATCCATGGATGGCAGGCTTTTGAGTGTCCTTGCAAAGAAAGGTGGCTATATTGGTCACTGATTTGTTTTTGTTTTGTTTTTGAATGTCAGAAATGTATATTTGTGAATGTTGAGATGTTATATTGGTTTCACTGGTAAAAATAAATAATTCAAATGGGTATATATTTGTTTTTTGTTAAGTTGCCTAATAATTATGCACAGTAATAGTCACCTGCACACACAGATATCCCCCTAAAATAGCTAAAACTAAAAACAAACTAAAAACTACTTCCAAAAATATTCAGCTTTGATATTAATGAGTTTTTTGGGTTCATTGAGAACATGGTTGTTGTAAAATAATAAAATTAATCCTCAAAAATACAATTTGCCTAATAATTCTGCACTCCCTGTATAATGGTGTAGAGCAATTAAGTGATTCACACAGAGCTCTATAACATGATACAGAGCAATATAGAGACAGGAAATATAACATGAGGCTGAACAATATAGTGACACTCAGAATAATATAACATTAGGTAGATCAATATAGAGATACAAAGAGAAATATAACATGATACAGAGCAATATAGGGTCACGCAGAGAGCTATTTAAAATGATGGAGAGAAGTATATTTACACACAGAGCAATATAACAAGGTACAAAACAATACAGCGAGACACAGAGTAATGTAACAAGATACAGAGCAATATAGAGATACCCAGAGGAATGTAACATGAGGCAAATCAATATAGAGACACAAACAGCAATGCAACCTAATGTGGAGCAATATAACAGGATGCAGAGAGAGACACAATAGCAATACAGAACAATATAGAGATATGCAGAACAATATAACTTGCTGCAGAGCAATGGAACATGCTGCAGAGCAATATAGAGACTCAAAGAGCAATATGATATGACATGGATCATTATATATATATACACACACTGAGCAATAAAACAAGGTACAGAACAATACAGTGACCCACAGAGCAATACAGATGTAAGCAGAGGCTTGAGCACATGAGGCAGAACAGCAATATAACATGATGTATAGTAATGCACAGAGCAAGACAACATGGTGCAGAGCAATACAGAGATACGCACAGCAATATAACATGATGAGAGCAATACAGTATTACATAGAGCAATATAACATGAGGCAAATCAATATAGAGACACAAAGAGCAATATAAAATAATGCAGTGCAACATAGTGACACATCAACGTAACATAATGGAAAACAATTTAGAGATATGCAGAGAAATATAAAAACACAAACAGCAATATAGATATGCATAGCAATATAACATGATGCAGAGCAATATAGGGATACACAGAGCAACATAACATGCACAGCAATATAGTGACACAGAAAATTATAGCATGATAAAGGACAGTACAGTGACCAGCAGAACAATATAACATAATGCTGACACACGTTGCATGACATGATGCAGAACAATATAAAGATATGTAGAACATTCTAACATAATGTAGTGCAATATAGGGATACAAAGATAAATATAACATGATGTAGAGGAATAAAGTGACATACAGAGCAATGTAACATGATACAGAGCATTATATGGTTACACAGAGAAATATAACACAAGGCATATTAATATAGAGATACACCGAACAATATAACATGCAGAGCGATATAGTGACACACAGAGCAATGTAACATGATACAGAGCAATATAAAATGAGGCAGAGTAATTTAGACACAAAGAGCAATTAGTGCCATACCAAAATATAGCATGATGCAGAACAGTATAGTGACAGGCAGAACAATCACATAAATTAGTTGTCAAACTACGAATAGTCGTCACGCGAAGCGAGGGACACATTTGCGGAAGGTGGAGGCCCCAATGTCGCGAAGCGAGGGACCACATTTGCAGAGCGGAAGGTGGAGGCTCCAACGCCGGCAGCAATGAGGCGAAAGCGCTTTGCAGGCTGCAAATGTGGGCCCTCGCAAAGCGAGGGGCCGCATTTGCAGAGGTGGAGGCTCTATGGCGCCTCACACGCGATTACAAACACCCACAGAAGTGGGACTTTGAAAAAATAGATCTAACACGCAATGACTAAATACGGACTTACAGAAAAAAATACAAGCTGCAGGACTTAGAAAAAAAAACAATACAAACCTGCAAATACGACCTTAACGGCCGAACCGTGCGCATCGTAAAACATTAAAAAAACAATAAATACACACAAAAATTACATAAAAACCTTACCCACAGCAAGGGGGTGGGGCACCCAGGACCTATGCAAGTGAAGTTGAAAAACAAAAATGAGGGTACATGACACCTAAAGCCGCAAAACACCACCAAGCTCCACAACAGTGCAAACCTACATTGGATGCTGCAGGAACATCAAAACAGATTGTCAGCTCTTCAGCACAATGCTTCCCGCATATATTACTTACAAATAGGTAAAGTATATTAATTTATTAATTTATTAATTATTTAATTACCATACAAAATACATATACACAAAAAAACCTAAAAAAAAACACATAAGCCATTCACTGCGCACCTCACAGCGAGTGCCAACAAACTACACCAGGGGACAGCCTTGCAATAAGCGCAAAAAGCAGATCAGCGCCGACCTTACAATGACAGCAAAAAGTGCCTCTGATAACAAAAAAATACAACAGCCAAGAGCCTCGCAATGAGCGATCTCAGACCACCCAAAAAAATAATTTCTTAAGGGGACTGTAACAAAAGTATAAGAAACTACCCTATGTGCTGTTTTTTTTCCTCCCCTCTCCGTCTCCTCATATCCCTCTGGGAGGACATTGCACAATAAAACACCAGCAGAAGTAAAAAGAACACTCCAAAAATGTGAGAACAATCCATAAAAAAGACAAGTGAAGACCTTTAGGATGCTCTTCAATGAAAGAGGAAGGAGATAAGCTTAATGGACTTTGTTATAATACAGTAGACAATTATATTCACATTTAAGGTATTTATGGTGTAAGGTTTATAGGATTTTAGATATATGCAGAGCAATATAGGGATACAAAGAGCAATATAACATGATGCAGAGCAATACGGTGACGTACAGAGCACTGTTATATTATGCAGAGAAAATGAGAGAGACAGAAAGAGCAATGTAACATGAGCAGAGCAATGTTGCAGAGCACTATATAGATACAAACAGCACTTTAACATGATGCAGAGCAAGATTGTGTTACACAGAGCAATATAACATAAGATAGATAAATATAGAAACACAAAGAGCAATATAAAATAATTCTGAGCAACACAGTGACACAGCGCAACGTAACATGATATAAAACAATATAGAAATATGCAAAACAATATGAGGCAGAGCAATATAGAGATACAAAAAGAGCAATATAATATAATGCACAGAGCAATATAGTATCACACAGAAAGCTATATACAATAATGTAGAGCAATTTAATTACACAGAGTAACATAGTGACATACAGAGCAATTTAATATGATGCAGAGCAATATAGAGATACACAGAGCAATATAGTAAGATGCAGAGGCAAGTGCTAGGGAGTAATTGGTGGAGTTGATTTTAGGGGAGGAGTTGGCAGGGAGTAAAACTAGAATTTTCCCGCCAGTCTGGCCACTCTGACAGGAGCACATGTGGAATATCCATCAAGACAACACCACCTCAACCCCTGTCATGTCCACCTTGATCAGCCAAATACAGGAGCAAGCTGCGTAGCATGGGACAGACAGGCTGCAGCAGCTGATGCAGTCATTGACTCAGGGAGAAGCTTCTGCAGGCGGTGGGGACTCTGGACGACCTGTCAGGCAATCTAGACCCCTTAAAAGGCTGAGTCCGGTGCTGACACATGAGAGGAGAAGCAGATCAAGTGCAGCAAGGGGGAAAAAAAACAGTAGAACACCTGCCCTAGCGTGAGCAAAAGAAAAGGCTGAGGGACCCTGATGCAGCTGCAACTATTGTGCCTAGAAACCCTGGCTCTACACCTGCACTTAGTGCATCCAGCTATCCCACTGATCTGGGAGGTAGTCAGCCATCGCCGGAGGATGAGGCTGCAGCAGGACGTGAAGGCCCTGGAACGGATGCTGGGACAGCTGCTGTCGCCGTGGGACCCCCTAGGGCTGCGGCAAGGGACCTCCTGGGCATGGATCCTGGAACAGTGGCGGATGTGGATGCAATGGCGACTCCTTATACAGACCTGCAGCAGCGGTGGAAGGAGAGGTACTGCTGGCCGTTGGAGGAGAGGCCCATCGTGAGGCGGAGAGGAGCGGCATAGCTGATCAGTGGCACGGAAGTCCAGGAGGTCGAGGCCTACAGCAGAAGCGCAGAGGACATCACTGGTGGTGCGGAGGGATATGAGAAGAACGTTCTATGCCAGTCACACACTGGACTAGATATACTTCCATCTCGAGGGGGGGCAGCAGCGGCGGGAACAGCGTAGGAGGGAAGTATAGGGTAGGGAGGCCTATCCCTCTCATTCCAGGTAATATAGAATTTCACCTTCCAAGGAATGGAGCAGCGGTGACAGGTGTAGTGAGCATGGCCAGCCAGGACAGATGGCCCGGGCCAGAAACCCAACCATGGGTTTGTCAGGTTTTATTGCTAGTCTTGATGGTCAGAGTAGATCTAGTGGGTTTGGCAATGCTTGGGTAGGGCCACAGCCTGTTCAGAAGAATTCTATGGATATTGTTCCATCCACACCTAGAGGAGAAGGTGAAGGCGGGGCTAATACACAGGGCTCAGTAGGCAGTGTGGTTAGTGAGCCCAATAAGCAGTCCACAGCCTCTTCTTCATTGGCGTTCAAAGTAGCTGATACAACCCTTAAGAAGTCCTCCCTTTCTTCTATTGGGCCCAAAGGGGAACATGTTCCTCAGGAAATGGGTGTTCTTTGTTAATGATGCCAAACATCAGAGGTTGTAATGTACCACAGTACACGCTTTGTCAATTTTTATAATGCATAAGCATTCGCCGGGTATTTCTATTACTACCCTAGCAAAAAATGGTAACAGCATTCCTTACTTTCTTTCCCCAGGTTTCTGCCTCTTCCATTCCCTTTAGATTGTAAGTAGTGAGTTTCCTATCTTGTAGGGTGCTTTGTAAAAGATATTCTAATCTCAAAACAGGGCCCTCCAATTTCTTCAGTTGGTAATATTGTATTTTTCCCTGTTCTCCTCCTCTGTACAGTGCTACGGAATATGTTGGCATGTTACAAATAAAGTTAATAATAATAATAATAATAATAATAATAATAACAGCATTGACCTTATATTTTAAGCTTCATGGTTTTGATGATATTTAAAAAAAAATAATAGTAAAGCAAGTGGTGAAAGGGCTGCATAGAGGAATGAGTCATTAGGTTGAGGTCAAGAGGAGCCCAGTTTAATTTTCTCTGGTTCAAGCAGGTGGTTGGTTCATTAGAGTCAATTTGGGTTTCACGTTATGAAGTTATGCTGCTTAGAACTGCTTTTGAGTTAGCCTTCTTTGGTGCCTTCAGAATAGCTGAATTTGTAGCTGCATCTAGATCAGTAATCAGGGGTATATTGGGGTCTGATGTAACAGTTCATGACACTTCCCTTGCCATTCAGATTAGGAGATCAAAAACTGATCAGTTGGGTCGGGGGAGAACTGTGGCAATCTATGCGGTTCATGGTAGTTTGTTGCCCCCATTTGTGTGTATATCACTATTTGGGTTGCCGCCCTTTAGTGGAGGGTTCCTTACTAGTCCATGGGGATGGGTCTAGTCTTTCTAAATTCCAGTTTAAAGCCATGTTTAAGGTATGTATTTCATTGTTACAGCTGGATCCTTATAAGTTTGGGACCCAATCTTTTAGAAATGTGGCGGCCAAGGAGGCTGCTAGATTGGGGCTAGATGAAGATACAGTAAAAAAGATAGGGAGGTGGGAGTCGAATAGATTCCATTCCTACAATCGCCCTCACTTGTTGGTTTAATTTTGTTTCCAGGATCCCGGTTCCTTTGTGGATTTTTGGTCATTCTTACATCTACTAGGCCAGAGGAACGTCAGCGGTTCAGGGCAGAGGAAGGCAGTTGGGTTTTTGAGAATGTTTGGGCATCACATGGGAGTGTTAATTAATTTAGGGGGAAATGACTTGGGGGTGGTTTCCATGATGGATCTGATTAGAATTATAAAGTTTGATCTCTGGAGGTTGTGGGTGTTGTTCTGTTGGCTGGTTATCATTTGGTCTGGTATATGGTATATATATATCATTTAAATTGGAGGGTAGCTTTAGTCCCAGTTAGGTTGAATTGGGTCTTATGTTAAGTTGAATAAAATAGTTGGGAGGTATTGGAGGTATTGTTATCAGGCATTCTGACTTAGAAATCCCTCATAGTATTTAAAAGATGGGGTACATCTCAATGAGGTGGGCCTCAGAGTTTTTAATTTTGCTTTGCAGGAGGGCATTCTACAGGCCTTGCCTTTGCTGGTTGGCAGAACTAGCCTCTCTAGGCTAGCTGGTGGCGGGTGTCATTGCTCTCGTTAAGTGGGAGCATATTTATTGTGTTGGTATACACCTGGATTGGTTATGAGGTCTCCTGGCATGGGGTTCCTAGAGGCCTCATATGGTTGGGCTCCCTTGATAGGTTTGAGCAGTCACATCTCTTTTTTTGTTATTTGTTTTACTAATAAACGCTGTGACCAGTTTTATTCCCATACTGGTGTCATCTGTTTATTGGAAAGTGGGGATGTATGTGGTATACACACTAAGTCACAAATGCATAGGTCAAGCTATAAACAATGTAGAGCAGAATAGTTACACATGGAGTAATCTAACAATGCACATAGCATTACAGTGACATATACAGCAATTCAATATGCTGGAGCGCAATATAGGGACACAAAGAGCAATATAAAATAATTCAGAGCAATTCAGTGACACAGACAATGTAACATGATACAGAATATAGTGATAGGTAGAGCAATACAACATAAGGCATAGCAATATGGAGACACACAGAACATTTTAATATGATGCAGGGCAATTTAGTGTCACACAGAAAGCTGTATACAATGATTTAGAGCAGCATAGTTACACACACAGAGCAATATAACATGACTAGCGACTTGCCCGTCAAAAAATGACGGCAATAAGATTGTAAGGCAGGTAATGTTGTTTGTGTGCGCCATTAATTTTGTTGGTGTTCCGAGATCCTTCTGCACTCATTGCGAGCATCGCGCTGAGCGCCTTTGGCGCTCATTGCGAGGCTGTTGGTTGTTTGCGTGCTATGAGCAGCGTTGTGTTTTTTTTTTGTATGCCAATATATAATTAATAAAATAATAAATGAATATACTTTACCTATTTTGAAGTATATATGCAGCAAGCATTGTGCAGAAGAGCTGACAATCTGTTTTCATGTTGCTGCAGCATACAATGTGTGTTTTCAGTGTTGTGGAGCTGCTGTATAAGCGTCAGCAATGTGTGCAGTGTGTAGTGTAAATAGTGTGCGTGCGCAAGGAAAATTCGTTAGGGTAGCTGTGTACTTCCGGATTGTGTAAGTTAGTGTTGTAAAATGGCGCCTAAAGTGTGGTACGCGGCTGTGGCTGATTTTGCGTCCTTGTTTTCAGATCTCGTCCGGCTTTTTTGGAAAATCCATATGTGTTAGCTGGTGTTCTGCGTGTTTAGGGTCCTTTAGCCTCGTTTTCGTTTTGTTCGGCTGCAATTTTTTCTCTCGCTTAGGTGATTTTCGGGTGTCTAAACGCTGCAATTTGGGCTTAAATGGAGGTGTAACTTCAGTTTTCGATGTCCTGGGTGCTCCCCCTTGCGATAGGTAAGCTTTTTATGTATATGTTGTGTGTATTTATTGTGTTTTTAATGTTTTGATGTGCGCGGGTTTTGGGCGGAAAGGTCGTATTTTTGCGAGGTCGTAATGCTTTATTTTTTGAAGTCTCGCGTCTCGTATTTGTTTCTCGTAAGTCCATAAATTTAGAGAGGTCCACAGTTGCTGGTAAGGAGCGCCTTTAGCGCTCCATGACAGCAACTGCGGCCCTCGCTACACAAGCCTGCAGCGTTAGGAATAACCTGCTTGCTCACAACTATATATGTGGTACAGAGCAATACAGTGACACACAGACAAATGTAACATGATGCAGAGCAATATAGAGACACAAAGAACAATATAGAATGTAGTGCCAAAGGAAAATACAACATGATACAGGGCAATATAGTGACAAATGCAGAAACGATGAGTTCGTCTGATACAGAGGAGTTAACGAGATACAGCCCGGGGGGTACCATCGGGACACGGCTCCCTTTTCGGCCCAGACAAGCTAAATCCAGGGGAAAGGACGCCGGACACTTGGACGGAGGACAAGCAAAACTCCAAACAAAAGATAAGTCCATTTATGCTTAAGGTACTCAGGGGGCCTTTGCTGGGACATACTAGGTAAAGATCCTAGGGGATGATATAATAAAAAATAAAAAAAAGCAGGAGAAGAGAAAAGAAGTAATGAGGCTTATGGTCTGAACTCTCTCAATTAAAAGAGCTAATGAAACTTTAAAAAAGGATCTGAAGGACAAATAATCTCTATGAGAACTGAAAAGCAACGAGGATATATAACTATCAAAGCATTAAATCCAAGTTTGTAAATATTTTTTTCTATTTACAAAAGACTGATATAAGAGTCTATACATCCAATTATCTAGCTATATACTAAGCTGAGATAGGGGAAAATAGAGAGAGGCCAATAGAAAACCATCAACAGCTTCCAAGACAAATAGTAAAAAAGAAAAAATCATTCAATATTAAACTCTCAATTTTTCTCCCCTAAAAACAAACTGAACCCTTTGGAAACTCCTCAGGCATAATCCTCAGTATTGGAACAAAATACATAGAAATCCTCAGAGTTATAATTACAGTCCTCAATAGAAGGGGTTGAAGATTCTCATGAAGAACTCTTAACCTGCTCAAAAATGAAGGATCTGTTAAATGACTTTCAAGTTAAAATTACACTAGAATTGACAAAACAGATTGTGTAAAATACAAAATCAATAAAGGAGAACAAATATAAAAATTAATGAAATTAAGCTGAAATGCGATAACTTAATAACGGATAATAACTCACTTTTAAAATATACACATAATCTAGAAAACAAGATAGAAGAACTCAATAGTAAAATTAGCTACATGGAGAACAGATCAAATACAAACAACTTGAGAATTAGAGGAATTGACGAAAATATATCAGATAAAGAGCTGAAGAAATGTTTTGAAGAGATGTTAAATAAACTAACTCCTCAATTCCCCAAGGAACACTCAAAAATTTAAATGGTTCATAGAATCCCTCTACCTAGAGGCTTGAATAAATCTCTACCTAGAGACGTTATAACTAGGATTCATTTTTTACCATTCAAGGACGCTATATTAAAAGCAAATTTTATAAAAAAATCGTTGGACTCTCCTTATGAGAGGATAAATCTTTTCCCAGGTTTCGCATCACAGACATTAATAAAAAGGAAAGAATATTCAGCTACAACTGCTAGTCTAAGGAAAGAAGAAATTACATACAGATGGAAATTTCCACATGGTCTTTCAATTCTAAAAGACTCAAGTTGGTACAGAGTAAACTCGGTAAAAGAAGGACAATCTTTTTTACAAAAATGGAATATTGAAGTGGACCCTTCTATCCATAAATAAAAAATTCCAGAACTGATATTCACAAAAACAGAATGGGAATTAATAAACTTATTCCAGTAAACAAGAAAAGACTCCTATACCCAGAATGATGATTAAGCTAAGAGGGATTGGATGAAGGAATTAGGGCCATTAATAGATATTGTTCTCTTATCAATAATCATACTTAATTAATAATATTTGGTTATGAATGTTATAATACAATAGTTTTAATATTATTTATATGATCACGTTGAGTTTTCACATCTAGGGAAACAATATTAATTATAAGTAGAATATATTAGTTTATACAGTTTTATATTTAACTGTATCACTATTATGAATGAAGTAAACAAATTAATATCACAAATAATATAAAATTATATTGAAGTGAAGTAGTACAATAGCACTTAAAAAAAAAAACAAAAAAAAGAAAATGTACACTATATTTGCACTTTATATACGGATACACGTAAATTATCTATCTATTAATATCTATTATCTATTAGAGGGTTGATGAATTTTTAAATAATAATAATAATTTGTACCACTCAAGAATTCAATTTAATATTTATAGTAGATAACATTTGTAAGATGGATATAGATTATTTGGTCCCTTTAGCAAGATAATTAGTAGCTGGCTATGTAGATCAGATGGTATATTAAGGATATGAAGAGTATAAAAGTAAATAAATTATAGTAAATGAAGATCATTCTGGTATATAAAAGATGGAAGGTTGGGACGGTAATGGGGATTACTGTGTTCTCTATGCTAGAGATCCCATTATGGGACGTTGTAAAATTGATATTAATATCTGTTCTATTTGTCATCCTACTATGGGATGTTCTGTGTGTTTTTTTTTTTTTTTTTTATTATGATGGAAATGTATAGTAAATTAGGATGCTGTTTATGGAAAATTCTCATTGCTAAACCATATTTATACTGTTTATGTAAGGTTATGTTATATCTGTTAATCATTGTAGCGGAACCCATCACTGTTTTACCCTGTTTTATGATTATTATGGTTAAAATATGATCCTACTATATGTATGTTGGTTGATGCTCTGCAGAATATTGTCCCAGACATTTGCAGCTCCTTGGCATGGGAGATAATCCTGTTACAGCGACTCCGCATAAGATAAAGGAAGTCTATTGTATACAGTGTTTTCATTCTCAGATAAGAACAAAGAAGTGTAATTGAATCAATGTCTGATTGTATCAAAGTTGCCAGAAAGCCTCGGGGAGGTGTGACCCACCTATTGTTCTCTTTATGTGTATTGTGCGGCCAAATATGGGCATGTGTATTGCCTGTGGGAAGAGATGGGTATAAATATTTCTGCAATAACAAAATAAAGTCAGTATTCATTTGACTCCCAAATTGTGTGTCGTCCAATATGGGAGGTCGGGGATGGTGAAACTGTAGTGCCTCTTGGGTATTTTACTGTATATCAGCGGAGATATTGGACTGCGTGTTCCAGCTCCGTTACATTTGGTGGCAAGTGGCGGAATTGTTCCCATGGTCAGAAGGACAGCTACAGGAGACACCATTCCGTGGAGTACAAATTGAGGGCAACGCTAGTATCCGTACAGCGCCCCTGGCTACAGCAGGATGGAACCGGCTAGTTTTCGGACAGCGTTCCATCATAAGGAGGAGGAGGCGGCCGCGGACTACAGGGATGCAGATAGAAAGGAACTCATGGTTACAGTACCTCTTATTGCTCCACAGAATGAGTTTGGAAGAGAACTCCAAAGCAGACTGGCCTTTTTCCCAGGTACGCTTCCCATAAAAACCTTGGAATGGTTAATGACAGATGTCCACAAATCCATAATGGAAAAGCAGCGGGCACGGGAGCGGTCCATCTTGGGAGCTGCTAACCCACCTCCCACCATTACCCCCCCCCCAGCACTGCGTCCGGGTGGTGGGAACTACCAAACCCCTCCACGGTACATCAGGTGCCACACGTGTAACCAGCAGGGTCACATGCAGAGAGACTGTCCCAGAAACAGAAACCGCTCCACGTGGAATACTCGAACAAATTCCCCCCCCCCAAGCAGCAGTGTGTACCCCAGGGGGCCGAAGGTGTCGTACTTCCCCCCCAGCGGCAGTGTGTACCCCAGGGAGCTGAAGGTGTCGTCCTTCCTCCCCAGCGGCAGTGTGTACCCCAGGGGGCAGAAGGTGTCGTCCTTCCTCCCCAGCGACAGTGTGTACCCCAGGGAGCCGAAGGTGTCGTCCTTCCTCCCCAGCGACAGTGTGTACCCCAGGGAGCTGAAGGTGTCGTCCTTCCTCCCCAGCGGCAGTGTGTACCCCAGGGAGCTGAAGGTGTCGTCCTTCCTCCCCAGCGGCAGTGTGTACCCCAGGGAGCTGAAGGTGTAATCCTTCCTCCCCAGCAGCAGTGTGTACCCCAGGGGGCCGAAGGTGTCGTCCTTCCCTCCCAGCGGCAGTGTGTACCCCAGGGAGCCGAATGTGTCGTCCTTCCTCCCCAGCGGCAGTGTGTTCCCCAGGGAGCCGAAGGTGTCGTCCTTCCTCCCCAGCGGCAGTGTGTTCCCCAGGGAGCCGAAGGTGTCGTCCTTCCTCCCCAGCGGCAGTGTGTACCCCAGGGAGCTGAAGGTGTCGTCCTTCCTCCCCAGCGGCAGTGTGTACCCCAGGGAGCCGAAGGTGTCGTCCTTCCTCCCCAGCAGCAGTGTGTACCCCAGGGGGCCGAAGGTGTCGTCCTTCCTCCCCAGCGGCAGTGTGTACCCCAGGGAGCCGAATGTGTCGTCCTTCCTCCCCAGCGGCAGTGTGTTCCCCAGGGAGCCGAAGGTGTCGTCCTTCCTCCCCAGCGGCAGTGTGTTCCCCAGGGAGCCGAAGGTGTCGACCTTCCTCCACAGCGGCAGTGGGTACCCCAGGGGGCCAAAGGTGTCGTCCTTCCCCCCCAGCGGCAGTGTGAAACACAGGGGGCAGAAGGTGTCGTCCTTCCCCCCCAGCGACAGTTTACCCTAACCAGGGGAGACACCAATCTCCCAGACGGCGCAAATGGGAACGTGGTCTTAGCTCCCACAGCCTGTCCAGATCCCCAACTACCCTCACTGGGACAACCGGAGGAGGGGGTAAGTACAAATTCCCCTCCCCAGCTAACTTCTAATGTGGCCCCAGGGTTAACAGAGGAAATGTTAACCCCCACTGACCCCCACGTTTCCCTGGCTACTGAGCCGTAATATGTCCCAGGTACCCCTGCAGAAGAGCTGACAGTGGGGCAGAGTGCAGTCGGCCTCTGCCCTCCCTTTGTCCCTTGTACAGAGCAGGAGGTCCTGCAGGTTATACCAGCAGAAGAGCTGGCATCAGGGCAGAGTGCCGCTGGCCTCTGCCCCTCAAGTCCCCTCAGCGTGTTGCACCATCACCCCAGCGAAATATCCAGGTGCCTGTTTAGACTTCCCCCCAAAGGGGAGATGTGTGACGAAGTGCCCTTTGCCACTTTGGCTTGGAGAGGACTGTTTGCCAGCCTCCTGCCCTGCGACTATGGCCCTGGGACATATTGCCCTTTGGAACCAGTGTTCGGCCATACCAGAGTGTATGTCACTCATTCTGGCCCTTTACATACAGGGGGGGTCATTCGGTACTTGCCCTGTGTGAACCATGATACCCCAGATAACTGTGCCATGAAGCCCATTCATATAATGAAAGACTATGGGAAAGACTTTAGCTACATGGCAATTGAACTGTGTGAAGAGGATCTGAGCGCTATTCGGTAGTTTTGTGCGCTCAGATACCAGCTATCTGGGGATATGGGAAATGTGAGTAAATGTGAATTGCAGTAATGCTGATGGGTTGTCAAACTAGAGAACTGACCAACAAATACTTTTGTCCGGACATCCCCAGGCCGATCCGTTGGGATCAGACCGTGTATGCCGGCTTATGGTCACGGGGGAGGTGTGTAGCGGAACCCATCACTGTTTTACCCTGTTTTATGATTATTATGGTTAAAATATGATCCTACTATATGTATGTTGGTTGATGCTCTGCAGAATATTGTCCCAGACATTTGCAGCTCCTTGGCATGGGAGATAATCCTGTTACAGCGACTCTGCATAAGATAAAGGAAGTCTATTGTATACAGTGTTTTCATTCTCAGATAAGAACAAAGAAGTGTAATTGAATCAATGTCTGATTGTATCAAAGTTGCCAGGGAGCCTCGGGGAGGTGTGACCCACCTATTGTTCTCTTTATGTGTATTGTGCGGCCAAATATGGGCATGTGTATTGCCTGTGGGAAGAGATGGGTATAAATATTTCTGCAATAACAAAATAAAGTCAGTATTCATTTGACTCCCAAATTGTGTGTCGTCCAATATGGGAGGTCGGGGATGGTGAAACTGTAGTGCCTCTTGGGTATTTTACCGTATACCAGCAGAGATATTGGACTGCGTGTTCCAGCTCCGTTACAATCATGACCTCCTAACCAAGTTTATCTCAAAACATTTCCTAAAATCGGCATAGTAGCCCTAAAAGTGAAGTTGGACACAAAGTTAGGTCCAACTCAGATTATGCTTGTTAGGTGTTTGAATGAGAGAATGAATGAACTTCCCAATAATAGTCGTTTGTGGAGAAAATAATGAGAAAGGATTTAGTAAGGAGAATATGGAGGGGAAAAGTCTCATTGTCTAGGAGAGATAATTTTTGTAATTTTTTTTAGAGGTAAGAGATTGAGACATTTAGTTTTTTTTTTAAGGAATATCAAACTAAAGAAATATGATTAAGATAATAACTCATAATGTAAACGGACTAAACTCTCTCTAAAAAAGAAAGATCGCCCTTAAGGAATATAGGAAGATGAATCCTGATATACTGCTCCTACAGGAGACACATTGGTGTAAAGAATCATTAGGTTACATGGGGAATGCAAATTACAATATTAGAGTGGACTCCATATACAATAAAAAATCTTGAGGTGTATCAATTCTATTTAGCTATGAGCTAAAAGTTTCTGAGGAGACTAGAATTATAGATCCCTTAGGAAGATTTATAACCTGGTGCGGTTCGATAAATGACAAGACTATGACGATAGTTAATTTATATTTTCAAATACTAATCAGATTAGATTTTTAAAAAAGGTTCTTAAAGAAATAAAGAAATTCA
This sequence comes from Discoglossus pictus, assembly GCA_027410445.1. Classification (NCBI taxonomy): domain Eukaryota; kingdom Metazoa; phylum Chordata; class Amphibia; order Anura; family Alytidae; genus Discoglossus; species Discoglossus pictus. The sequence continues at coordinate 44,735,745 of CM050174.1, forward strand.
GAAACGGTATGATAATTATTGGAGGGGATTTTAATATGATGATGGATCCTATAAAAGATAAAGTTGGTAAATAAAAATAAAAAAAACAATAAATCAGATTAAAAGGATGTCTAAAGAATTGAATAAATACATTTTAGAATATGACCTTATGGACTGTTGGAGAATATTACATCCTTATGATAAAGATTATTCCCATTTTTCTAATCGACATAGTTCGTATTCAAGATTGGACTACTTTTTTATGGATATATACACTTTGAGATTAATTAAGAATATAGATATAAAAGCAATTTCCTGGTCGGACCATTCTATTGTATATACCACAATGGAAGATCGGAAAGACTATAGTCATATAAAAAAATAGAAGATAGACCCAATATTATTTAAAAATTATGAAACTTTGGAGTTCTTAAGAAATGAAACTAGAGAATTTTTTTAAAGAAATAAGAACTCGGTTAACTCTAATATCACCTTATGGTGCGCATATAAATCTGTAATAAGAGGACAAATTATTTCCCAAATGGCCAAAATTTGTAAAGTTGGGGGAAACTGTAAAGACTTCTCTATATAGAACTGGAAAATCAGCAGATAATTAATAAAATGTCTCCCAGCAGGGAGGGGACAATTATGATATCCAGATTGAATAATTAAATAAATAAAATCCTACAAAATCAGGCAGACACTTTAGTTTGGAGATTTCAACAGTCCCACTTCCTGCTGGGAAACAAAACAAGTAAATATTTAGCAAACAAGCTCAAGAAGCAAAAAAATCAAAGAAAATTATTAAGCCTTAAGGGTTTGGATAATAAAATTTATACTCATCCAGATAAGATTGGGGAAATCTTTACAGAATTTTATTAATCATTATTTAATCTAGATAGGAAATCAACATTTAAAAAACCTAGTAGAGATGAAATAAATCAATTCTTAGATAAAATAAAACTTCCCATTATTTGCGCAGAGGACCATGATTATTTAAATAAAGATCTTACCTTAGATGAAACAGATGAGGTAATGAATAAAGCAAAATCTAACAAAGCTCCTGGCCCTGACGGGTTTGATCATCTGTTTTATCAGTTTCTTCTAAAAGAAATTAAAGAATGCCTTTGAGATTTGTTTAACGAAATCAAAAATTCAGGGGAAATGGTACCAGAATTAGTTAAAGCAAAAATTATAAATATCTTAAAACCGGTTATCAACCTATTTCCCTTATTAATATCAATTTAAAAATATATGCAAAAATCTTAGCCAACAGGCTTAATAAAATATTGCCTAAGTTAATGCATTCGGACCAGTCTGGTTTTGTCCGAGGACATCAGTGGATTTGATATTTCAGGCAAAAAAAGCAGGAGCTCCCACACTTTTCCTGTCTTTAGATGCAGAGAAGGCATTTGACAGGGTCAGTTTGGAGTTCCTGGAAGCAGTGTTGCAAAAATTTGGATTGGTTGATTTTGCATCCCAAAAATTTAAGGCTTTATTTAAAAAAAACATCGTTATATAGCACGCCCAAACTTTGAATCAGAGAAATTTAGAATTACCAACGGAACCTTTCAAGGATGCCCTCTTCCCCCATTGTTGTTTCTATTTTTTTGGAGCCTCTAGCATCAATAATAAGAAATTATAAAAAAGATTAAAGGTATAAAAGTTGGAAATGTTGAATACAAAATTATGCTGTTAGTTGATGATATTATAGTGACTTTAACAGATCCAGTAGAATCCTGTAAAAATCTGATGAATCTGCTGTCTAAATTTAGTAAAGTTTCATATTTTAAAATAAACTCTCTAAAGTCTGATATAATCTATAGAGGCTTAAATCTAGAAACCTTAAATGAATTAAAGAATTCTTATACATTCAATTGGTACTCTAAAAATATCTCCCATTTGGGTATAAGATTTAATTTTTTCAATGAGAAAATAATAGTAGACAATATTTCAGAAATATTAAAAGAAGTTAGATTGTTACTATATAAATGGCAAAATATAAGATTGTCATGGTCAGCTTAGATAACAGTTGTTAAAATGAGTATTATCCCTAAGTTAACCTACCTATTTAGATGTGTTTCAGAAATAGTACCCGTTTATATTATTAAATCTATTCAGAAAATAATAGACAGATTCATCTACTTGGATAAAAAAATTGGAGTAAAAAAAAAACAACAGCTAATAAAAAAATTGAATTAGGTGGTATTGGAACAACAGATATTAAAGACATTTGTGAAAATATTGCAATAACTCATATAATTAATATGAAAATACAATATAGGAACACAGGTTGGAAAATGATTGAGGAAGATCTAATAGGATCCTTTTCAATAAGATTATTATTAGGCAGATTTAATGAGGATGATGACATATGGGGCAGACTATCAAAAGGGATAAGACGTCTGATAAAATTCTGGGGTAAAAATAAAGCTAAACTGGGGTTGTTTCATTTCCTCTCTCTATCAGCTCCTATTGATATCTTGGAGGATGGCTTAAATAAATAAAAAATAGATCTTATGAAGAAAGCAGGCATAGAATATATATCTGATCTATACCATTTGGGTTCCTTAATAACTTACAAAATTTACAGGACAAGGTGGCTCAAGGTGTAAATAAGATACTGGGTACAAGAGGGGTGCTACTAAGGATAAAAATATGGGTAGAGAACTCAAAGAAAGAAAGTACCCTTTAAATTGTTGTAGTGCACACCCTCTGCCACATAGGCAATATAGAAAGACTCAAAAATTTAAACGTAACATTTATTTTAGCAATATAAAATACTTGAATTAAAAACTTGATTCTCTGACGTATTATAATAACTCTGGGAAGTGGATGGAGGTGACCCTATTGAGAAAATCAATATTAAAAATTCATGTTATAGGATCATCTATTCAATCTCTCCTTAGAATAAGTAAAATAAATAACTCAATATGAAGTGACCAGTGTATATTATAAATAATAATGGATGATCGTGAATATCATTTTGAAGTCAGAATAAAACTTAAGCAAACTTAATAAGCAACTGAAGCCGGTCGAATGTATAACTTGAAACGGCTCGATTGCCACCTTCCAATCCTCTTAAGCACCTCATCCGGAAGTCAAAACCAGCTGCTTCCGTTGCCGCCCCTATGCGGAATGAGTGAGTTCCAAATTCAGCCTGACATATTCCCAGTTTGCTCAAACAACTTTTAAAAACCTTAGAGAATTTGAAGTGCAACAATGCGAGCCCGTCCAAGTGTATTAATAATGGCCTGGGCAAACCCGGCCACTGCTGCAACAGCCGGTCCACACAGTCCACTGGGCAACAGTCCGTTCCTACCCGTCTCAGTATAATCTCCTTGCCATGACCCGCCTGGTCTGTCTTGGACCTCCTTATCCATAACACTACCTTGTCACCTTCCACCCACACGTCCTCCACTTGCATGCCTCCCGGGCCGTGCCTGCTAGCCGCAACCAGTTTGCCTAACCTGAATGCCCCAAAGAAGGCTAGCGAAAAAGCTGTACGGAACAGCAGGGCCTCGTAGGCCGTGTGGCAAACATCCTCCAGTGCCACAGAGATACGCAACAACAGCAAAAATGTGACAGGGCGCCGCTTGTCCTTACCCGACTGACCCTTAGCCAGTCCTTTCAGGACCCTCCTTACCAGAAACTCCTTAGTCAAGTCCTTTTGCCCAGATAGGTTGAACATAAAAGCTAACGCAGTTACTTGACTGGACACTGATGCCGCCGACATAACGGGATCCCTACATTGCAGTATGAACCACAGCAGTATGCTTAACCTCTGATCATCAGACTCCTCACCGCCTGCTGCCGCCACCAAGTTGGCCCACTTAAAACCACACCTTCCTTTATGCCGACCATGTTGATGGCGCCAATGAACTCCTGATCAGCGACACTACCTCTCTGCTCCGAGCTCCCATAGCGTGAGCTGGAACTGCTCCCCCCGGCGCTGCTGCTTGGGATGCCAGCTGTCTGAAGCGCCCCCACTGAAAACGAGACAGTGCATCAGCTATACTGTTATCTATGCCCGGAACATGCCTGGCTCTAAAACATATGTTCAAACGTAAGCAGGCAAGAACTAAGTGTCGAAGCAACCTGATGACCGGTATTGATGATGACGTGATGTTTACCGTGTGGACCGCTGCCATGTTGTCCGAGAAAAAGATGACGTGCCTATCCTTCAGGTCTTCTCCCCACATACATGCTGAGACCACAATAGGAAATAGCTCCAGGAAGGCTAAATTCTTGGTTAGGCCCGCCTCAATCCATTTTTCGGGCCATGCTGCTGTACACCATTTTTTACGGAAATATGCATTGAATCCGTGAGCCTCAGACGCGTCAGTAAATAAGGCCAGCTCGATGTTAGACTGCCTATGCGTGTGAATCAATGCCCTACCATTGAAGGATTCCAAGAACGACACCCAAACCTCTACATCCTCTATGATAGATGCAGTTGTCTTTACGAAGTGGTGTGCTTGCTTGATACCAATCGTAGCTAACGCGATCGCACGACAGAAGATCCTTCCCATGGGAATGATTCTACATGCGAACGCGAGCTTCCCAAGAATGGACTGGAGACACCCTCCTCGCACCTGCAAGCGCCGCCAAATCGCCTCTTAAATCGTTGACTTTTTCCAATGGCAAACTGCACCCCATCGTCAGGGAATTTATCATGATGCCCAAGAAGCTAAGGCAGGTGGATGGACCCTCAGTCTTCTGGTCTGCCATCGGAACCCCAAAGGAATGCGCCACTCTGGAGAACGTGGCCAGCAAATGCGCACACACTTCTTGACCCCTGGTCCCACGAACAGGAAGTCGTCCAAATAATGCACTATGCTATCATATCCTGACTCCTGGACCAATACCCACTGCAGGAAACTGCTAAAAGTCTCGAACAGCCCATGGGAAGGCATAGGTCCATGAAGTAGCTGCTCCCTAAACGACAGCCTAACAGCCAGTGACTTGACGGGTGAACTGGGAGCAAACAAAACACCGACTCTATGTCCACCTTCGCCAACAGAGCCCCCACGCCGGCCCTTCGAATTGTCCTGGTCGCCGAGTCAAACGGCGCATATGAAACCAACGACAGATTCTTGTCAATACCATCATTGACTGATTGACCGTTCGGGTATGACAGGTGATGTATCAGTCTAAACTTTCCAAGTTCGTTCTTCGGTACTACACCCAAAGGGGATATCCGTAAACAAGGTATAGGTGGTTCCACAAACGGGCTTGCCATCCTTCCCAACTTGACTTATTTTCTAATTTTTTCTTCTGCTACACCTGGAAACTCGGCCACTGATTTCAGGTTTGTGGGCTGCATGGTAAAACATTGGTTCACCTTTGACGGAATTATAAAACCCTCACGAAAACCGTTGATCAGCAACCTTGCCCCTTTCCAGGGAACTTACTGTAGTGTCCTAGCCACGGCAGCATTGCGTCCAGTGATACCGGCGTTGTTCCCTTTTCCAGAGGGCTCACCCTGTCTGCCGGTTTCCCTTGTTTTTCCACATCTAAGCAACGAGTGCTCACCTCCACAGCCTGAGCAAATGTGCCTATGTAGCGGAACCCATCACTGTTTTACCCTGTTTTATGATTATTATGGTTAAAATATGATCCTACAATATGTATGCTGGTTTATGCTCTGCAGAATATTAGCCAGACTTTTGCAGACCTAGGCTAATAGATAATCCTATTACAGAGATTCAAGAGATAAGAAAGTTGTAAAGGATCCTTGCATTTTCCAAAGTGTTTTCATTCTCAGATAAGAACAAAGAAGTGTAATTGAATCAATGTCTGATTGTATCAAAGTTGCCAGGGAGGTGTGACTCACCTATTGTTCTCTTTATGTGTATTGTGTCGCCAAATATGGGCATGTGTATTGCCTGTGGGAAGAGATGGGTATAAGTATTTCTGCAATAACAAAATAAAGTCAGTATTCATTTGACTCCCAAATTGTGTGTCGTCCAATATGGGAGGTCGGGAATGGTGAAACTGTAGTGCCTCCTGGATATTTTACCGTATACCAGCGGAGATTTTGGACTGCGTGTTCCTGCTCCGTTACATTTGTTGGCAAGTGGTGGAATTGTTCCCACGGTCAGAAGGACAGCTACAGGAGACACCATTCCGTGGAGTACAAATTGAGGGCAACGCTAGTATCCGTACAGCGCCCCTGGCTACAGCAGGATGGAACCGGCTATTTTTCGGACAGCGTTCCATCATAAGGAGGAGGAGGCGGCCGCGGACTACAGGGAAACAGACAGAAAGGAACTCTGGTATGATGCCCTGGAAGATGCCCAATGGCGGCGAGGTGAGAGTCTCCCCAGTGATGAGCAGCGGGTACAGAAGCGTGTGGCGATGCGGATGTATCTATTGGGAGAGCAGCCCCTGGATGAGTGGGTGACAAGACTAGAGACCCTGGTATGGCGAGAGCTCTGGCTAGACAACGCATACCAGGCCCTCTGGTGGCATACCGTTCGACTTACCCCCTGGACGGCTGAACACGACTTACCGGAGGGGGATGATTATGATGGCCCGGGTTTATTATGGGATGCCTTGGAGGACGATATTGATCTTGGCAGCACGGAGGGGTCTAGGTTTTGGGACATCTACGACTACCGGATGGGCATGTATGTCTGGGATGACGAAGGCGAGGTGAGCAAAGACATGACCCACCTGGTAACGAGAGAGTGGGAGCTGGAGCAGGACTACCAACACCTGCTCAGCCTTGTGCAGCCCCAACCTACTCGACAAGCAGAACCAGACTTCATTGACTGGTCCTGGGATGACCTCCAGATGGCAGGTAGAGATGGGACCGAGGTCTCTCTACCGGCCCTACAGAGGGCAGAAGGTGTCGTCCTTCCCCCCCAGCGGCAGTGTGAACCCCAGGGGGCAGAAGGTGTCGTCCTTCCCCCCCAGCAGCAGTGTGAACCCCAGGGGGCAGAAGGTGTCGTCCTTCCCTCCCAGCGGCAGTGTGAACCCCAGGGGGCAGAAGGTGTCGTCCTTCCCCCCCAGCGGCAGTGTGAACCCCAGGGGGCAGAAGGTGTCGTCCTCCCCCCCCCCAGCGGCAGTGTGTACCCCAGGGAGCCGAAGGTGTCGTCCTTCCTCCCCAGCGGCAGTGTGTTCCCCAGGGAGCTGAAGGTGTCGTCCTTCCCCCCCAGCGGCAGTGTGTACCCCAGGGAGCTGAAGGTGTCGTCCTTCCTCCCCAGCGGCAGTGTGTACCCCAGGGAGCAGAAGGTGCTGTCCTTTCTCCCCAGCGGCAGTGTGTACCCCAGGGGCCCGAAGGTATCGTCCTTCCCCCCCAGCGGCAGTGTGTACCCCAGGGAGCTGAAGGTGTCGTCCTTCCTCCCCAGCGGCAGTGTGAACCCCAGGGGGCAGAAGGTGTCGTCCTTCCCCCTCAGCGGCAGTGTGAACCCCAGGGGGCAGAAGGTGTCGTCCTTCCCCCCCAGCGGCAGTGTGTACCCCAGGGAGCAGAAGGTGTCGGCCTTCCCCCCCAGCGGCAATGTGAACCCCAGGGAGCTGAAGGTGTCGGCCTTCCCCCCCAGCGGCAGTGTGTACCCCAGGGAGCTGAAGGTGTCGTCCTTCCTCCCCAGCGACAGTGTGTACCCCAGGGAGCTGAAGGTGTCGGCCTTCTCCCACAGCGGCAGTGTGTACCCCAGGGAGCAGAAGGGGCCGTCCTTCCTCCCCAGCAGCAGTGTGAACCCCAGGGGGCAGAAGGTGTCGTCCTTTCCCCCCAGCGGCAGTGTGAACCCCAGGTTGCAGAAGGTGTCGTCCTTCCCCCTCAGCGGCAGTGTGAACCCCAGGGGGCAGAAGGTGTCGTCCTTCCCCCCCAGCGGCAGTGTGTACCCCAGGGAGCAGAAGGTGTCGACCTTCCTCCACAGCGGCAGTGGGTACCCCAGGGGGCCAAAGGTGTCGTCCTTCCCCCCCAGCGGCAGTGTGAAACACAGGGGGCAGAAGGTGTCATCCTTCCCCCCCAGCGACAGTTTACCCTAACCAGGGGAGACACCAATCTCCCAGACGGCGCAGATGGGACCGTGGTCTCTGCGCCCACAGCTTGTCCAGATCCCCAACTACCGTCACTGGGACAACCGGAGGAGGGGGTAAGTACAAATTCCCCTCCCCAGCTAACTTCTAATGTGGCCCCAGGGTTAACAGAGGAAATGTTAACCCCCACTGACCCCCACGTTTCCCTGGCTACTGAGCCGGAATATGTCCCAAGTACCCCAGCAGAAGAGCTGACAGCGGGGCAGAGTGCAGTCGGCCTCTGCCCTCCCTTTGTCCCTTGTACAGAGCAGGAGGTCCTGCAGGTTATACCAGCAGAAAAGCTGGCATCAGGGCAGAGTGCCGCTGGCCTCTGCCCCTCAAGTCCCCTCAGCGTGTTGCACCATCACCCCAGCAAAATATCCAGGTGCCTGGTTAGACTTCCCCCCAAAGGGGAGATGTGTGACGAAGTGCCCTTCGCCACTTTGGCTTGGAGAGGACTGTTTGCTAGCCTCCTGCCCTGCGACTATGGCCCTGGTACATATTGCCCTTTGGAACCAGTGTTCGGCCATACCAGAGTGTATGTCACTCATTCTGGCCCTTTACATACAGGGGGTCATTCTGTACTTGCCCTGTGGGAGCGGTGATACCCCAGATAGCTATGCCATGGAGCCCATCCATATGATGAAAGACTATGGGAAAGACTTTAGCTACTTGGCAATTGAACTGTGTGAAGAGGATCTGAGCGCTATTCGGGAGTTTTGTGCGCTCAGATCCCAGCTATCTGGGGATATGGGAAATGTGAGTAAATGTGAGTTGCAGTAATGCTGATGGGTTGTCAAACTAGAGAATTGACCAACAAATACTTTTGTCCGGACATCCCCAGGCCGATCCGTCGGGATCAGACCGTGTATGCCGGCTTATGGTCACGGGGGAGGTGTGTAGCGGAACCCATCACTGTTTTACCCTGTTTTATGATTATTATGGTTAAAATATGATCCTACAATATGTATGCTGGTTTATGCTCTGCAGAATATTAGCCAGACTTTTGCAGACCTAGGCTAATAGATAATCCTATTACAGAGATTCAAGAGATAAGAAAGTTGTAAAGGATCCTTGCATTTTCCAAAGTGTTTTCATTCTCAGATAAGAACAAAGAAGTGTAATTGAATCAATGTCTGATTGTATCAAAGTTGCCAGGGAGGTGTGACTCACCTATTGTTCTCTTTATGTGTATTGTGTCGCCAAATATGGGCATGTGTATTGCCTGTGGGAAGAGATGGGTATAAGTATTTCTGCAATAACAAAATAAAGTCAGTATTCATTTGACTCCCAAATTGTGTGTCGTCCAATACGGGCGGTCGGGAATAGTTAAACTGTAGTGCCTCCTGGATATTTTACCGTATACCAGCGGAGATTTTGGACTGCGTGTTCCTGCTCCGTTACAGCCTATATCGACAGTTAGGCGCCCACTTGCAAACTCCCTCAATGATGGAGTAGCATGCCCGCTTAAATGCTCCACCCTGGAATGGGGCGCCACTGCCCGCATGGGGATAATTTCATTCAGCCAGTGCGCGACAGCCTTGTCATTCCACAACATCCCCGGTCTAGTGGCCATACACTGACGAAAACATACCTTGTCATACCTCGTCATACCTCCACCATGCCATACCGCCATAGGTGCGTTGCGCTCCCCGTATCTCGTCGAGGTAAATGAATAGCACTGAACACTGCTCTGGAAACTTCTCGCCGATGACGCACGCCAGGATGGAATATGCCTGCAGCTAGTTCTCAAACGTCTTAGGAATCTTCCTGAATCCCTTCCGCTCTGGCTCGCCCAACACCGGCCCTCTGTCCTGCGTATCCATGAATCTTGATGAGGGTAGCAATGAGAATATTTCGATAAATTCCCTCTTCCAAAACGGCTTTTTTACTTCCAGTGGCAGATGAGCACCTAAGCTATCCAAGCTGCATAACACCGTCGACCTGACCAAGCTGTCGAATATCTTGACTGCACCGGGCGCTGTTACCGGGTCTGCCAGGGAAAATGGTGAGACTAGCCCAGAGCCATTCGCCGCCTGGGAGGCACAACTCTTTACCTGTGCTATGGTACCTTGTCCTCCCCAGGCCTGTCTTGACAAACCTGACACTCATGCTCCTAAATCTTCATTGTTCATGTTAACATCAAATGACCTCAAGAATCCCTTTAACCCAGCCAGTGTAGCCCAACGTGAGTGTCTCACCTGTATCATGCCTGGCAGGCTCCTGACATGGCCTCTGATTGGCTGGACTGTTCCTGCCTCAGGATCTCGGTCGCCTGCTCTTCGCACAAGTCGCACATGATTCCCTCTCCGAAATGGAGTCCGCCCTAAGCCAATAAGGATGGAATATAGGCGTATATCCCATTCTGATTGGCTCACAGCTTGATGCCTTCTGATTGGCTAAAAAATTTGATTGACAGCCATTTCAGCCAATCAGAAGACGCCATTCCATTTTTTTTACTGGAAGAAAGTCTAGAAGTCTCATTAGCGTCAGGGAGCTCATCCAGGGAGCAGCTCGTTTTTTTTTATTTATTTTTTTAGAGCGCAGGTTTTTGAAGGGCTCAGCCGGGGCAGATGAGGAGGAGGACGGGGACATCGTGGACAGGTAAGTTTAATGTATTTTATGTGTAATGTTTATCAAGTTTTGTGTGTATTTGTGTATGTGTGTGACTAATGTTATGTATCTTTTTTCCAGGGGCCGATCCAGGTAACAGAAGAAGATGGACGTAGACATGCTGGAAAGGTGAGTTTAATACTGTATAGACCCCCATAAATGATGGGCTTAGATGGAGGCTTATGGGGTATAAGTGATGGGCTTAGATGGAGGCTTATGGGGGTCTGTATAGGGCTAGAAGGGGTTAAATAGGCCCAGTTAGGGTTAGATAGGCCCAGTCAGGTTTAAATAGGTCTAGATGGATTAAATCAGCCCGGTTAGGGCTAGATATTTACAGTTAGGGTTAAATAGGGTTTAGTGTGGGTTAATTGAGTATAGTTAGGGTTAATAGTGTAGTGCTTAGACTTTGTCATGAGGGTCCTGGAAAACCTTCATGGCACTTATAAGGTTAACCTAGGGGTTAATAGTGTCCTTTAGGGGTCTATGTAGACCCCTATTGGACTGAGGGGTTTCATTTTGGTCTCACGTGGGTCTATATTGACCCCCAGGATTGCTGGGGTTAATATTAGGTGCCGGGTTCCAGCGGCAGGGGTTAATTCTTTATTTCTCGTGGGTCCTTTATAGACTTTTAATGTCCTTTCAGGACCCACGCGGGCGGGAAATTTGAATTTTTAATGCAATGGGTCCTGATGGGGGGGGTTAATGTTAGTTGCAGCGGGGGGTATTTACAGTACCCGCGGCTTGGTGTAATCATTAGTGTGCCGCGGTCCCTTTAAGGAGCAGCGGCGGGAAATTTGAATCCAAGCCGGTACTCAGACAGGCTTTAATATCTTTAGGGGTTAATAGATATTCAATGCAGCACTGTACAGTGCTGTAATTGATAGGGGACACATTGGGGGACAGGAGGATGGCATGTAGTACATTGGCTAGCTGGCACATCGCCGCTAGCCAATACTGTCATTTGTAGCCACAAGTCTGCCGTGCTTGGAGAACGGGTTACTGCCTTGGGGGTCATCCAAGCCCATAGTCCCGGGCTTGGATGACCTCCAAGGCAGCAACTCGATCTTCAAGCCCGGCGGACTGCGGCAACAAATGACAGTATTGGCTAGTGGAGATGTGCCAGCTAGCCAATGTACTACTACATGTCATCCTCATGTCCCCCAATGTGTCCCCTATCAATCACAGTGCTGTACAGTGCTGCATTGAATTTATATTTGAGTTTTTAGTTTGGCGGGCTTGCAATCGGCCGTAGGAAGAGGTGTCCATCGGCCATTTTCATTTGAATAGCAACGTAGAGGTAGGGCTACGAGGAATAGCAGCACGCTCGCAATGAATCGCAGCTTTGCGGCTATTACTCTTAGCCCACCATATGTGAAACAATTGCTGTATATAACTACTCTCTACAACAATCACCACACAAACCAGGCACTCACACCATACTGAGGATTGGTAGTAACCGTGAAACAGTACTGTATGTGGTTAAGTGACCTGGTTTGTGAAAAATCCATCCGTTGCTATGCCTAAAACTGTGAAATACAGTAAGCATATGCTTAAAAGGAGCCATGTTTAAAATGGTTTGGATTAACAGAGTGATGGTGCTTTATGTGGCCTCATTTGCATGTCCTGCCTGGTTTTCACAGACTGCAGTGCATATACTGTATTTCTGAGAAATTTGAGTAGGAAATACGTTTTCATCAAATTATTTTTAGACATTCAAATAGAATCACTAATGTACTATTCCTTATTTGTACTACTGTACTTTGTACGGTGGAGGGCTTCTATCACTCTTTGCCCACGATATGTGAAACAATTGTTGTATAGAACTACTCTCTACAACAATCACCACACAAACCAGGCACTCACACCATACTGAGGATCGGCAGTCACCGTGAAACAGTACTGTATGTGGTTAAGTGACCTGGTTTGTGAAAAATCCATCCGTTGCTATGCCTAAAAATGTGAAATACATGACACAAGCATGATCCATTTAGGCTTATCTAAAATAATTTACACCACACCGATTGTTTGGGAGAAAACACGGGCCACAGCTTTATTATAATTTAACCATTTAACATAACTTAAAACCTGTATATATTATACATATTAACATATTAACATAAAGGGGGAGGAGCCCGGCCACGGACAGTGACCTCACGCCTTGGGCCCAAAGCCCCAATGCTTATCTTAAGCACACCCTGTGAGGTAGCGCCATGCTCACTTAGGCCAGTGGGCCGGGCAACTCACCTCCCGCCTAACCAACAATACAACCATACATATCAGAAAATTGTCACTTCTCCAATAACCTTCCGCTCTTTACTTATATAACATTTTTTTTTTTGCATAACGATACCATAACAACTTTTAACATACAATTAAAATAGGGTGGGAGGGAGGGATTTCCACGGAGACTGCGCCAAACTGAATCCCAGCGCGCGAATGCGGCGGAAGTCCTGCCCCCGTCGCTTCTGATTGGCTAATGCAGCCAATGACCCAGGGAGCCTGTGCAGCCTCCGCGTCAACATGACCCAAGCATGATCCATTTAGGCTTATCTAAAATAATTGACACCACACCGATTGTTTGGGAGAAAACACGGACCACAGCTTTATTATAATTTAACCATTTAACATAACTTAAAACCTGTATATATTATACATATTAACATATTAACTAAAGTGGGAGGAGCCCGGCCATGGACAGTGACCTCACGCCTTGGGCCCTGCCCAAAGCCCCAATGCTTATCTTAAGCACACCCTGTGAGGTAGGGCCACGCCCACTCACCTCCCGCCACAGAGCACGCGAGGGACGTCTCCTGAGACTGCGATCCCCCACTGCTGTCAATCAAAGCCAAGGCCCTTACTAAACTCCAACATCAATAACTCCAGCCCTATTTCCGTGAGGTGTACCTTGTCTTTGCCGAAAAAATCATCGGCACCGGCCGGCTCGAATTCCTTATATCTGATGGCAATGAAGCCCAACTTCCGAACGAAACTTGCCAGCTGCTGGTTAATCTTCTGCCTTGATCTATCCAACCCGACGGGGGTCTCTATCCAACCCGACGGGATCTTCTCTTTATCATTTCCGACCATATCACGAACGTACCCGGGAACTTCTTAGACCAGTTCTCCACGTCTCTCTTCCTGACTTTTAGCATTCTTCGCATGTGAACCTTTCCTAGGTCGTTACAGCCGGCGTGAATTATTATTAAACTGGGTGGACCGTACCGCTGGGCGTATGTGTCCAACAGCCCATCCAACTGTGCCCACCGCAGGCCTCGAACTCCGAGCCACCGCACGTGTAAGTCTGTGACAGGAAAACCCAGTTGTGTCTTTCCCTCTGTACCTGCGGCCAACCTGTGGGCCCAGTACACGTACGAGTGACCCACAATCCACAGTTGCTTCTGTCCTCCTGAAAGCAAAAAGCAACATCCATTAGACTGCTTTAGTCCGAACATAGGACCGAAAACGTTCTGACTCCCATCTCCCAATCCGCTTGATCGCCGCGTCGGGTAAGCCTAACCTATCTGCTTCGGTAGCAGCCCCGATTCTGAAAGAGTGTGTTCCAAACTCTGACTGCTCCAAACCCAAACTGTTAACGTTTAGCATCCTTTCAAATTGGTACCCGGATAACGCCGTCCCCTCATGACTGGTCGGTCTTAGACCTCCGGAGCCATACCACTACCTTGCCTTCCCCGAGGCAGGTATCCACCACTTGTATACCCCCGGAGCCGTGTCTACTGTTCGTGACTAAGTCCCCTATCCGTAACGCTCCGAAGAACGACAGGGAAAAAGCCGTACGGAAAAGCAGAGATTCAAAGGGGGTCCTGCACTTTACTGCCAAAACCTGTGCCATTCGCAGTAACAAAGAGAAGGTAATCGGCCGCCTGGTATCTGGCCTTCGATCACCGTTAAACATGCCGCGCACCACCTTGCGCACTATGAACTCCTTTGTAAGGTCCCTCTGCCCTGCCAGCTTGAACATGAAGGCCAGGGACGTGACCTGTCTCCCAACTGCTGCTTTTTTCTCACCTTCCTCGGCACACCGCAGCAGAAACTAAAGCAGTATCCCTAGGGTCTTATCCTCTGATGTCGACCCACCGGCCATCTTAACCAGGTCATTCCATTTTGCCCACACGCGTTTATACGCGGATCACGTCGCCGGCGCAACAGACTGTCTGATGAGTCTCGTTACCTGGCAGCTCCAAACTCCCAGATCTCCGCGAGAATAGCCTCCCCCAGCGTTCTCGCCCAGTACCTGCCTCGCCTGAAACCATATGTTCAGGCGAAGGCAGCACAGCACTAGGTGCCGAAGTAACCTTACCACCGGTATGGAAGTTGCTGTGAGGTTATTTACTGCTTGTGCAACTTCCTTACTTTCCGTGTGGAATAACGCACACCGATCCCTAAACTCTGAACCCCATAAGTGAACCGCCACTACTATGGGAAATAGTTTGAGGAATGTCAGGTTCTTCGTAAGACCTGTCACCTCCCATTCGTCTGGCCATGCCGCGGCGCACCATTTTCCTTGAAAATATGCGCCGCACCCAACTGCTCCCGACCCCCCCGTAAAGAGTTTCAAGTCGGCGCTAGTAGCGCTCCCTTTTTGAATAATCGCAGATCCATTGAACTCGGCCAGAAAAACCGACCACACCTGTGCGTCGTCCCGCATGGCCCGGGAGACTTTTATAAAGTGATGCAGCTTAATGACGCCCGCGGTAGCGAGTGACATTCTCCAACAGAATACCCTTCCCATAGGGATGATCCTAGAGGCAAAGTTCAACTTTCCCATAATGGATTGGAACCGTCGCAGTGTCACCCTACGTGCCCCTGCGTGAGTTCCGCTCTCATGTCTGCCACCTTTTCCCGGGGAAGACTGCATTCCATTGTTTTTGAATCTATCTGAATCCCCAGGAAAGTCAACTTCGTTGTGGGGTCCTCGGTTTTCTTGTGGGCCAGTGGTACCCCAAAATCCAGATAGATTTTGGTGAACACTTCCAAGATGAAACGGCAGGTATCTTGCTCCTGTACCCAGCCTCCGTGAGTGCAACCCATTGCAAGAATGAACTGAACGCTTCGAAGTGTGCACATGATATTGAGCACCCAATGGGTAAGCAAGCATAGGTTGATGAAATAGCTGCCATCGACGTAGCAACCCAGGAGCCGGTGACTCGAGGGATGAACCGGCAACAATCTGATATCCACTTTTGCAACAATCGATATCCACTTTTGCCATGAGCACCCCTGCGCCGGCAAACCTGACCATTTCAGCGGCCCGGTCAAGCGATTCATAGGATACGGCGATCCCGTCATTAACCGACCCACCTTTTGGGTAGGAAAGATGCTGGATCAACCTAAATTTTCACGTCTATTTTTTGGGAATGATGCCTAGAGGGGAAACGATAAGATCCCGGATGGGGGGGGGGGAGCGAATGGCCCTGCCATCCTGCCCAGCTGCACCTCATTGTGCACCTTAGCCTCTGCTACCCCCGGGAATTCCCGTACCGACCGTAAGTTCGGTGCTGTGGACCCCCGCAGATCTGTTGTGCATGGGATCCTAAAGCCTTCCTGGAAACCCACTTCCCGGAGACGAGCCGCGGCGCCGTTGCCCGCCGTTCTACCGTAGCGTTTTAGCCATGGCAACATGACGGGAAGGCGTATGGGCGTCTTGCCCTTTGGCAGAGGGCTCTGTTCTGACCCCTTCCTTTGGCCTGGTGCATCTGACAAGGGGGTGTTCGCCGCCGCAGCTGGAGCACGCATGCTTGAACCTGCAGTTAGGGGCCCATTTACATACCCCTTCGTTGTAGGCAAAACAGGTCTTGAGGCTCCTGACCCCAGCCGCTCCGGCACAAAAGGGCAGCATGACGCGCATAGGTGTCATAATGTTCAGCCAGTATGCCACCGCTATGTCACTCCATGCCATTGCTGGCCTAGATGCCAGGTACTGGCGGAATTCCTCGTCGTACCGCCACAATGCCATGCTCCCGTACACTTTGTGGGCGTTGCGGATCTCGTCTATGTATACAAACAAACCCGAGCCTTTCTCAGGGTGTTGTTCGCATAGCACAAATGCCATGATTGAAAAGGCCTGTAGCCACGTGTCAAAAGTTCTCGTTTTCCCCTCTCTCCCGTGTCCATCTGTCTGGACATGGGAAGAAGAGAGAACAGTTCCACAAATTCCCTCCTCCGGATTTTTTCCTTAACCTCCTCGGGAAGATGTGCCCCCAGGTTGTCCAGTGCGCCCAAGACAATTGGTCTCATGGCTGCATCTGAGGCTACTGCATTGGTGCTGCTTGCTTGCAGGCCCGGACCACCCATAATCTCCAGGGGCCCTGTTGCCGCCACTACCGCGGCCGGGCCCCACTACCTGCGCTGTTGGACTGGTCGGCCCACGCCCCTCTGGCTAAGCCCCCTGTGAGGAATTGACTCTGCTGGGATTCGAACCCTGGTTTGCATGTTGCTGGACCTCTTCCCTACCAGTACGCCAGCCTGCCTCTTGCAGATTTGCCTGAGATCTGATACCTTGACTCTAAAAGCAATGAAATCAGTGACAACTCTCTTTAGCTGTGTCTGGTGTCTGTCAGCTGTCTGGTTCTTGGCCTATATAAGGCACTTCCTGTCTCTGTATCCTTGCCAGATTATTGTTGGTTCCTGATCCTTTCAATAAAGCTTGTTCCTGTTTCACCTACAAGTTGCTGAACTGGATTATTGCTGACCTTGGCTACTGGTCTCCTCAACCTTGTGATTCCTATATCATTACAGAATAATCTGGCCCTTTCATGGAGACCGCCGGGTCAGATTCTGCATTGGCCCAGCAGGTTGCTTTTACTGCAAGAACTGTGCAGACCCAGGCACAGACCATTCAAGTGCTGCAGGACCAGGTAGCTGAACTGCAAAATAAATTTCAGTCAATGCACAGTGAGTATACCAGCTACAGGGCACGTGATGTTGCGGCTGTTACTGTTACACCTGCACAATATGCAGCTTGCCCCTGCCAGAAAAGTTTGGAGGAGATCGCAAAACATTTGGGGGTTTCCTAAATCAATGCCGTTTACACTTCATGATGTTACCTCACCAATTTCCATCTGAAAGAGAGAAGGTGGGATTTTTTTTTTTACTATTCAAAGATGAAGCCCTGGCTTGGGGCTCCCCTCTTCTGGAACAGGACAGTCCAGTCTTGGGTAATCTAAATGACTTTCTTGAGGCCATGTGCCTAGTTTTTGATGACCCCAATCGATGTGCTACAGCAGAAGCCACTCTCCTTCATTTGCATCAAGGGAGGTGCTCTGTGGCTGAATATGCTGCTGAATTCAGACAGTGGGTTGCTGATACTACCTGGAACCAATCAGCTCAGAGGTTCCACTTCAGAAAAGGTCTCTCGGAAGCTATAAAAGATGAGCTAGCTCGTGTTGATCTTCCTGCTGACTTTGATGCATTTGTGCGTTTGCCTATCCGTATCGATCAGAGACTTTCTGAAAGAAGATTGGAAAGACAGGGCTCTTTTAGACCAAGTACTATTCCTATTTCCTATTCAAGAATTTCTACTCCAACCCCACAAACACCTACAGACTCTGAGGATATGCGGGTAAATCTAATAAGAGGGCCATTATCCAATGAAGAAAAACAGTGGCGACGCACTCAAAATTTATGCCTGTATTGTGGTAGTGCAGGGCACTATGCCATCAATTGCCCTAGCAAATCCAAAAGAACAATAGCTATGGCTGCTGAGGGCGCACAGATTCAACACCAATCCCAGATTGCAGATCAACTGGATTCTGTCACACAACCTTTGTTTTCTCTGGCTCATGGTGAAGAGTGTATGTTGACTCAACATCCTTATTTTGTGGTGCCTATCACGTTGCAATGTGGTGATCATAAGATTTCAACTACAGCTATGATAGATTCTGGAGCAGGCGGAAACTTTATGGACATTAAATTTGCAGCAAGAAATAGAATTCAGTCTATCCCTAATTCTTCACCTGTGTTAATGGAGACAGTGGACGGTTCTCCACTTACGTCGGGCCCGGTTACACATAAGCCTGTGCCCTTAAAGTTGACTCTGGAAGTGAATCACCATGAGACTATATCTTTCCACCTAATTTCCTCAACACAGTTTCCAGTGATTTTGGGGGTACCTTGGCTTGCTCTGCATAACCCACAAATTGATTGGAAGATCAGAACTTTGTCCTTTCCTTCAGAACACCGCTTAATGAATTGTCAACCCACTAAGGTAACACCTGTTGCCACAACAATTAATGAAATGGTTGCTACAAACTTGACTAAGCTTCCGCTACAATATCCGGATTTTGCAGATGTCTGTGATAAGAAGAATGCTGATCAGCTTCCACCCCACAGGCCTTATGATTGCCCAATAGAGCTGTTGCCTGGCGCTACTATGCCATTTGGCCGCATATATTCCCTTTCTGAGCCTGAATTGAAAGCTCTTCGTGAATACATACAAGAAAATCTTGCCAAAGGTTTTATTCGACCATCTACTTCCCCAGCAGGAGCTCCTATATTCTTTGTAGAGAAGAAAGATGGCAGCCTACGGCCATGCATTGATTACAGGGACATTAATAACATCACTGTAAAAAAACGCTACCCCTTGCCTCTCATTCCTGAACTTTTGGAGAGACTTCGCTCAGCTAAAATATTTACAAAGCTTGATCTTCGGGGGGCATATAATCTGGTTCGCATAAGACCAAATGATGAATGGAAAACAGCTTTCAGAACCAGGTACGGGCATTACGAATATCTAGTAATGCCATTTGGGCTTTGTAATGCCCCTGCAACTTTCCAGCATCTTATCAATGATGTACTAGGAGATCTCCTTGATCAGTTTGTTGTGGCATATTTGGATGATATACAAATATTCTCTGATAATCTTGAAAACCACAGAAAACAGGTCCGTATAGTTCTGGAGCGCCTTCGTACCCACCACCTATACATTAAACTAGAAAAATGTGAGTTTGAACAAACAGAAATTCAATTCCTGGGGTATATAATAACTCCTAAAGGTTTAACTATGGACGCAAGTAAAATTAAAGCTGTGCTGGACTGGCCCATCCCCAAGAATGAAAAAGATGTCCAGAGATTTGTGGGGTTTGCCCATTTTTACAGGCGTTTCATTAAGAATTTCTCTGCCGTTATTACACCGATCACTGAACTCACACGTAAAGGGACTCCTTTTCAGTGGTCCGATAAGGCTGATACCGCATTTTCCCGATTAAAGACTCTGTGTACATCTGCCCCCGTCCTGGTACATCCTCAGCCGGAATTACCATTTATTGTGGAAGTTGATGCTTCTGATTCAGCTGTTGGTGCTATACTGTCTCAAAGGACTGGACCTAAGATGCTGTTACATCCGTGTGCCTTTATTCCAGATGGTGCCAGCAGAAAGAAACTATGACATAGGGAACAAAGAACTATTGGCTATAAAAGCTGCCTTCACCGAATGGAGACATCTCTTGGAGGGAGCTACCCATCCAATTACTGTCCTCACAGATCACAAAAATCTGGAATGTATTCGATCAGCTAAGAGACTGTCAGCCAGACAAGCACGCTGGTCCCTATTCTTCTCAAGGTTTAATTTTTTGGTTACATACCGTCCTGGCTCCAAGAATGGTAAGGCAGATGTCTTGTCTAGAATAGCTGACCCCCTCCATGCTACCGTAACCAAGACCACCATCTTGCCGGAGGATATATTTATAGGAGTTACTTTTCCTTCTGATCTGATGTCTCGCCTTAAAAAGGGCTACGCTGAAGACCCAGTTCTTCGTGATCCTCCTCGTGATCTTCATATGACGATGCTTAATGGGTTTTGGATTTTTCAACAACGTCTGTTTGCTCCGGAGTCAGTGCGACTGGACCTTTTACGTCTCTACCATGACTCTAAACCAGCAGGTCATCCATGAATCCGAAAGACACAAGAGCTACTTGCCCGATCCTTTTGGTGGTCGAAGTATCATGAGGATGTTAAGAAGTATGTGTCCTCTTGTGATGTATGTGCCAGACATAAGACTCCTCGCTCATCCCCTGTTGGCTTGATTCAGCCTCTTCCGATTCCTCATTGTCCCTGGGGATCTATATCCATGGACTTTATTGTGGAACTACCTCCCTCTAAGGAATGCACTACCATTCTTGTTGTTGTGGACAGGTTAACTAAGATGAGTAATTTCATACCAGCTCGTGGTCTCCCTTCAGCTAAACAGACGGCTGACCTGGTTATTCAGGAAATATTTCGCTTGCATGGAGTGCCCGATGAAGTAGTTTCTGACAGGGGAGTGCAGTTTACATCTCGTTTTTGGAAACATTTTTGTTCTAACCTCCACGGGCTCAGTCCTCTCTCTGATCCGCAGGCACAGCTGCAATGACAAGATCTCCTTGATCTTGATCGCCTTACAGACCTGTGGGTGCAAGAGGAACAATCACTAGCTCTCCGTGACCTGCATGCCCGTGCCCATACCATTTGTTCCTCCCCTGAGGACTGGTCATGGTCACCTAAGCTTGCACGGCTGGAATGGGCTAGCGCCGCGGGCTCTGCAGCCTTCTGTACTAGTACCCTCGACACTGCTTGTGGCGTTACAAATTCTACCTGTGGGTCAGGATTAGTCACTTTTTGCTGTGGCCTAACCGTAACGCCCTCAGTCCCGGGTTCTTTGTCGTCTTAAGGGGGTGTGGGTGAATAGCAGTGGACTGTACCTGCTTGTGGTCTTCCTAGATCTGGTGGGGCCCTCCCGTTTCGCCACTGCTGCTGTTACAGGCATGTCGTCGATCCCGACCATGCTGTCCTGGCTGTTCATTTCGCTGACCACTCTGTTTCTTCTCTCTCGTGTGGTAGCCATGCCCAGCTCTCTGCCGTGGCTGTGTCCCTGCAAAGCACCAGAAGCGCTGTTACTATTGAAATTAGAGGGGACCGCATGGTCGGCACTTTGGAGATCTTTAGGAGCTTTTTTAGGGCTCACAGCTTTTTTATTACCCCTTGCGCCCCCTTTTTGGGGTGGTAGAGGGGTGTTCTTTGTCCTTTGCCGCGGCCGGGGCCCTTTGGGCGAAATGACTGGTGGTGGCCGGAGTTCTAGGCCCTCACCCTCACCGCCCGTGGGCCCGGCTCTCTCTTGCCTGAGGGGTAAAGGGTCCTGGCTGACCTGCCCCGTGTTACCCCTGTCGCCCTTGGCCTGGTCATCCATTGGACGGTGGTCTAATGGCTCTGCACTAAAGGGATGGGAGACTAGCCCAGTGGCACCCCCAATATTGTCTAGGCCTCCAGCTACTACATGCTGAGCCTGTCCAATGTAATGGGGGCCTCCTACAGAAGGCATTGGAGGGCCCAGCCTGTCCTGCACCCACCTGACCCCTTGGCTTAAGGCCCGGGTCCTAACATCAGCCAGTAAGGCCTTTAACTAAGTAAGGCCTCTAACTCCAAAGCATCCATACCCCAAGGCACAACAAGACCCTCCCAAGACAGACAAACGGACCGCGAGGACAGGAAAAACACAAAACCAAAACACACACACACACACTGATAGGCACTCTCACACTGCCCCTTATGTGCTTTATAGCTGGGGAGTATTCTCAGGTTTAAACCTCCTACTTTTAATGCTTTTTTTGCAGGAGCCCTCGGATCTCCGTCCGTTTTCCACGGAGACCGCGCCGAACTGAATCCCGGCGCTCGAATGCGGCGGAAGTCCCGCACCAGCCGCTTCTGATTGGCTGATGCAGCCTTACAGGCTCCGCTGGGTCAACAGTAAGCATATGATCAACTTACTTTTAGACATTCAAATAGAATCACTAATGTACTACTATATATATATATATATATATATATATATATATATATATATATATATATATATATATAGCCTTATTAAATTGCAATTTGGCCAATTGAATAGGGCTCTATATAAGCACAGAGCATATTTTTTTACAGAAGTTTTTAGTTAGTGAGGACCTTGCTTTTGGGTAGAAGTTTACTAACTAAAAACTTCTGTAAAAAAATATGCTATGTGCCTATATAGAGCCCTATTCAATTGGCGAATCACAATTAAAAAAGGCTGATAATTTGTAATTATATTGGGGGGCTGGTGTGTGATTGGGTGTGGCTCAGGGGCATTGAGATTTTAAACAAATAAAAAAAAAAGTTGGAGGGGCACTGTAGCACTGCCCTCCGCCCATAACAGGGCCCTGGTGAATTGCACCGGGTGCATCTGCAGTAGATCAACCCCTGATGCCTATCCTGTGAGTAGAGTTGAATTGCACCATTTCCGGCCATAGTTATTTTGTCCCTTTAAACCCCCAAGATTTTTGTGGGCTCATGTGGGACAGTGTTATAAACAACAACTAAGCAACTCAACTGCAAAGAGAATAACACACAGTACTGTCAGTGTAAGCCTTTGTTCATACACACTATGATTGATCCCACACAAATTAGTATAGTTACTGAAGTAACACATACACACACAGTCTACACAAACTTACAACTAATTATATATATATATATATATATATATATATATATGACCAGGTATTATCTGGGATTGTGGGAGGAGCCCTCTATCGCTCCGCCTCTTCCTGTGAGAAGGGCCCTCTCTCAGCCTTCATAAGCACTTCCGGCCCTCCTCTTTCTTGCACTCTCTTGTCTTTGGCTTCTCCAAGCTCTTCACTTGGAGATTTTTGTCCTTTTTGTTCCTTTTTGGCACTGTTTTGCTTCATTTGTCCATGAGGACATTTTCAATGCTGGAGAGCTATGGTTTCAAAATCGCACTGTTTTAGCCAGTTCATACCAAATCCAAAATTGAGATTCAATAGGCTGTTAGCCTTTTTTCATTATCACGTGGCCTTCAACAAGCCCTCTGGCTTTCCATAAGTCCTGAATCATACTTCACTAGGCACTACCTCAAACATTTTTGGCCAATTGGCGCCCTTGCCCATGGAAGCACCTTTTTCATAGTCACGTGGCTTTCAACAAGCCCTCATTGTAGATTTATCCAATATCTAATAAACAGCATTCCATCCATGTCCTTGCCCAAGGACTCATCCAGCCCTCTAAATAGGCCAGATGTCCACAGTACAGGACACTTTTTTTTTTTTTAGTTACCTCTCACCGTAAGAGAGGGACCCGGCCACAAATATATGTGTGTATAGTTGTTGTTCAGTCGTGTCAGACTCTCTGTTACTCAATGGACCTCAGTATGCCAGCCACACCTACTGTTATCTCTCTGGCTGTGCTTATCCATAAGGTTTTCTTGGCAAAGATACTGGAGTGGGTTGCCAGTGGACCGTAGTTTGTCTGGCCTCTCTGCTATGACCTCTTTAAAAAAGCACACAGCTTCATTGAGGTACACAAGCACCATCACCATGACAATGTAGCGATCCAGAAGTGGGTATGTGTGTGTATATATAAATATATATATATATATATATATGTGTGTGCTTGCATTGTCATATACACAGTGCACATACAGGTGCACAAATAGTGACACATTACTATATACACACGTATATATATATATATATATATATATATATATCTCACACAGTAATACACCGCTGTGCACTAAAGTCCCACTTTAACACACTGTTAGAAATCATCACACCCAGTAACACACTGCTATACACACAGATCACACACTGTAACACACTGCTATATACACAGATCATATACAGTATACACTGATGCTCAGTCTGCTCCCAGCTGTCTCTGTATACACAAGCTCTGCCCGCGCCGGCTGTGATTATTCACCACCATAAGCAGCCAATCAATCAGTAACACTAACCCAGCCCGGCTCGCAGACGGAGCATCGCTCATTGCACTGTGTGCCAGGTGCCTGTGACCCTCTTTAACAGAGTGTGTGTGAGTGGTGGGATTCAGAGGATATCAGAGATACAGGGCATCATATGTACTATCAGTTTTGGAGATACTTCTCATTGATATACAGTGTAGTATGTTTATTATCACTCACTGTGCAGTGGGTAGTGTGTATGAGTGAAAAGGGAGAGTGGCAGTGGGTATGGGAAGAAGGGGTGCTAGTCAGTTGGTAGGGAAAGAATAGGTGCCAGTCAACGTGCGTAGAGGGGGGCTGTGGTGGACATAGAAAAAGATGATGGCATTGAGAGGGTTTGGGGTGTGGGTAAGGAAAGAAAGAGATGATTGAGATAAAAAGAGCACAGCAGAGAGAGGTGTAAGTTACCAATATGTCTAGTCGTCGCCATCTCCATATGTTACTGTAACATCTGGACAAATTTTAAAATGTCAGATATTAAAATATTGTAAGGCAGGAGGTATTTTCACAAATGAAACCTTTTATTTACTATTACTATTATTATTTTTTATTTGTACTAGGATTGCCATTAACATATAAAATATATATATTAAAATAGTGTAAACACAAGAAGACAGCGCATTTGCACAAGGATGCTGGTACTTCACCAGTTGGGCACCCTCTTCTCACACGACCTTTCAATCCTAACTTTCATTTTATTGTTGAAAATGACCTCACCATGTAATTCCTCCTATTTATTCAAAATAAGTACTTTCTATGGTTCTTCTAATTGTTCTATATAGCCCATTAACATAACCTTCATATCGTTCCATTTAAATATCTCCATATCACTCTCCATAATATTATTTATAACCGATTTTAACCCATTTTATTTTTTAATATTATTATTAATATTATTTATTATTAACTTTTCTGTACAGGGGATAAGAACAAGT
The DNA here is from genome assembly GCA_027410445.1 of Discoglossus pictus. Classification (NCBI taxonomy): domain Eukaryota; kingdom Metazoa; phylum Chordata; class Amphibia; order Anura; family Alytidae; genus Discoglossus; species Discoglossus pictus. Next base: position 44,761,069 of record CM050174.1, read on the forward strand.
AAATATACACTATACAATATAACAACTGCAGAAAATGGAGGGCCCTGTTTTGAGCTTCAAGTCTTATGAAAAGTGCTTTCTCCAAAGCACCTTACAAAAATGGAATCTCGCTAATTACAATGAAAAGGGAATGGAAGAGGTGGAATCCTGGGAGGAGAAATGGAAAAGCAAGGTTTAGGAAAGAAGTGAGAATTTACATAGGTAGGAAGGTATGAAAAGTTAGAAGATTATTAAGTTAGTTGGAGAGGGAAGGGATCTGATGTAAAGTGAGTGGCAATATTACAACCTTTCTTTATAATCCATCACAGTACTATCCATGGGTGTAGGAACTGGGGGTGGGGCGATCCCCCCTCCCCCCCCCAGATTTTTTATGTTTGTATGTATGTATATATAAGCTATTTTACGGCCTGTGTATACAATGAATTGTATTCCCCTCAGAATTATTCTGGCTCCTACACGCCTGGTACTACCCCTATAACTCTTCCTTTGCTTTGTATAGCCACTCTTTAGAACTTATCCCATTGTACCATATAACCTCTCCTTAAATTCTTTGCAGTCTCCATATGTTGCTACATCTTACATCTCCTGTAACTCCTCCTTATGCTTCAAATAACATCTCCTTCTAACTCCTCCTGTTGATCCATATAAGCTCAGTCTGTATTTAATCAAATTTATCTCCATAGCCACTCTGTATAACTCCTCCTATTGCTCCATATAACCTCTCCCACTTCATAGACCAGCTTATGCCAACCACCGACAAGACCTGGCACTTTACCCCTTTCCTTACTAACTGGATCTTAGTGCCTTTGGCAAACACAGTGTATTGACTTTGGTCTGCTGCCGAGTGTCCGTGCTTAATGCTGAGGAATGTCTGTGTGATGAGTTTGATTAATGAACAAAGCGCCGTGGGTGCCATTGGACACCGGAGTGCGTGTCCATCGCTGCGCAGGAGACACAGAGCCATCCAGAATGTGCCTCCAACTCATCATGCAGCAAATTGCTAATCCAGTCAGACCAGCTGGAGCCGCCCTACCTCTGAAGCCAGTCCTGAAACCTTCTATACTCACAGGACAGTGACACTGGCAGTACCAATACTTTTATTTATAATGCCAGTTACCACTTTAAAATCAATACCACTTTGAAAGAACATTAACATCACAAATAGGAACACTATCATCAGAAGTGTTATTGAAATTCATAGTACATGAGAAAGTTGCAGAGGTCAAATACATTCACTTTTCTATTATGTTACCTAATTATGCTCTTAATTTAGTTTTTTTGCTATACATTGATATTTTTACCTCTCTTTTTGGTCACGTGCAGAGAAAATCTCACAGCATCCACAGACTATGCTTTCAGTATGAGGATTGTGCTCCTAATAAAGGTTCCACCGGGGGAGACGGGGTGGGCCATCACTATGGGCACTACTACAATAGAGATGAAGAGTGCAACTTAAAAACAGTAAATTGCTGCTAGGAATAGCATCTTGATGATAATTTTTACTTTTTCAGTCATTTTCGACTCTCCCTGGCCCTATGGACCACAGCACACAAGGAGCATCTTGTGTCTGACTGTGCTTGTCCATAAGGTTTTCTTGGCAAAGATACTGGATTAGGTTGCCAGTTCCTTCTCCAGTGGACTGCGATTTTTCTGACTTCTCTGGCCATCTTGGGCGACATTACATGGTATAGCTCACAGCTTCATTGAAGTACACAAGCACCTTCACCATGACAAGGTAATGATCCAGAAGGGGAATAGCATCTTAGTAGATTGTTATTACATGTTATCCTTATATACATTAAAATACAAAATTAGAGGTTCACCTTAAATATGTGGTATCTAGAGGAAACTGATCGTCTAACTGGTATAGAATTACAGTACATTATATTAGCATTCACCATCCTTGGATATATTTTGTAGTGTTCAAACCTGAAATTAAAATTGATTTTAATTGTATTTTATGTCATTGAGCTACACAAAATAGTCCACAATTCTGAAGTGGAATATGCATATATCAAAATAATTTACAAATAAAAAAACAAAAAGGTTTGCTATTAAATAAGCACTCATGCAACCAGATCCATTTTGGTGCCATTTAATTAGTTAAATTGAGTGTGCAATTATAGTGTCACATGATCTCAGAATAAATACAGCAGTTTCTGGAAGGCTTGTATAGCACATTTAAACAAACAGCATCATGAAGACTAACGATCGATCAAAACAGGTCCATATAAAGTTTTGGTGAGGCACCACATCAGAGTTGGGTTGTAAAAAAAAATATATCCCACAGCACAGCTAAATCCATTATTAAAAATGGAAACAGTAAGGCAGAACCTCAACTCAAGAGAAGTTCCTCCACCAAAACTTAGTGATGGTTAAAAAGGGTATTAGATATAGAAATATCTAAAAGCCCAGTGGTAACTGGGATGGAGCTGGAGAAATCTTCAGGTAAGATCATGAAAACCATCCATGGACAACTAGAACAGGGATCTATCAATCTATCTATCTATCTATCTATCTATCCCCCCCCCCTTTATGGATCATTACCGTGTCATGGTGAAAGGGCTTGTGTACTTCAATGAAACTGTGAACCATGTAGGGTCACCCAAGATGGTCAGGTTATAGCAGAGAGGTCAGAAAAAGTGCGGCCCACTGTAGAAGGAACTGGCAACCCATTTCAGTATCTTGGTCAAGAAACTCTATCTGTACTTACCTTATGGAAGACTGAATGGAATCATCATATACTGCTTCTAGACACTGATTATTGGTTCTTCAGCTCAAAATCTGTTTAGTAAAGTCCTCTCCTGTCTTTACATGTCCATGGCCCATTATGTCATGAATACATAGTCTTGACTCTACTCCTGTAACATCATGTGGTGCAGAGCACGTGTCCTAACACATGTGGCAGTTAGTATCTGTCCCAGATCTTCTAGAACTTATTAGACCCTTTGTGAGACAGTTGCTCAGAGGAATTCTGGAATCTTCCCATCTTGGTCACCCCGAGATATAACACTGTAAACACCTTATGAAGTTCTAATGAGCAGAGTCTACATTAAGGAAAACAATCTACTAATAGCCTTATGCTTATCCAAGGCATGCTTGAAATCCTGTATTGTTTGTTCTTACCACTCCTACTGGAAAGATGTTATCTACTACTTATCAATAACCCTTTCAAGCACACTTATCTCCACTTGTACACAATCATCACTCCATGTTGTCCCTTCTCCACAATCCATTTGTATCTAGACACCTAAGATGATTCAACCCAAGATTCATATATTTTGTTGATGAGAACTCATTGACATGAATTAGTGATATGCCTCTGAGGCATTGTGTCTATTCTCTCAAGAGAAGTCGCCTGCACAAAAAGAAAGTAGGCACATTCAATGTGCAGGCGACTTCTCTCAAGACAATGGACTTTGAGAGCAAATGAAGTTACTTACTGTAAAATGGGAATGTGGCTGCTAAAATTGTCAGTGTTATCAACAAGCACATTAATTTACAAGAACTCACCCTCCTGAGAAGCTACAAAAAGTAAGCCTGTTGAGAAATATATTCTTGCAGTAAAGAGTAGAGGGAAACATTTATTATCTTTATAAACTGGAAACATTTGCACAAGTTTAGGTATTTAAAGAACAATATAGAAAACTGTGACCACACTGTCCCTTTAATTGCATGGAAGAACATCTTTTGGAATGCAATCTCCCTTTAAATAAGATGCAGAGCACAAAATATTACCTTCCAGACTGTGCTATTTAAAGGACGGAGACATGTCCAGTCTACAAGACCAAGAGCAAGATATATGTGTAATTATCTATTAAATACACAATGTCCAGTATTAAAAATTCCCACTGGCCCCTAACCCCTCTGAGCATAAATAAATTAGAGACTGTGCAAAGAAAAGCTATTAAACTCTGCATGATTTACATGAATTAAAGACTCGGAGAGAGAGGAATCTTACAGAGACGGTCAGGGACACTTGTACTAAGTGCCGGAGAGAAGTCGATTTCAGAAAGTGAGAAATTAAAATTATAGAGACAGTCCCAGCCTCTTATATAAAAGGGGTCTCCAGCCCCCTGAAATAATGTTGTTTTTAGGTTAAAAAACATGAAAAACGGACTATGTGCTGTATTAGCCATATTTATGCACATATGTTATTGAATAACAATTAACTGAATCCATGTGCTTATTAGAATCAGTCTGTTCCTATGGTTTAAAACAATGACCTCTAATGCTGTCATTCAATTACAACCCCTTCCTATCCTTATCTAAACGGAATATTAACTTATTGAGCCACACATTAGCCACAACAATTTGTGGTATTACTCAGGAACGATTTATGGCAGAGAAAAAAGTCTAGTACAATGTATAGCTACATTCTATCCACCCAGTCTCGTTTTGAAAACAAACTCAGCTCAACAGTCTCTTTCTCTGTACTCACTCATAGCCATGATCTTTTGTTACCCTCTCAGTACCACCCTCTATCTATACCCAATCACTGATACTATTTGTAAAAACCCACTCAATGCAAGCCTCTCTCTTGCAATATATATGTGGGCCTTTTTTCTATACAAAACACAACACTACAATCACATCCTCTACCCACTTATACTACCCTTGCCACTTAAACTACCCCCTGTTATGCCCAGAGAGACCCTAAAACTACATAGGGGCCAATTGGACTGCCAGGGACACTATTTCTATTCCTTTCTTTGGCAGATATCCTCTGAGCTGGAGAGTCTGGACTGTGGAAGCCATGTTGGTTATTGGTAGTTGTGTGGAGGATGTTGGTCTTGTTGTTTCACTGTGTCCCATGATGAGCAATATTACATGTGTTACCCATGTTGTAAATGTCTTGATGTATGGAAGGTACCCAGTCATTTTTGTCTCTAAATGCTACTTTTTCAAAAGTGTATTATTATTATTGTCTTTATTGTCTTTATTTATATCGCGCCAACATATTCCGTAGTGCTATTACTGGGGTCTCTGGAGGAAGAGGTGTGCAGTTACAGGGTTACCTGGTTGTAAGGTAGAAAGTATACAGCAGATTAAGGGTCTATTCTCCAACAACGGATGCTGAAGTTGTCCAATTCTACGAAGACATTCAACACGTCATAGATATAACAACAAGAAAATATGTTACTATCATCATAGGAGATTGGAATGCTAAAGCAGGGAACCAATAGACACCTGGAATAACTGGCAAGTTTGACCTTGTAGTACAAAATGAAGCCGGTCAGAGATTAGTAGAATTTTGCCAAGATAATTTTCTGGTCGTACACTCTTCCAACAGCCTCCAAGACAACTCTACACATGTACATCACCAGATGCACAACATAGATATCAGGTTGACTATATACTTTGCAGCCAAAAATGGAGGAGCTCTATACAGTCAGCAAAAACAAGACCTGGAGCTGACTGCGGCTCAGACCCTGAGCTTCTTATTGCAAAGTTGAAAATAAAACTGAAGAAAAAAAGAGGGAAAAACAACAGACCAAGTAGATACAAAATAAATAATATCCCCTGTGAATATGCAGTGGAAGTAAAGAATAGATTTAAGAGACTAGACATGGAAGATAGAAGGCCTGAAGAACTTTGGATCAAAGTTTGCAATATTATCCAGGAAATAGCAACAAAGAATATCCCTAAAAGAAAGAAAAGTAAGAAGTCAAACTGGCTGTCTAATGAAGGTTTTAAAGTAGCCCAGAAAAGAAGGAATGTGAAATGTAGTGGAGATAGGAAAATATTTGTCCAACTGAATGCAGAATTCCAGAGGATAGCAAGAAGAGACAAGGAGACATTGTACGATGAGCGATGTAAAAAGATAACCGAATGGGTAAATCAAGAGATCTCTTCAAGAAAATTGAGTACCTAAAAGGCACCTTTCATGCCAAAGTGGACGTGATAAGACAAAAATAGTTTGGTCTTAACAGAAGAAGATAGATAAAAGAAGAGGTAGCAGGAATACACTGAATATCTACACAGGAAGGATCTTAATAACAGTGATGACCTCAATAAATATCCAATGAGCTAGAGCCAGACATCTTGGAGAGCGAAGTGAGATGGGCCCTAGGATGTCTTGATGTTAACAAGGCTGGAGGATGTGATGGAATCCCAATTGAACCATTTTAAAATTCGACAGGATGATGCTGTGAAAGTGTTACTTGCCTTATGCCAACACATTTGGAAAACTCAGCAGTGGCCAGTAAACTGGAAAAGGTCAGTTTACATCCCAATCCCCCAAAAAGGCAGTGCCAAAGAGTGCTCCAATTATCTAACAATTGCACTCATTTCACATGCCAGCAAGGTAATGCTTAAGATTCAACAAGCTTGACTCCTACAATATATGGACCAGGAACTACCAGATGTGCAAGCCGGGTTCCGCAGAGGAAGAGGCATAAGAGATCAAATTGCCAATGACCGCTGGATAATAGAGAAAGCAAGAGAGTTCCAAAAAAACATTTACTTCTGCTTCATAGACTATTCTTCTGTATGTCGACCAAGAAGCCACGGTCAGAACCAAACATGGGACAACAGAATGATTCAAGATCGGAAAAGGAGTGTGACAATGTTGTATATTGTCACCTTATTTATTCAACTTACTGTATATGCAGAGCACATCCTGCGTAAGGCTGGACTGGATGAATCCAAAGCCGGAATCAATATTGCTGGAAGGAATATCAACAACCTCATATGCTGATGGCTGAAAATGAGGAGAAACTAAAGGACTTATTGATGAAGGTAAAAGAAGAGAGTGCAAAAGTTGGCCTGCTGCTCAATGTTAAAAAGACGAAGATCATGGCAAATGGCAATCTCACTTCCTGGCAAATAGACAAGGAAGAAGTGGAGGCAGTGACAGATTTAATTTTCCTTGAATCCAAGATCTCTGCAGATGTTGACCGTATTCATGAAATTAAAAGAGGTTTCCTTCTGGGGAGGAAAGCTTGGACATGCTAGTAAAAAGTAAAGATATTAAACTATCAATAAAGGTCCGCATAGTTCGAACTATGGTTTTCCCAGTAGTAACATACGGATGTGAGAGCTGGACCATAAAGAAGTCTGAGCACCGTAGAATTGAGGCCTTTGAATCGTGGAGTGGACTTCTTAGAGTCCATTGGACTGCAAGAAGATCCAATAAATCAATACTTCAGGAAATCAAAACAAGCTGTTCACTAGAAGGTTTGATCATGAGGTTGAAGCTCAAATATTTTGGCCATATCATGAGACGGCAGGATTCCCTAGAAAAGACTCTGATTCCCTAGACTCTGATGCTGGGAAAGTTTGAAGGCACAAGAAGTAGGGGACGACAGAGGCGAGGATGAATAGATGAGGTCATGAACTTGTTGGAGCTCAGAGGGGCAGTGACTGAGAGATACACCTGGCGTGCTGTGGTCCATAGAGTCACGGAGTGTCTGACGCGACTGAATGACTAAGCAACAAACAACTATATAAGAAAGTAGTTGGGCAGACACAGTGTCTGCATGGGAGAGATGTACAATATCACACCATGGCCATTTGGCCCCTATGCCAGAGGAAAGTCTAGCATGACACAGACGTGTTAATTATCTCTTCCTGAGAAAACGGAGATCAAAAGGCCTAACAATTTAGAGACAGACACAAAAGCAATGCCGAAAGGTACTAATCCATCTTATTAATCATATTTTAATAAAAGCTGGAGTTGGGGTGTAGTATATGAGCCCTTCTGTAAATCCCTATACCAGGATAAGAATTGGGCAAATATCTCTCCGGATGTAAATAGGTTTTAATAAGAGGGATTAGCTGCAGAGTGGTGTTTACCTATGATGAAATATGCTCGTGTTTAGGATTAAAATGCAGGATTTCCCCTGGGGTTTCTAATAAAAAATGTTGTGTGTGACTCCCATCTAAGGAGGTGCAGCAGGATGGGGAATTAGCAAACAGCCTACAGGAACTTCTCTCCCCCCCCCCCTGACTTCATATCAAGGCTGATATGATCCAGGAGTTGGTTGCAGATGATGAGCTCCAGCAGGTAGAGGAAACCAGAAAGACAGAAGAAGCAATGGTGCCAGGTACAGCATTTCAGGATATTGGTCTGGGCATATTGACAGAGGTGGAAGAGGAAATCTGTAGATTCCAGAAATGGAAGGGTCATACCTTGCTCAACCTGGAACAGCTAATGGCCTTGCGGGACAAGCACATCCTGGAGGTCCGGGAGAAAAAGCAAAAGAGGGCTATCTGTCTATTGCCAGGGACAGGAGGAGCAAAGGACCTGGTATTAGCCTGGATAGAAACTGCATACAGCAGCTTCAAACACTTCAAGAGGAAAAGGGGATTATAGATGGGGTCCTCCAGCGCAGTAACGCAATTTACAAGAAATACCAGAGGATAAATGGGTGAGAGCATTTCTGGTGATCCCTAAGAGCCAGAGGACCTATGAGGAAGTCTGCAAGGTGCTACTTGAGCAGTATGCTATCACACCAGACATATACATGTAAAGGTTTTGGGCCTTAACGAGCGGAACCAAGGACACCTACTGGAAGATAATGTGCAGGATGCAAAATGCCTGCCGCAACTGGTGGAAAGGGGAGGAGGTTACCAACCTGGAAGGGGCCATGAATGTGGTCCTCCTGGAACATTTGTATTACATTTGTCCTGCTGACCTAATGGCTTGAGTTAAAGGAACAGACACCAACTACAGGGTGGGAGGCTGCCCATCTAGCAGACCATTATGTGGCCACTAGAGGAGAGTCAGGGGCCGGAGTTTTCAGTAATTCCACCACAGCCACAGGAGGGACCATTGTTTCACGCATGGATGAGTTGTTATACCACTAGGTACTGCCAAGTACCTCACTACTGTAGACCTCTGTAAAAGGTATTGGCAAATCCCCCTTGCCAAGACAGCCAGAGAGAAGTCGGGATTCTTCATACCTTTTGGGCTTTATTAGTTCAAGGTGATGCTTTCAAAGGTTGGTAGACAAACTGTTGCAAGGACACCAAGTGTATGCCCAGGCCTACCTAGATGGCATTGCCATCTTTCATTATACATGGGAGGATCACCAACAGCACGTCAGCAGTATACTGGAAACTATACAGGGGGCTAGCTTGACTATTCGCCCAGATATGTGTCAGTGGACCCAGGTGGAGGTGCAGTACTTAGGGCACTGGGTAGGCAGCGGGCAGATAAGAACACAACCAGCAAAGGTAGATGAGATAGCTGTCTGCCCCCCACCCCCCAACTAAGATGCAGGCAGTGACTTTCCTGGGGACTGTAGGGTATTCCAACAAGTGTATTCCCTGTTACACTGCCATAGCCAAGCTGCTGACTTACCTGGGCCTGAAAGAGAATGCTTCAGAAGATAGATTGGACCCATGCATGTGAGGTTGCTTTTTGGGCCCTGAAAGAATCTCTCATCTGCTATCCTGTTCTGGCTACCCCGGACTATAAGAAGCCATTGATCATCCAGAGGGATGCCTCCGCATTTGCGTTGGGGGGAAGGAAGTGAGCACCCTATAGGCTACATCAGTAAGCAGCTGCTGCCCAGGGAGGTAGCCTATGCAGCAGTCGAAAAGGAGTACTTGGCTGTGGTTTGGACCCTGAAGAAGCCTCAGCTCTACCTCTATGGCAGGGACTTTAGGACTTTACAGTTGTGAGCGACCATAATCCCCACTTTCAATATCCGACCCACTACCCTTTCTTTCTAAGACCACTCACACTACCTTTTGTATATCCATCCCACTACCCTTTCTAAGGCCATACACTCTACCCCATCTTTCTATATCCATCCCACTACCAATTCTCTTTCTGTACCCAGTTACTCCTTCATCTCTTTCAATAATTACTCACCTCACTGTGCTCTCATGCTGTACCCGCTCGCCACACCATCTTTCCATACTAACTCTCTCTTCCTACTAGTTGTCCAAAACAACTTGATTTTGGGTTGACAGCATCCCTTTAAGACTAATAATGTGGGTCCCTTTTGGTACTGTACTTTTTAAAGCTATTAACCAAAATCCCATTGGACAGATATCTGGCTAAAATAGAAATGTAGACATTAAGTAGTAGCAGAATATTGAGATGTATAAAGCAAGGATAACATGATGAAAGCAAGTATATTTAGCTGCAGTCAAAATCAACAATAAAAAGGTACAGGGAACCTTGTTTAGCATCCATTCAAAACAAATGCTGCAAAAATCAAAAATGTTATTCAAAGGTAAAAAAGCTTACATGCTCTGTATTAGTATTCAAAGAACCATTTTCATCCACTCAGTTTCTCTAGTCTACTTTGTGTGAATTGCAGTTACGTGAATTTAACCCTTCCTGTGGTTAAAGGCTGAACTAAAGAGTTGGTTTAATGTTTCCATTTTAATAGCTTTGGGGACATAGAAAGCAACAATTTGTATATATAACAGCACCTCACATAATTTTCCCAAACATCAGAAAAACAGGCACTTATAAAAATGCATAGACCTGAAATTGCCTGGCTATTTGGAGTGTCCCAGTTTTAATGGAATTGTCTCTGGGAATAAACAGCAGCTTTTGCCATTATGCACGTTTTGTATTTCCATGTCAGTTAGGGGAGCAATTCATTTGTGCTCTGCTGGGACTGAGCCACTGGGCTGGTAACAGTGTGAATGGGGCTTGATTGCACTATGAGAGTCTCTCTATGCGGCGCAGCCCTCTCCACTGGGATATGGATTCTGTCTTGCTTACTTGGTTGTCCATAACAACCTTAAGTGGATCCATAGCTATGCATAATTATGGACTCCCTCCCTATACACTGGGAGGGGTTCAAAGCATATGGGTAGGTAATTAAAAAGGTACTAGTGCTAGTCTTGGAAGGAATTGAATTGTTGTAGATCGGCCAAGAATGCCATGAAAATACTAAATATCTACAGCTCGGAGAACACAAGTGGGGGGGGGGGGGGGGGGGGTGATAGGATACAAAATGTCATGTATAACAAAGGATATAACAAAGTTTAAAAGGGAATTACATTCCAAAAAAAGAAGAATACAAGAACAAAAAGTTGGCTGGTGGAAGATTTAGGGGTAATGTCTGAAAGTATTATTTTACAGAAAGAGTAGTAAAGTGTAACAGACTTCCAGCTTAAGTGGTAGAGTTAAATAATTTAAACATGCCCAAGATAAGCATAACGCTGTCATGAGACTTTAATTAAATTAATTAAGTAGATATAATGGTAGATATAATAAATGTTTTGGTTCTTATCTGCCATTAAATTCAGTTTCTTTGTTTCTATATTAAATAGATGATGTAAGTAGACTCACAAAACATGGCCCAGGCTCTCATCATTCTGTATGTTGTATAAACTAAGTTTTAGAGAAACACAAACATGCTCCTTACACTTATATAATGCAACATTGACACTTCAAGCTTATATCTTTCTGGGCAGTTGGGAGGTATGGTCATGGAGACAACAGACTCACTCATAATGCAGACTCTCTTGCTCAATGTGGCCAGTATCTCTGATGATGGGGCCACATTGAGTCATGGTTGGGTATAGTCTCACTCGTGGTGTGGCCTATCTTACTCATAATGAGTACAAACACACTCATGGTGTAACCAACATCTCACTATTGCCGAAACAGTTTCAACTACTCAGAACCATACTCCATTTATTGTGGAGCCAATCTTACACATTATGGACAGTCTCACTCATGGTTAATAAGGTATGAATGATTGCATGGACAGTGTCTCTCATGGCTTTTGGAAATGGTGGTGTCTTTCATTTGGTGAACAGTGACACTATTTGGGAGGTTAACTTGCCCTAGGAACACAAACTTATTAATTGACTCATCTAATGGGAGGCAATTTCTGGTGCCAAGTAGGCAAAATGTATTGCGAAATGGATAGGTAGATGATCTCTATTATGTGTTTATTTGTATGGTGCCAATATATTCTATAGCACTGGGTTACAATAAATCCATGGGAATGGCAATTCATAATTAATCAAATTGATACAAATGGAATAAAGGGTCTCGCCCTTGAGCTAACAATTTACACTACTTTTCAACAAAGCATTTTGACAAATCAAATTAAGAGCTCTCAACTTTAAAGAAGAATTAAACAAAAGGTGAAGTAACAGAGAGTGAGAACTGGGGATCTAGGCAGGTTAGTGTGTGTACAGGCAAAATGGAGTTGGTTTGCATTGTGAAAGTATGAATTTATTTTAGTTGAAGATAAGTTAATTGAATGCTGATGTAAGCTTGTGAACATAGAGTAGGGAGTTAATTATATATTGTGTCTAGATGCAGCAGCTGTAAGAATTACAGCTGATAGTGTAGAGATATGCACTATAAGAAAGAAGAAATCATGGGTGGGTGTAGATCGGGTAGGTTGGGCCTGTGAGATTCTTGTATTTACGATAGTGGAGATTGGTGAAGGGCTGGATGCAGATTGCCTAATATGAGATTTGTTGGGATGTTATCAGGGTTGGAGATATGATACTCTGAGTACATGCATTTTTAAAGTGCTTTTAAATGTTTGGAGAGTTGAAGAGAGTCTGATGAACCATGAAAATATGTTGTGTGAGAAGGAGGATATTTATGAAGGCTTTACCGTAGTTCAAGTGGGAGATGGAAAGCTTGCAGTATATGTAGGAAAACTGTTTAGACTGAAGTTGATCAGATTACAGATAAGATTAACACTATCAAATCAGAAAAAAAGGAAGTCTTTGTTATAGATGGTCTGTGTAGGAAGTAAATTGCCAAATGATGTTGATAAAACGATTCTCAGAGAAGAGGTTTCACCAGGTATGGAGTATTTGTGGCATTGACAAGACTTAGTGAGATGATAACAGAATTGAGACAGATGTTAGATGTGGGCTATGGAGGAGAACCTGGGGTAGAAAGTAATACCTAGGCAATGGGCTTGGGTGGTAGAATGTATAGTGTCTTTACCAATGTCATGGAGATGGTTGGTATTGTTGTGTTGTTGCTTGGAGGAAATACTAATAATTAATTATTGGTCATGTTAAGTTTCAGTTGGTGGTGAGAAATCCCAGAAGAAAATTCAAAGAGGTGAGATGATAACAGGATTTAGACATACGTTAGATGTTGGCTATGAAAGAGAAACTGGAGTGGGAAGTAATACCTAGGCAATGGGCTTGGGTGATAGAATGTATAGTCTTTGCCAATGTGAGGGAGATGGTTGAGACTGTTGTGCTGTTGCTTGGAGGAAACACTATTAATTCAGTATTGGTCATGTTGAGTTTCAGATGGTGGTGAGACATCCAAGAGGAAATCACAGATGCAGTGACATAAGTAAGGAGCTCAGGGGAGATGTCAGGAGAGGAGATGTAGATTTGCACATCATTGGACAGGTCCAAGGGTCTTGGGAATGCCAGCTGACAAAGGAAGACATGCCAGAGTAGACATAAGTTACAGTTTATTAGACAGGAAGAGGACCAGGAGAGGTCACTGCTACAAGTGAAGAATATGCACAATAAAAGAGTGAGCAACAGTGTCAAAGTCAAAAGAGAGATTACCAAAGTAGAAGGAGAAAATAGTGACCTTTGGATCTAGCAGTGAGCAAGTTCATAAGAAACCTCAGAATTTTTTCAAGGAGAGGCCAAACATAATTGAAGATAATCTAATGCATATAAACACACAGTAACCCCTTTATGCATCTTCATACATTACAAGAATGCACATAAACAGAGACAAAGATAGAGACAGGGACAAGGAATGGATGAAGAGATGAAGAGATAGAGAGAAAACAAGAGACATGCTATAGCCAGACAGGAGACACACACAGGGACACAAATACAGGAGACAGAGATAATACCTACAGAGACAGACAGAGAGAAAACAAATGAGTGAAACAGAGAAAGACTCATAGAAAGATTGAAAAGAAGATGCAGAGAAAAGAGAGAGGGGGCAGACAGTTACAGGGTGACACAGATAGAGACAGACACACATAACAGTAAAACAGATAAAGTGAGACAGGCAGACAGATATACAGGCAGTAATGCCTATAAATTAATATACTGTAATGTAATCTTGTTTTTCAATTATATCTTAATGCACACAAGTTATTATAATTCAGTTAATCAAATCAAAATACTACATAAATACATCATTTATAATTAGCATCTGGAGAATTCAAAGGATACAGTCACCTTTGGCAAAGACAGAGAGACACAAAATGAGGCATCAGATAAAAAGAGACAACAGAAAGAGACACAGTGAGGTAACATTCAATATATCCAATAGTATGATAAAGCCTAGCGAAGGCAAGTGCGACTATGAAAGCATGATTGCAAAGGCTTTTGATACAGTGCCACATTGGAGACTATTGTGCAAACTAAGGGATACAGGAATTGCAGTAAATATCTGCTCATGGATTGAGAGCTGGCTAGGAAGCAAAGGGTTGTGGTAACTGTGACATACTCCGATTGGACTAATGTGGTAAGTGGGGTTCCTCAGGGTTCAGTATTAGGTCCTCTCCTTTTTAACATATTTATTAAGGTGGGACTGGAAAGTATTGTCTCCATTTTTGCTGATGACACAAAGTTGTGCAAGGTAATTAAATCAGATAATGATGTGCTTTCCCTCCAAAGGGATTTACATAAAATTAAAGAAGGGGCATCTAAATGACAGATGATATTTAATATGAATAAATGTAAAGTTAAGCATCTGGGAAGGAAAAATAGCCATGCAATTTATAATCTTAATCAAGCAAATCTAGGGGTATCAGATATTGAAAGGGATTTGGGAGTGCTTGTGGACAACCACCTAGGTAACAGTGCTCAAAGTCAAGCAGCAGCTGCAAAGGCAAATAAAATATTAGCATGTATTAAGAAGTTTATAGAAGCAAGGGAAGCAAATATAATTCTGCCACTATACAAATCTCTAGTACGCCCTCATTGGGAATATGGAGTACAATTTTGGGCACCACTCCATAAAAAGGACATTTTAGAGCTGGAAAAGGTACAGAGGAGGGAAACAAAACTAATAAGGGGAATGGAGAGGCTAAGTTATGAAGAAAGACTAACCAAATTAAACTTATTTACTTATTTTCTCTAGAAAAAAAGGCATCTAAGAGGAGATATGATTACCTTATATAAATACATCCAGGGTCAGTATAAAGATTTGTCAAGGGAGCTTTTTGTGCCAAGAGGTTTTCAACTGACAAGAGGACATCCCTTGCGGTTAGAAGTAAAAATATGCCACCTTAAACAAAGAAAAGGGTTCTTCACAGTAAGGGTGGTTAATCTGTGGAATTCTCTACCAGAGGAGGTGGTGACAGTGGATTCGATAGATAACTTTAAAAGGGGACTGGATTTATTTCTAATTAAAAAGGGAATTCATGATTATCTTGGATAATTAGAGAGACAGTATTGATTCAGGGAGAAATGTGATCGCCAGTATCTGGGGTCAGGAAGGAATTATTTTTTCCCCCTTTGAGACAATAGGCCAAGTTTCACTTTTTTTTCTGTTTGCCTTCCTCTGGATTAATTAATAATTAAAAAAATAATAATAATGAAATAGCTGATTAATAATTAATTAACAACTAATTAATTAATGATTAATCCACATATTGCAGATCAGAGGAGATCTTAAAAGTTTGAACTTGATGGACTGAAAGTCTTTTTTTTTCCACCTTAATTACTATGTAACTATGTAACTACGTAACTATTGAGGTGGAGCCTAGCGAATGTGGTTGAGCCTAGGGAATGGGACTATAAAAACGTGATTGAGGCGGTGCCTAGCGAAGGTGAATAGAGGAGGCATCGGAAGTGGTGCCCAGAGAGGGCTGAGTAGAGAGTGTTAGGAGGGTAGACATTTAGTAGATCTGGACCAGAAACCACATGAATAAGGCATAGGGAAGTGGTACCTAGGATGTGGACAAGGGCATAGACAAGTAGGTTCAGGCCCAGATCTATAGTAGGAAAGCGTAAGGAAATCAATATAACTTACCTCGAGAGAAACCATTGCTTTCCAGCAATGAGAGTGCCCTCTCGGGCAAGAAAAGGAACCAGAAACTGAATGACAGAAGGCTCTGCATAGTATTTAGGTGACAGAAGTGATGCACAGAGAAGGCCGACAGGAGAGCGTAAGGAGGGTAGAAGTTTAGTAGACATATTTTGTAGGTGTGTGTGTTGTGTTTGGTATATACATTTGTCAGCTCATAGTGCCACAAATTTGATGGAATTCAGAGATTCTTACCTTAATGGTTTTTGAATTTGGTCAGTATGATGCATGCAAGTGAGAAATCCAGCTTAGCTTTGAAAGGGTCCTGAACAGATTTATTGCAGGTTGGATCATCTACCCCCAATTCACTTAGTAGAGGAAAAGGGTTGTGATATGACCTCATAATACTCTTATATCAATCTGGTGAAAGCACCTAGTTGGATGATGAAAGCAGATGCCCATCTGGGAAGAAACTGAGCTGAGGACATTTGAATGCTAGTATGGACAAGTAAGTCTGACATAATGATGACAGCAATATATAGCTTCATTTATTTGAAGTGATGACAGTTGCTATTCCCCCAGTTTAATGCATAGGGGACACATAAAATAGGAAAATTAAATTTTATAGTGCATTAACGACGCTTTATTGGTGGGGCCAGGGGAATTGAGAAATTTATTTAAACAAAGAAATAAAAAAAAATATTTTGAGGGGCACTGCAGCAATTCCCCCCCCCCCCCCCCCAAAGCTGGGCTACACCAGCGGTAGATCCACCCCTGCTTCCTGTCCAGATTTTTGGGGGGGCTTCTACGCTTATGGACAGATATGCTTGAATTTGTGATAACATCAGGTTATATTCACATTGATCAGTTTTGGGGGGCATAAATACTTATAACATACAAGACAAGGTTACCTACCTCAACTATGAAAGACGATATCTATCTATAGAATGATTGTACCAAAGGTATTTGAATGCATGAATTCACGCTAATAAAATAGCGATTTGATCTTATAATGTGTGAGTTCTATTATGAGTGGACATTGAATTGGCCCAGGATGTTAATAGCAGATGTTAGTTTGTATTTTTGGTCTTCTTTTGAGTTTTCAGCATCTGCTCACTACATAGCCAAAGCATTTAGTTGAATTGAAACACATTGAACTTACTTATTTACTTTATTAAGAGGCAGTGTCCACAAATCCATTGTTCTATGTGACTCCAAACCATTGTACACCAACCCTGCAATAAAGCATTCAATAATGTTATGACGACAAATTTAGTGGATACAGTGATATTTCTAACTAAGCTTTTTAAACTAAAGAAAGAAATGTCCTATTCCAGTTACAGTAGATAAAGGCTGCAACTCTTAACCAAGAATATTTGGACTGAAGTATAATTTTTTAATGATAAAGGAATTGAGTTCTGTGTAAGATTATGATGAATGGATCATCTTCCAGGGAAGATAAAGACAACGCCTAAATTTCCCATGGGACATAATGAGGAATGGGTCTTACACTGTGGGATATAATGAGATTCAAACTTTGGGGAGATAATGAAGGAAAATAGAAACATACATTTGACTGAAATTTAGAACCAATAGGGTCAGCTAGAATGTCTTTTCCAACTCCCCAAAACTCTGGTTTGATTAAACATTGGATACCCTTATGAATATTCAGAAATTTTTGAATTTCTTCATTTTATTATTTCTTTACTGAGGTAAATGAGGAATGAACACTATCACTGAAAGAGTAAAGAATTCCGTTATAGACGTGGAACGACTTTTGGGCGCACGAAACATGCGTGCTGTCATCTGCACGCCGTCAAATGCGCACACTGACAACAGTGCGCCTGACAAATGGTAGCAGCGACACCAGCGCGTCCCACGTCAACACCTGTATAAACTTTATAAACTTTATAAGCAAAAACACTAACCTGCAATTTTTTTTTTTATAGGAACATAAATTTGACAGCAGATAACCACAAAGGACTGTCTAGACTACCAATTCTATCAACCCAGAAGCTTGGCTCCACTATTACTAAGGTTTCCTTTATAATTACTCAAGCAATGCTTAAATTCCATAACCGGGCCCCCAAACTTAACCTATTACCAATTTCGTAAGTTCAATTTTTTACGCATTATTCCTAATTCTTTCACCTTAAGGTTTCAAATCATGACTGCTTGTTTAGTGTTTTTCCTCCTTTCCAGAAGATACTTATCTAGTCTACTTTATTCGATTGTTTGATATCTTTGAAAGTTTCCATCATATCACCCCTCTCTTTTGTTCTCAAAGGTTTACTTATTAGGGTAATAAAATTGGGCCCTATAAGCTTTGTGTTTTAAGCCATCAACCATTTTAACTTCCCTCCACTGAATAATTTTTACATTTTTAATATCCTTTTTACATATCCAGTGTACAGAATCAGACAAAATATTCTAGGTAAGATCTGTCTGGGCACTAGAGATTGGTTGTATCAGTAGGGGAGTCAGGCATTTCCTTGGTTGACTCAAGATGAGGTTCTTACCTTTATGCAGTGTGACAAGTTAATTGTCTCCTCTGGGTTTGTGCCATGGTTCAAGCATTTTGATGAAGGACTACAATACAATATGCTTTAATACTTTTCCAAGATTTACTACAATAAAATAAAAAAACAAATAAAATAAAATAATAGGCCTAAAATAATATGCCTGACTTCCACTGAGCACTGCCGTAACTGATAAAGAATTTCCTACCTAACCAGCTCTCATCCAGCTAAATTTGGGTGGAGCAAAACAAGCAGAATTTGTTTGAAGAAAAATCACTGGTCTTTATATTTCATGTCTTCGATTCTTTCCCTCATAATTTTCCACATAATCCACAATATTTTTACTTGGAACTGCTTGCTCCTCCCATTATGTGCAAAAATTCTCTTGAATGACAGCCATAGAGAAGTTAAAAATGGGAACATCCAGTAGAGGATTGAGGTACTTCCCTGATGGCAAGAAAGTAAATAAGGTAAAAGTAGGTCACAGTTTTCTAATCATGCTCTTCAAAGTCCTATTAAATCAGCCATGAATCTAACAGTATGTTGGTGGTAGACAAAGGCTCTCAGAGATTTAATCCGTAGTAGCTTGCATATGTCTTTCATTAAATTTGATATAAAGGTTGTTCCTTGGTCAGATTTTCCTTTGGTATTTCCACCCTTGAATAACGTTTTAGTTAGAGCTCTTTAGGCACATTCTTTGAAGTTGCTTTGCATATTGATGTAGCTTCTAGGTATATTGTGGAGTAGTCCAGTATTACTAATATAAACTGGAGTCCTCTGACTGACTTTTTTAGAGGACCCACAAGGCCCATAACTACCCTCTAAAAAGTGTCCTCAGTTATTTGTAATGGTATCCGTGGGGTTCCACATTTTAGGTCAATGTGCAGTTTTCTAGCATTCTGTACAGGATGCACAATACTGACCCACCTCTGCATATATACCTGGCCAATAAAGTTACTTCAGAATTTTTGGTACTCCCTAGACGTTCTTCAAGCAGTTATCAAAGAGTCAGGTCTAGGACTTTCATTCTCTTCGTTTTAGGCACCAGAGGTTTCTTCAAATTCCCATCACCTAAAGGGACCATTCTGTACAGCAGATCATTCTGTAGAATTATGTATGGGCATTGGTTCCTATTTCTTCCAAGAACTGGTACCCTGTTTACTTATTTTAGCTCATCCAAGCATTTTGAACTAGTTGGCAGTGGCTTAGCTAGAACCTTTGCCGCCAGGTGCTGTCCCTGAGCTTGCCCCCCCTCCCCCGTGCAAACATTAAAACATTATACGATATATATATATATATATATATATATATATATATATATATCCTTCTCTCTCAGTCCCCAGTTTTCTCTCTCAGTCCCGTTTTCTCTCTCAGTCCCCCGTTCTCTCCCTCTCTCTCCACTCTCTCTCTCTCTCCACTCTCTCTTCACTCTCTCTCTCTCTACTCTCTCTCCACTCTCTCTCTCTCTCTCCACTCTCTCACTCTCCACTCTCTCACTCTCCACTCTCTCACTCTCCACTCCCTCTCCATCCTCTCTCTATTATTCCTCTCTCCCTCTCCCCACTCTCTCTCTCTATCCATCCTCGCCCTCCCTCCCTCTTCTTTCTCTCCCTCCTCTCTCCCTCTCCCTCCCTCCCTGTCTCTCTATTTCTCCCCTTCTGTCTCTCCCTTTCTCCTCTCTCTCCCCTCTCTCTGTCTCTCCTCTCTGTCTCCCTCTTTCTGTCTCCCTTCTGTCTCTCCCGCTCTCCCCTCTCTCCTTTCTCTCTCCATCTGTCTCTACCTTCCTTCCCTCTCTCCCTCTGTGTCTCTCTCTCTCCTTTCTCTCTCACTCTGTCTCTCTCTCCCCCTTTTGTCTCTCTCACTCCATTTCACTCCCCCCTTCTGACTCTCCCCTCTCTCCCTCTCCTTACTCTCTCTCTCTGCCTCCTCTCTCTCTCCCCTAGCTTTCAATCTATCCCTCTTCCTTCTCTGCCTTTCTTTCTCTCTCTCTAACACACACACCCTCTCCCTCTTTCTCCCTCCATTTCTCTCTCCATCTCTCTCTCTCCATTTATTTTTCTTTCTCTCCCTCATTTCTCTTTCTCTCTCTCCATCTCTCTCTGCTCTCTCTCTCCTTTCTCTCTTTCCCCATCCTCCCCCTCCCTCCTCTCTCTCTCTGTTCCCTCCACTTTCACTCTCTTTCTCCCTCCTCTAGCTCTTTCTATCTCTCTCTCTTACTCACATACACACACCCTCTATTTCCCTCACTTTCTCCCTCCATCTCTCTCCATCTCTCTCAATTTCTCTCCCACTGTCCCTCCCTCTCTCTCTCCCCCTTCTCTCTCTCTCCCTTCTCTCTCTCTCCCTTCTCTCTCTCTCCCTCCTCTCTCTCTCCCTCCTCTCTCTCTCTCCCTCCTCTCTCCCCCTCTCTCTCCCCCTACTCGCTCCTCTCTCTCCCTCCTTTCTCTCCCTCCTCTCTCCCTCTACTTCTATTCTCCCTCCCCTTTCTCTCTCTTCCCCTTCTCTCACTTTCCCTGCTTTCTCTCTCTCTCTCTCTCTCTCTCTCTCATTTCTCTCCCCCTCCTTTCTCTCTCCTTCCTTTCTCTCTCACTCCTTTCTCTCTCCCTCCTTTCTCTCTCCCTCCTTTCTCTCTCCCTCCTTTCTCTCTCACTCCTTTCTCTCTCCCTCCTTTCTCTGTCACTCCTTTCTCTCTCCCTCCTTTCTCTCTCCCTACTTTCCCTCACTCCTCTCTCTCTCTCCCTCCTCCCTCTCCATCCCTGCTCTCTCTCTCTCCCTATCTTTCCCCCATTCCCTTCATTCTCTTCCCTGTTCGTTCACCTCCACCCCACTTCTTTTAAGTTGATACCATTGGTGGAGTTACGCAGTTTATTTATTTTTTATCGTTTTTTTTTTTTAGCTTCCCAGCCCCCCTCCAGCATAAAATAATCTGTTTAAAGTGATGGTTCTTTTTTTTTTATACAAAACCTTAAAACTAAACAGACATAAAGACAAAACAATAATTGCATCAGATAACAGAATTGAACTTCACTTAACTGTACTGAGAGGACTTGAGAGCCAAATGAGATGATGGTGATATAGAGGAGGAGAAGGAGGAGACAGGTTAATGCATGGAACTTTGGTTCTTATAGGAGCAGGCTGCACGTTGGTTCTTTTAAACACAGACTGCACACTGGCTCTTTTTAGGCACAGGCTGCACATTGACTTTTACAGACACAATCTGTACATTGACACTTTCAGGCACAGACAGGCTGCACAGTGGCACTTACAGGCACAGGATGCAGATTAGCTTTTACAGGCACAGGATGCCGATTGGCACTTACAGGCTGCACATTTGCACTTACAGGCACAGTTTGAATATTGGCACATACAGGCACAGATAGGCTGCACTTGGGCTCTTACCGACACAGGCTGCAGACTGGCACTTACAGACACAGGCTGCAGATTGGTACTTACAGAGAGAGGCTGCACATTGGCACATACAGGCTGCACATTGGCACATACAGACACAGGCTACAGATTGGCACTTCGGCCCACAAAGCGCAAAGGATGGTGTGTGGCAGGTGGGGGTGTTTTTGCCACCCTCAAACAAGTGCCACCCGATGCGGTCTACTCCCCTGCGCCCCCTGCTACACCACTGGTTGTGGGTCAAAAGCTTGATCATGTGCAAAGTGATTAAAGCTCTTCTCCAAATTTCTGTACTAACCTATTCTGCTTTTCTTCTTTCAAGTTTGGGCTTATCTCTGTCCAAACAACAGGTCACTTTCTAAACATGACATATGCGATATATACCTGAGCAGTCAGGCTTTTCTACAGTATTCCACTTGTTGATCCCTGCATAGCACAACATGATAAGACTTATTTCACTAGGCTCTGCACTTCCTAAATCAATAATGCAGTGATTTATTTACAAGTAACCTTTATAGTTTTTGGTAAACAGGTGAAACTTTTCTGCCTCTACAACCAACTTGATGAGGTTACAATAGAAATGGTGGTCTCCCATGTTACATTGCAATGGTTCCATCTGTTTGGACAATCGGCCCAAGTTCTCCACAATAGAAGCACTTGACATTGCTTACTAGGTTCTGTCTATGGTTTGGCTTTTCAGCAACCAATCATTTGGGGGTATAATTTAGATATCGTTCAGATTCTGGATTTACATTTTTTAATCAGAATTCAGGCATTCTAGCCCAATTATTGGTTTGATCTTTTTTGAGGTTTTAAACCATCTTTGATGGCTGCTCCACCTTGGGCAACGTGAAAGTTCATTCATAGCCAGATTTCTTTCTGTCAGGGTAACAAACTCATCTGGGGTCTCTGGTTCATTTTGTCCCATCCATTCTCATAAGCCTAAAGGAAGATTTCTTAAATAGTGACCCATCACCAGCAGTTCAATAATTCTCCCTGGTCCATTATTTTCAGGACACAGATATTTTTTACTAGACGCAGCAGAACAAACATCTGGGAGCGAGAGGTCTTACTGTCCAAAAACATCCATGAGTGGAATCTCTGTGCTCTGACACCTCTGGTAACTCCAACTGTGTTTTCAGATCAGCATAATTCATTGCCTGTTCTGCATCCATGCCAAAGTACAGTTTCAGACCTTCACATCATAAGTAAAGGGCAATGATACTGGCACAGTGACTTTGGGGCCAAGCTTGCCTGGTGGCAATTCTTTCAAAGGTCATGAGGAATGGTTCCACGTCATTTTCACTAGTCCTTTTCTGTAGGAATAGAGTAGCTTTAATCCTGCCACTGGTCTCACAAGTTCCTCCATCTTAAACCCACTTTTAATATGACAAGTGACAAGCTATCAGTCTCCTCTCCATCAGGCAACACAATACAAGAGGCTGTAAAACGTTTCCAAGTTTCACTAAAGGTTTAGCCAGTGGTACAAAAATAACAAATCAAATCAAAGAAAATAATAGTCGGAGCTGCTACGCAAGCAGAACCTTAACTAATAAACACTTCCCTCACTAACCAGCTCTCATCCAGCTAAACCTGGGTGGAGCAAAATAAACAGTCACGGTTTCAGATTTTCAGTCCTCCACTCTGCTCCAAGCAGTCATAACCATGTGTAATTTTCACCAGATCAGACAAACTGCAAAGTACATAAGCAGCCACATCCATTCTCCAGGAGCAGGTTTAAATCAATTCTGCACAGGTACAACTAGTCAACTGAACAGGAAAGTTAACCCCTACAGTCCTACTGACGGAACAAAGCTTTGCAAGTTTGGTGGCCCACATAAATTCCTTGTATATATAATTTAATCTATATACATCTAAACAGGGTGCTATCATAGCATAAGAGCACAAACTGGAAAAAGTGGTTGGCCAGTCTCCAGTTTTCTAAGATTCAGTCTCCAGTAACAAATCCCAATTAACAAGTTCCCTGGGGCAATAAGGCTTTGCCAGCACAACTTCCAGTGATTATTTAATTCCCTGTGTTATAGGATTTATTATTCAGCTCAGCATGCAGTCAACTATTGTGAGAATTATATTTTCAGCCTAAAACAAAGATTTTGAGTGACTCTTTACATAAAAACCTAGGAACCTAAGATTTTCCAAAATCTGTAGATGTTTCAATTAATTATGGGCTAGCAATAATCATGTGGATTTAGCTCTCAAACCTAATACAGCAGCAGCATATGATTATTAGTACCTGGTAAAAGACTGCCATCTTAATTAGGGAAGTCGTTTTATTTTTAAATATTCCCTATTCATGGAGGTTTAATTGTGTACTTGAAATAGTAAGATATTTTTTAAGTCCTTTTGTCAGGGGGGATTGGGGTCACCTAGCAGATTTTCAGGGGTGAAGTGCTAGGGTCTGACCTCAGAGGCCCAGGAGTACCAGACTTGACTTTACTTGGCAGTGACACTTCTGTGTTCCTTGGCAAGACTGGATTGCAGGCAGACACTTTGTATCCCTTGGCAAGAATAGATTGCAGGCAGACACTTTGAGTCCCTTGGCGAGACTTGGTCGCAGGTAGACACTTTCTGTGTCCCTTGGCAAAACTGGGTCGCAGGTAGATATTTTCTGTGTCCCTTGGCGAGACTGGGTCACAGGGAGACACTTTCTGTATCTCTTGATGAGACTGAGTCACAGGCAGACACCTTCTGCATCCCTTGGCTAGACTGGGTTGAAGACAGACACGTTTTGTGCCCCTTGGTAAGGCTGAGTTGCAGGCAGACACTTCCTGTGTCCCTTGGCAAGGAGTGGCTCACAGAGGCTGCAAAGATGTGGAAGCAGTCTGCACCTAATGACACATGGTGAAAACTCCAGGAAGTGAGGCTTGCCCAACACCAAATAAGCAGCCTGCCAGAACACCACATTATCACACTGATGTGGAAGGACCTGGGAGTGGCTCACTGTGTGAAGGTCCATATGCAGGCACACACTGCAAACCCTGCATCCTACTCAGCATGTTTGCCAGGCTCATTCTCCACAGGCCCAGCTTTTGGAAGAGACGTTTATGGGTTTATTGTAACAAAACTCTGCTGTTGGAAGTAGATCAGCCCAGTCATCCAGCTGTCATGAATCATCATAGATACTGCTCCAGTTCCTGGCTAACTCTTTCGGTGTCCCTATTAATCTGTGGGTGGTACTTAGAAGAGAAAAAGGGAAATCTGCAACTGTGTCATAAAGGCCCTCCAGAATCTGAACACAAATTGAACCCCAAGACTGAAGGGTATCTCTTCAGCAGGGATAACGTGTGACGATTTATCTCTCGTAAATAAGTATCTACCAACTCAGACGCAGCAGTTCATTTAGGCAGCTGAATGAAGTGAGTCTGTCAGCACAAGTGGTCAACAATGGCCCATACCAAAGTATTGCATTTGGAGTGAGGTAGCTCAGTAATGAAGTCCAAGGACAGATTAAACCAAGGAAGATGTGGGATATCCAAGGGCTGCAGCAACCCAAACCGTATTATGTGTGGTCTGTGTCAGGAAAAAGCTCTTAAACTCTCTGGCATAATGGAGCCATCAATAATCTCATGATTAACTCAGTAGTCTTCCATATACTAGGATGCCCTGATGTAAAAGACCCGTGTGCCTACCTGAGAACTACTGCGGTTAGCTCCTTTCTTGGTGAGCAAGGTCATTGGTGAAATGATAATGCTTAACCCCTTTATGAACCCCCAGTAGAAACTTTTGAGTACATTTGACGTCAGTGGGTAGTGGCCAGTTCTTAACAGCTGAAACTAGGCAAAAATTATGAATACAAGAAAGGCAGGTATGTACATTCAGTTATACCCTTCTCTAGCTTGGTGTAGCGTTTATAAAACCTAAGATGTTGCATCACTTACTTGACATGGTGTATATAGTTGGCAAGATCCGGTGAAAAGATGAAAAAAAATCCTACTGATACAGTATATCACTCAAGATGTCAATCACATACTGTGCCTTTGAAACATAACTGGACCATTATTGAGTCAGAATGACATCACTCGTAATGAACGTCCCAGGTGGTGAATGTTGTCTTCCATTCATCAACCTCTTGGAATCTGATGTAGGTTCTGCAGTGTCATGCTTGGAGAATATCCTTGATCCGCTCGAGAGAGCCATCAGTTCAGAAATGAAAGGCAATGGGTACCGGCCCAGTACCGTGACCTTGTTCAGACCTCTGTAATGTATGCACAACACTAGACCTGCATCCTTTTTGCTGACAAAGAAAAAAAACACCTCCTGAGGGAGAGGTAGATTCCCACAGAACCTGATGATTCCCACTTTCATGGGACATGATATACAGAGATGGCCTTTCTTATTGCAGTAGACCTTCCATCCTACTTGCTATTGCTCAGGCTCAGACAGTTGACCTTTACCTTCATCCAGGAAAGCAGTTTTGGATATGACTGTCTTTCAGGAGTTATCGTTCTAACTGACTTGTCCTAGAAACAAGAATCAATGTGAATGGTCAGTGCAATCATCTCATCTCAGGTAGTTGCTTTGTCATAGTGGGCTAGATCGTTACTAATGCGATCAGATAGGCCACTATGACATATATGTAGCAAAGGACAGTATAGTGCAACTGGCCACTGAGCAACTACCCTGTTTCACGAGAAAGATTTCAGCGGCAGATGAATCTTCTGTTGCAGGGACATTGAAAGTTCTCCTGAAACTGGTCTAGGTTATTAAGAGGAGTTATTTTCCTAGAGGGACAAAACTCAGTCCCAAGCTTCATCCAAAAGGAGGGAGGTCACATAGGCAATTGTAGAACTAAACTGTTGGAAATAGTTCAGGGTGTAGAGTCCACTGCAGAATGCATTGCTAAAGAAATCCCCGTCAGGAGGCAGGGTCTCCACCATATTGCCGTATTGCCTTGGTATCACAAAAAGGAGGGAGATTGTGAAGTGGCATGGGTCTCAGTACCTGAAGTAGCTGGCATGGTAGGCACTGGAATAGCAGTTTGTATAGCAGGGGAAGCTTTCATGTGGGTGCAGAGTGTGGTAAAGGCTTCCACAATCTGGGACAGCTTGGTTTCAAAAGCTTAGCTATTTGCAGCGTCACCTCGTCCAGTCACTGAAAAACCAGAGTCATGCATGCTTATAGTTGCTCTAACTTAAGGTCTATGTTGCATTGTTGTGTTTCTTGTACCCCTTGTCTCTGTGTCACTGTTGACAGTGAGTCAAAGCCCCAAGCTAATGTTCAGAGGCAAAGCTCTAGGGTCTGATCTTAGAGGCCCAGGGGTACCAGACTTGACTTGGCAATGGCACTGGAATTGACAATGACACATCTGTGTCCCTATTGTGTTTAATCATCTTGAGCAACAAATTATTAAATGCAACAGAACGAAAATGTTTTTGATTTATTCTAAATTTCTCAATAAGGATATGCAGGTTAGGTTATACAAAATAAGCAATACATGGATACAGATATGCAGATAATTATAAGATTAAATAAAAATACATCACCAGCAGAATCCACAATGTAAGCTTCATCCTGTATACGCAAGCTGGGAAACACTTTGGGCCACATTCAGTTGCTACGATTTTAAGCTGCGGGTGCAAGGGGAGGCCGCAAGCTACGTAGCTATTCAATTGGTTTACGTTTTGGGGCCTCCGGTTGGCTTGCGAGCCTCAAGCTACGATCCCTTGCGATTTGTTGCAGCTTACTTCTGTCAAAGCCTTTGATCTTGCGCGGCCACAAGACTCTTACTTACAAATTGCAGCACCAATTAAGCCAAATCTAAAAGCTATCCTGTACTTTTATGAAAAGTGAAAGTGATTTTAGGTCTTAGAATTAATAGCTCAACATTCCCCTACTCTCAAATTGGCAAAAGAAATTGTGTATTTCATGTTAAATTTTCGTCATAAAGTCCGACGGGCTTAAACCTCTAAGCCCCTAGGACTTTTGAATCCAACCTCCTGTCACGTATGTTACGCCCGCCCGATTTGGGGGGACTACACTCACCCCAATTCCTCTCTCTCTCTCTATGGGTCGCATCTGTTTGTTTAGATCTCGACACCAGCAGACATTTCATATGACAGTATAATTTCTGAAGAGACAGGCACCATCAGACCCCTTTTCTTAGGATCTCAGAATCACACAACATGTACCTTTGATTAGTACAAGCAGACTCCGACACCACCTTTGTTTAGTGTGTCCAAAATCAGACTGGCATTTCTTTATTGTTACAGAGATATATCAAAAAACAGAAAAATGACACAAAACACCAAAGACTTCCTCCCAGTTCTAGCCCATCCTCCTAGGCGAATAGCTTGCTACCCCCCCCCCCCCCCTCACCCACATGGCTTTCTTGTTCTCATTACACATTTTTTCTCCTCTTACAAAGCCATAAAACTAGCTCCCCCCTTCATGACTAAAGCCAGAGCCTTCACACGTGGCTGATCGCAGGGCCATATAAATTCTTTAAAATCTTTAACCCTTTGTCACATAAGTCACTACATTAACTTTATTATTTAAGCATAGCCCACTATCCTATTTCTAACACAGATACAGTATTCCAATGTTAATCAATGACAGCGCCACATGAACCCACCACATCCATGTTACAACTACATGTATGCACCACACCCCTGATACAACTGCCAAGCAAGTCACCAGCACCCTCCAACCACACATATAACAACCGATTAACCCCAAACAGTCCAGTGGGCCCTTCTGTTCATAACAACTTGGGACTTTTGAATTGGACCTCCAGGCACAGAGGTTGAAGCCCATAGGATTTCATGACGAAAATCTAACATGCAATAAAGTAGTTATTTATGCCAATTTGCGAGTTTGAGAATGTTGAGCTATTAATTCTAAGACCTAACATTGCATCACTTTCTCTTTTAATAAAAGTACAGGATGAATTTTTATTTGCTTATGAAGTGCTACAATATGACAGTAAGACCCACGGCCTTGAATGACCTCCAAGACCCTAATTGTGGTTCAAGCCTGCAAGCTCGCAAACTCTGAGCAATGTAAATGCAAACATAAATTCAAGACAGCACTGTAAAGCACTGTAAAGGATGGGGTACACAATGGGTGACATGAGGATTAAAGGCTTGATTTCACGTTTGAATTACTTTCAAAGTCCCACGGGCTTGAATAACCTCCAAGCCTGTAACTCATTATTCTAGCCCGTAGGACTTTGGACAATGAATTAAACGTGAAATCAAGTATTGTATTGTGGCGATGTGCCAGCTTGAGAATGATATGCCTTTAATCCTCCTGTCACCCATTGTGTACCCCATAATTTACAGTGCTTTACAGTACTGTCTTGGAATTTATATTTGCATCTACAGTTTTCAGACTTTGCGTCCTTGAAACCCGAGTTACGGGCTCGGGGCAACTGCATATGGCTGATAGCATTGTTTGTGATCGGCCATAAGAGGGATCTCCTTGCCGCGCCGCCCAATTAATTACCAGCGTAGATGAAGCGATACGTGGGGCCGTAAGCTGGCCGCAAGGAATCTCGGATTTGCGGCCATTTTACGGCCCTTACTTGAATGAGGCCCTTTGTGTCCATGGCCACCACTGAAGATGACCAGGCAAGGTACTCATTGAGACTTTACTCTAAAATGTGCACATGGAACAAACTACTGTATTTACGCTAATCTAATCGGGGCCCAAATTAGGAGTGTGCACTAGATTCGATGGCAAAAAGGAAAGCACAGGACATACCACGACACCACCATCTCTCGCTTTCCGGCTCTCTAGAGTGAGTGACCGCCAGAGGAAGTGGCACCCAGAGAGCCCCAGGACAGTGGCACACAGAACCTGGCACCCAGAGAGCCCAAGCAAAGTGCCACACTGGGCCTGGCACCCAGAGAGCCACAGCACCATGCCATACAGAGCCTAGAACCCAGAAAGCCCCAGCACTGTGCCATACAGAGCCTGGCACCCAGAGAGCCAGAGCACAATGGCACACAGAACCTGGCACCCAGAGAGTCAGAGCACAGTGGCACACAGAGCCTGGCACCCAGAGAGCCACAGCACAGTGGCACACAGAGCCTGGCACTCAGAGAGCCCCAGCACAGTGGCACACAGAGCCTGGCACCCAGAGAGCCCCAGCACAGTGGCACACAGAGCCTGACACGTAGAGAGCCCCAACACAGTGGCACACAGAGCCTGGCACCCAGAGAGACCCAGCACAGTGGCACACAGGGCCTGGCACCCAGAGAGCCACAGCACAGTGCCATACAGAGCCTGGAACCCAGATAGCTGAAGCACAGTGCCATACAGAGCCTGGCACCCAGAGAGCCAGAGCACAATGGCACACAGAAACTGGCACCCAGAGAGCCAGAGCACAGTAGCACACAGAGCCTGGCACCCAGAGAGCCACATCACAGTGGCACACAGAGCCTGGCACCTGGAGAGCCCCAGCACAGTGGCACACAGAGTCTGGCACCCAGAGAGCCACAGCACAGTGGCACACAGAGCCTGACACCTAGAGAGCCACAGCACAGTGGCACACAGAGCCTGGCATTCAGAGAGCCACAGCACAGTGGCACACAGAGCCTGGCACCCAGAGAGACCCAGCACAGTGGCACACAGGGCCTGGCACCCAGAGAGCCACAGCACAGTGCCATACAGAGTCTGGAACCCAGAGAGCTGAAGCACAGTGCCATACAGAGCCTGGCACCCAGAGAGCCAGAGCACAATGGCACACAGAAACTGGCACCCAGAGAGCCAGAGCACAGTAGCACACAGAGCCTGGCACCCAGAGAGCCACAGCACAGTGGCACACAGAGCCTGGCACCTGGAGAGCCCCAGCACAGTGGCACACAGAGCCTGGCACCCAGAGAGCCACAGCACAGTGGCACACAGAGCCTGGCACCCAGAGAGCCCCAGCACAGTGGCACACAGAGCCTGGCACCCAGAGAGCCACAGCACAGTGGCACACAGAGCCTGGCACCCAGAGAGCCCCAGCACAGTGGCACACAGAGCCTGGCACCCAGAGAGCCCCAGCACAGTGGCACACAGAGCCTGGCACCCAGAGAGCCACAGCACAGTGGCACACAGAGCCTGGCATTCAGAGAGCCACAGCACAGTGGCACATAGAGCCTGACACCTAGAGAGCCCCAGCACAGTGGCACACAGAGCCTGGCACCCAGAGAGCCCCAGCACAGTGGCACACAGAACCTGGCACCCAGAGAAAGCATTACATTCGTCAGCAAAAAGTTTTTTTGATTGTGTGTTCCAAATTTGGGGTGCACATTAGATTCAATGGAGCACTAGATTCTCGTAAATACAGTATATTATATTATTCTGCATTATAATATCTCTTCTGTATGTGCCAGATTAAACAAGCAAACACTTAGAGTATGGAGAGCAACCAGGATCAAATGGTTTGATCTGAACCAATAGAAATGTGACGTGCAAAACTGAGAGATCCAAATGAAGTGCAACATCAAACAAATGGGAGGATCTTAGCCCTCACGTGTAAGGTGCTGGAAGAGAAGTCATGCTTCTTAATTAGGAGATAGCTTTTAAATCTTTCAGAAGTACCCCCTCCTCCAATCTCTCTCTCTCCCTGTCTCTTTCTTTTTCTCTCACACACATGCCCACATTCACTCACTGTGGAACCAGTCTTATAAAACACGTATTGGAGGATATTAACTATTTGTATGAGTTTTTTTGCCAACTGGGAGTATTCAATTTGATGAGTGGAAGGATGTGCCGTTTCTTCAGTTAATGTTGAGATATTACCTATTACTTCCAATATAATATTTGTGAATTTGCATGTAAGTTATTTTTATGCTTAACGTTCCTCTTTATGGGATATTGGTTCCGGGAATTCTCCAATGGGGTTTCATAATAGGCGCTCAGCACAATTGTAAATAACACTCACTGTGTCATCACTTTCAGTAGATTAAGTAAATTGGTAAGTCTAGATCATTTTAAATTTCTCGGCTCCTGACAACTGAACAGTATAAAACACAGAGGAGGCAACTTGACCTTAAATGTGGCAAATATTGGGCTACAGTTGAAGGATTCAAGAGAGGATTTTTTTTAACTTTTTTTGATGACATGATTAGGTCACTAAAGATTTCAAGTATGATAATATGAGAATATACAGTATGTAGGCAACTGAAAGTGATTGATCACTGTGCTCCTTTAAGCAATCCCGGATCTATCCCTCTTTGCGCATTTCTTCTGCAGCACTGACAGCTGCAGTTACAGGTGCCATCCACCATAGGGCGCTGTGAGTTTTCAGGCACCATCAAGTTTCAGGGAAGGCAAAAAACTATTCTCCCCTCCGACGTGGCCTCCGACAGCAAGGCCATTGCTATGTTTGGAGCGGGCACTCGGCCCCCCAGGGCCCCACGGGCGCCTCTCATAGCTCAAGGCCTCTTCTGTCGGCACGCTTTATATGCTAAAATCAGCAGTGCCATCTGTCGGCCGGAGGCGGAACTGCAGCTGTCAGATTTTGCGATTGTGAAGAGGGAAAGGACCGCAATCTCTTATATTCAATGTTTTATGTGGGTTTTTTAATAACAAAAATAATGGTCAAAATAAAAAAAAGTTAAATAAAAAAGCATGCCTTTTGTATTATTCAATTTTCTATGCAATTGTTATTTACTGCAGGCTTCAATTTTCTTTACTGAGTTTGTTTCTTGCAGCTTCTGTCTCAACAGCATGGGTGTAGGAACTGGGGGGGGGACAAATCCACCCCAGATTTTAATGTATACAGCCTCCACTGCCTTCCCGAAACCTGCCCTCACTTCCTGCTCCTGTAACTGCCAGGTTACTCTGCAAGCCAGCTCTTGCGAGATTATGCGAAGAAATCTTGCGTGATCTTGTGAGGCAAGCTATCGGAAATATCCAGACAGCCAGGCACAGGAGGTGAAGAGAAGGTATTGGGGGAGGTGCTATGGAGACAGTGAGGGAGGTGCTGGAAAGGGGGTGTGGGGGAGAAATTCCAGAGAAAGTGGGGGGTGCTGGGTAGAGAGTGGGGGAGGTAATGGGGAGAAAGTGGGAATGTACTTGGGAGAGAGTAGGGGATCTATGCATATATATAATATATACATAGATACATACATATATATATATACTAGGAAATTGCCCATCAAAAATGACGGGAGTAAAATTGTAAGCCTGGCAATGCTGTTTGCCACACAATGCAAGGATATGGCCCCTCTGAGCCCCTTCGGCACGCATCATTGTGAGCCTCTCCCCCCATGTAGTTTAGGGGTCTCGCAATGACTGTTACTACCTAGGGTTAAGAGTTAGTGCCTTGGGCTAAGTGTTACTGCCTTTGGTTAAATCTTACTGCCTTGAGTTAACTGTTACTGCCTTGAATTAAGTCTTACTGCCTGCGTTAAGTGTTACTTCTTTGAGCTTGTTTTTACGTCCTTCCTCCTTGTTTCACGGCCTTGTTTTCCTGGTGTTTCGATTTTTTCAGCCGCCATTGTTTTTCTCTTTTAGGTGCTTTTCGTTCCTGAAATATGCCTAAATATGCCCTGTCATGTGCGTAAGTGTGCAAGCATATTTGTTGTTTTTAGCAGGTGTTTGGAGGTCCGTGGTTCGGCCGTTAAAGTCGTAATTTTAGGTGCTTTGGTTCCTAAGTCCTACAGGACGTAATTTTGTGAACCTCGCTAAGTCCTACTGGGCTTGCGATGAGCGCCTTTGGAGCCTTAGTCTTGCGTGCTTGAACTGCTCGCCTCGCAGTGCAATGAGCGTCTTCAGCGCTGATTGCAGCCTAACTCCTGCGTGCTTCAACTGCTCTCCTCGCTTTGCGTGGCTCGCAGTGCAATAAGTGCCTTCGGGGTTCATTGCAGCCTAAGTCCCGCATGGTTCAACTGCTCGCCTCATTTTGCCAGGCTTTCAGTGCAATGAGCACCTTCTGCGACTTGCCCGTCAAAAATGAAGGCAACAAAATTGGAATGCTGGCAAAGCTGTTTGCCACCTAATGTGAGCAACTTCTGTGCTCACCGCGAGCCCCTCCCCCTGTCTACTTACTCCCTTGTGTTTCCTTTCCACCCTCCTCTCCCTCCCCTGTGTCTCTTCCCCCCTCCCTCCCCTGTGTCTGTTCCCCCGTCTCCCTCCCCTGTGTCTGTTCCCTCCCCTATGTCTGTTCCCCCTCTCCCTCCCCTGTGTCTATTCACCCCTCTACTCCCTCTGTGTCTGTTTGCCCTGCTCCCCCTCTCTCTCCCCCCCTCCCCTGTGTCTATTCCCTTCTCTTCCCTGTGTTTCTTGCCTGTGGCTTTTTCCCCCCTTCCCCTGTGTTTCTTCCCCTCATCTCTCGTGTCTCCCCCCCTGTGTCTCTTTCCCCCTCCCCTGTGTCTCTTTCCCCTTCCCCCGTGTCTTTCCCCCCATCTCCTGTGTCTCTTTCCCCCATCTCCTGTGTCTCTTCCCCCCATCTCCTGTGTGTCTCCCCCCCCATTTCTCTTTCCCCCCTCCACTGTGTCTCTTTCCCTCCCCTCCCCTGTGTCTCTTCCCCCCTCCCCTGTGTCTCTTTCTCCCCCTCCCCTGGGTCTCTTTCTCCCCCTTCCCCTGTGTCTGTTCACCCCCTTCCCATGTGTCTATTCCCCCCTCCCCTGTGTCTCTTCTCCCCCCTCCCCTGTGTGTTTTTCCCCCTCCCCTGTGTCTCTTCCTCCCCTCCCCTGTGTCTTTCCCTCCCCTCCCCTGTGTCTCTCTCCCTCCCCTCCCCTGTGTCTCTTTCCCTCCCTTCCTTGTGTCTCTTCCCCCTCCCTCCCCTGTGTCTGTTTCCCTCCCCTCCCCTGTGTCTGTTTCCATCCCCTCCCCTGTGTCTCTTTCCCCCCTTCCATGTGTCTCGTCCCCCCCTTCCCCTGTGTCTGTTCACCCTTCCCCTGTGTCTATTCCCCTCTCCCCTGTGTCTCTTCTCCCCCTCCCCTGTGTCTCCTCTCCCCCTCCCCTGTGTGTCTTTCCCCCTCCCCTGTGTCTCTTCCTCCTCCCTTGTGTCTTTCCCTCCCCTCCCCTGTGTCTTTCTCTCCCTCCCCTGTGTCTCTTTCCCTCCCCTCCTTGTGTCTCTTCCCCCTCCCTCCCCTGTGTCTGTTTCCATCCCCTCCCCTGTGTCTCTTTCCCTCCCCTCCCTGTGTCTCTTCCCCTCTTCCCCTGTGTCTCCCCCCCTCCCCTGTGTCTTCCCCCCCTCCCCTGTGTCTCTTTAGCCCCCTTCCCTGTGTCCCTTTAGCCCCCTCCCCTGTGTCTCTTTACCTCCTCCCTTGTGTCTCTTCCCCACTCACCTGTGTTTCTTTTCCCCCTCCCCTGTGTCTCTTCCCCCCTCCCATGAGTCTCTTCCCCCCTCCCCTGTGTCTCTTCCCCCCCACCCCTGTGTCTCTTCCCCCCTCCCCTGTGTCTCTCCCCCCTCCCATGTGTCTCTTCCCCTCCTACCCTGTGTCTCTTTTCTCCCCCTCCCTACTGTCTCTTCCCCCCTCCCCTGTGTCTCTCCCCTCGCCCCTGTGTCTCTTTCCCGCCTCCCCTGTGTCTCTTTCCCCCATCCCTTGTGTCTCTCCCCCCCTGTGCCTCCCCCCCCACTCATGTGTCTCTCACCATCCTCCACTGTGTCTCTCCCCCTCCCTGCTGTCTCTTCCCCCTCCCCTGTGCCTCTTTCCATCCCCTCCCCTGTGTCTCTTTCCCACTCCCCTGTGTCTTTTCCCCCTGTGTCTCTTTCCCCCTCCCCTGTGTCTCTTTCCCCCTCCCCTGTGTCTCTTTCCCCCCTCCCCTGTGTCTCCTACCCCCTCCCTGTGTCTCTTTCCCCTGTGTCTGTTCCCCCCTTCCATGAGTCTCTTCCCCCCCTCCCCTGTGTCTCTCCATCCCCTGTGTCTCTTCCCCCTCCTGTGTCTCTTCCCCCTCCTGTGTCTCTTTCCCCCCCTCCCCTGTGTCTGCCCCCCGTGTCTCTTCTCCCCCTCCCCTGTGTCTATTCCTCCCCCCCGTGTCTTTCCCTCCCCACCCCTGTGTCTCTTTCCCCCTGTATCTGTTTCCTTCCCACTTTTCATTCTCCTTCTCCTCATCCTCCTCCCTTCCCACAACCTCTCCCTCCCCTCATCCTCCCCCTCCTCCTCCCTCCCCTCATCCTCCTCTTCCCTCCCCTCACCCTCTCCCTCCTGCTCCCTCCCATCATCCTCCTCCCTTCCCTCATCCTCCTCCCTTCCCTCATCCTCTTTCTCCCCCTCCCCTGTGTCTGTTCCCCCCCTTCACCTGTGTCTATTCCCCCCTGTGTCTCTTCTCCCCCTCCCCTGTGTGTCTTCCCCCCTCCCATGTGTCTCTTCCTCCCCTCCCCTGTGTCTCTTTCCTCCCCTCCCCTGTGTCTCTTCCCCCCCTCCCCTGTGTCTCTTCCCCCTCCCCTGTGTCTCTTTCCCTCCCCTCCCCTGTGTCTCTTCCCCGCCTTCCCCTGTGTCTTTCCTCCTCCCCTGTGTCTCTTCCCCCCCTTCCCTGTGTCTCTTTCCCCCCTCCCCTGTGTCTCTTTCCCCCCTTCCCCGGTGTCTCTTTCCCCCATCCCCTGTGTCTCTTCCCTTCTCCCCTGTGTCTCTTCCCCCCTCCCCTGTGTCTCTTCCCCCCTCCCCTGTGTGTCTTCCCCCCCTCCACTGTGTGTCTTCCCCCCTCCCCTGTGTCTGTTCCCCCCTCCCATGAGTCTATTCTCCCCTCCCATGAGTCTGTTCCCCCCTCCCCCGTGTCTCATTTCCTCCCCTCCCCTGTGTCTCTTTCCCCCCTCTCCTGTGTCTCTTTCCCCTGTGTCTCTTCCCCCTCTCCTGTGTCTGTTCCCCCCCCCTCCCCTGTGTCTCTCCACCCCCTGTGTCTCTTCCCCCCTCCCGTTTCTCTTTCCCCCCTTCCCTGTATCTGTACCCCCTTGTCTTTCCCCCCCCCCCTCCCCTGTGTCTATTCCTCCCCTCCCCTGTGTCTTTCCCTCTCCTCACCTGTGTCTCTTTCCCCCTGTGTCTGTTTCCTTCCCCCTTTTCATTCTCCTCCCTCTCATCATCCTCTCCCTCCCCTCATTCTCTCCCTCCTCCTCCCTCCCCTCATCTTTTCCTTCCTTCTCCCTCCCCTCATCCTCCTCTTCCCTCCCTCCCCTCATCCTCCTCCTCCCTCCCCTTATCCTCCTCCTCCCTCCCCTCATCCTCCTCTTCCCTTCCTCCCCTCATCCTCCCTCCCCTCATCCTCTTCCTCCCTCCCTCCCCTCATCCTCCCTCTCCCTTTCCACCTCTCTAATTACCACCCCCCTCCTCCCCTCACTTACCTGTATTGAGGGAGAGGATGAGGGGAGGGAGAGAGCAGGGGGAGGATGAGTGGAGGGAGGAGGGGTTGATGGGAGTCATGAGACTCCTGCTGCTGTCAATCGGGTCTTTGGGATCCGGCATATGGTAATGACGTTACACGCATGTGACGTCACGCCATTAGCATATACCGGGTCACGACACAGAAGACGCGCTGGACAGCAGCAGGAGCAGCGCAATACAGGTAAGTGAGGGGAGGGGAAGGGGGGTAATTGGAGAGGGGAAAAGGGAGGAGGGAGGATTAGGGGAGGGAGGAGCGGAGGGAGAGAAGAGGAGGAGGGAGATGGGAGGGAGAGGATGAGGGAGGGGGAGGAGAGGGAGAGGATGAGGGGAGGGAGAGGATGAGTGGAGTGGGAGGATGAAGGGAGGGGGAGGATGAGGGGAAGGTGGAGGATGAGTGGAGGGAGGAGGGGGTGATGGGAGTCATGGGACTCCTGCTGTTGTCCATCGAGTCTTTGGGACTCGGCATATGGTAATGACGTGACGCGAATGTGACGTCACATCATTAGCATATACCGGGTCCCGACACAGAAGGCGCGCTGGCCAGCAGCAGGACCAGTGCAATACAGGTAAGGCCCTCATCAGCAGCGCAAGGAGCGCCGGCGCTCCTTGCCAGCAACTGCAGCCCTCGCTTAGCGAGGGCCGCAGGCTCACTATGTGCAGCAACGGCCCTTGCTTCGCAGCGTTAGCAACAGCTTTTGGCAAGCCGCACTGCTGACAACTATATATGTGATTACTTTTTTTATGCTCCTAATAAAAAATAACTATGTACAGTATGTATACCTCCTCAAAAATCTACACAAGCTAGGAACCGGTCCCGTGCTGATGAGAGGCAGTAACCTTGAAACAGCTCTACGTGGGTAGGATTTCTAGCTTGTGTATAATCCATCCTGAGCTTTGATCAAAACTTTGTGATACAGCAGGAAGCCATGTTTAAAATTGTAATGGGTGGCATGAGTGAAGCCTTTGTGGGCACATTTGCATGTCCCTTCCCAGGTTCCCAGAATGCAGTGTAATAACTGTATTTCTCGAAATTCTAAGCAGAAAACAAGTTTTCTTTACTTGTTTTAGACTATCAAATGTGAACACAAATGTACTATTTATTTACTAATAATATATATATATATATATTTATAAATATATATATATATATATACACACATATATATATATATATATATATATATATATATATATATATATATATATATATATACACCCACGCATATATATATATATATATATATATATATATGCACACACATACATAAATAAATATATAAATATTTATAAATACATACACAAGCACGTAGAGCACACAGAGCCTGGTTTTCACCTGGGAGCTATAAACTTAAATCTTCCTAATCCGTGGTGACAAATTGGATTAGTTTCTGGATTTTTGCATAATTACAGAGTGGGAAGCAGCTGGAAAAGGAAGGCAAATAAAATAGTCAAGTGAGAGGAGGAAGAGTCGGAAAGAAAACAAGAGGAGAATGAGGGTAAGAGAGGAAAATATAGGACATTTTTTGTATATGGAGAAAATGATTTGTAAGAGTGAAGTAGAGGTAAAATGTGAAACTAGAGAAAGAGAAGGGAGAGGAGCCAGAAAAAAAGGGAGGTGCAGAGAAAAAAAACATCTAGAAACAAGAGAGGAGAGAGGAGACTAACCTCTTGAGAGAGTGGTAGAGGATATAACAGGGAAGGGTTAAATAGTGACAACAAGGGGATTAAAGGACAGAAGAAAAAGTGAATGTACAGCAAAGGGGTTGGAGAGATGTGAAGGAAAAACCAGAGGTAAAGTAAAAAAGTTGAAGGTGAGTGAGATTAAAAGATGGTGGGAGTCAAATCAAGAGGAGAGAAAATACACTAAGCATTTTGCCAGGGTTACATCTGGCTCAGTGACTAAAGTATTGTGCAATCAAAATGCTGAATTATCTCTCTAATAAGATTTTAACTTTACTTCCACCATCTCTTTTTCTCTTGCCTATTTCAAATTGTTATGGCTCTTTTTCCTCCGTTCCAACCATTTTCTACTGCAAAACCTATTTTATCATTTCTCCAACTAAGAAAATAAGTGCTATAGAACAGCAGTTGGATGGACCCCATTTCAGTTGTGAAAAAAATCTCATCTCACTAAATATAGCCCTCTGAGTTGGAGGTCCACAAATTCTCACCAAGGTATTGAAGAGGTTTCAGGTATGCCATGTTTTGTCAGAGTGGTTTATGAGGTGTCCAAGACTGTGTGGGACTATTGGACTATGGGGGACCCTGGATGAATTATATATAATTGATATTCTTTCTTCCTTCTCTCCCCTGACCCTGTCCTCCCAGCCTGGACACTTGGACTGTGACCGCTGCATTCTTATTGTGTGCCTGTGGGATGGTGTAGCAAGAGTTGTTCATGGAGAGGGCCACAATATCGGGGTGATCAGAATAATTGTATTGTTGTGTGAATTTATTGATATAATGGTGCCAATCGGGCATGTTTGGAATTAAAATGCTTCATTTTTCCTAGGTAGTTTAATAGTGTTTATTACCGGGGTCCTGTGGTGAAGGGGGTTCAGTTACAGGGGTTACCTGTTTGTGGGCACAGAAAAGGGTCAGCAGAAATAGTGGTGGGTGCTAGTTAGACACCTTGTCTGTGAAAGGTGTTTACAATATTATCCCCCCTGTGGTAAAGGCTTCCTAACAATGTGTAAATTTCCCTCTTCCGGGAAAAAACAGGTTTCAAAAGACCCAGCCATTTTGGAGACAATCGTGAAGTAATGGGGGAGGGACAGGGCTAGTTCCATCATATTAATATTTTAATAAAAACTATAGTGTAATATAACCCTCCCCCTAATATCTATGCAAGGGTAAACATTGGTGCAATGCTGTTGTCTGATGGGCAGTAATTCCCTAGAAGTAACTATGGTTTAATATGCTCATAACTGCTGTTGAGTGAGGCATGGTCATGTTTAGTCTTGTAATGCAGGACCTTCCCTAGGAGTTCTAATAAACATGTTGTGTAGGACTCCCAGCTAAGGGGAGCCAAGTATGGGTGCAATCAGCCTACAGGAACCCCCTCCCCCACCCCCAGACGGGATGCCTCACTGGAGGTGGTTAGCAAATGCCCCCTGCTAAGTACCTAATATGGGCCTTGGGGCTGAAGTGTTCGTGATTGAGCATGGTTGGAATGGATTGTGCATAAGTACACTGTACCACATCAAAAAAGGCTGTTTAAGCATACATAATGGAGGTGTGTGTTTCATTTTGAGGGGATAATAATCCTTATCACTGGGGTTATTGCTGCTGAACCTGCATGGGGCGCTGTTACAGTCGGTAATATTTGCTGGGTGGCTCTACTGATTCCTGTGGTCCGGCGCTTTGGTGGGTGTAAGATGAGTTGGTTCTGTCCCTGCCATCAAAGATATACAAAGAACCAGTCGGTCCTACTGGGTTACATATGAACTAGGTTCTTATCAAGCCCAACAGAAGCAGTAGGTCGTCACATTCATGGTATACCCTTAAAAGAAAACACAATTAATATGCTTCCATATCTATACAATAAATTCAGTGGTGTGTTCCCTTTACCTTTTTAGGGAATTGGGAAATATGGTTTTGGTGGGTGCACATTTTCAAAAATATTTATATTAATGTTGATTTATATAGTCAGTTGCTTTATTTTTGGATTAAGCTATTACTGAGGTATAGGGCTCCATGGAATTCAAGGTTTTAACTATACCTATTTAGCATGTGTCCTATTTGGTTGTGTTACAAGTTTCCTAGTGGGGGGATCAGTCACTAGTATTATTTATAGGATATTCCTCTTCTATAAAGGCTGTAAGTGAGCAAAAAATCTTCCATGACTGAACATTCGATGGGTGCCATCCCATATGACACTGTCTATGTTTAGATTCTTTCGGAGTTTCCCTTTTAAAGAGTTAGTTAAGAATAAAAGTTTGAAGGGTTCATGAAGACAGACTCTTTGCCATATTAACATTTCAGACTGCCAAAGACATATTCAAAGCTGAACTTGCAAACTGTGTTAGAAAGGGAGGATAGAAGAAGTAAAAAACTAAATCCCTAATGCAACCCCTTGTTATCAGCCATATTGGCAACCCGATGAATGAAGAACTTTGCAGATGCTTTTATAGACATGATCAGAAGTCAAGAGTATTCATAAACTGATAACAGGAAAAGATTTATATTTTATATTAAATATGTGGAAATATAGAGGACAGTTGTGTGTGAAAATTCGTCAACTCAAAATAATGGAATGTATCCATAATTAATGTCATATTGCATGGGTAGAGAATGATCCCTTGAGATAACAGAAAATTATGGTAATGCACGGCTATTCTAATTTGGTACAGCAGGCAATTGTGCAAAGTGGTACAATGTTGGAAAACAAAATGTTTTTATACTGCAAATAAAAAAAAATCTCCATTAAGTTATACATCAAGTTCTAAATGCTGAACAACAGTACTCAAAATGTAATTTTTATTAACTGATTAAATTAAGAAAATGAAAATGAAGAATGTGTTCTTTTATAAGATATTTGAATAGCGATGTTATGTTTTTAGCTTGATATGGGATAATTCACTGTTTAGGTAGATGAGTCTTCAGCCAAGCTCAGCTTTTCAATACCAGTAAAGGCCTGACCACTGCTATGTTTGCTCTGGCAGAGAGAGTGTTAAGCTTCAATCTATAGTTTGCACATACTTATACGTAAGTATTTATTAGCATATTGTATTAGTAAATACCATATTTGCATAATCTGTTGACTACCATATTGTCTGGCTTACTCTGAAAACACACATGGTGCATGACCCCGGCATGATCCATTTTGGCTTTGTCAATAAATAGACAGACTACCATCTTTGGGAAAATACGGGCCACAGCTTTATTAAACCAATTAATTTATATAACCATAAATTAACATAATTAACATTCTTAAACAATTTCTTTAATTAACGCCCCGGAGGGGGAGCCCGGCCAGGTCAGTAACATCACGCTCTGGGCCCGCGCCCAGAGCCCCCCAAGGCTTTTCCAAAGCACATCCATGAGGCAGGGCAATGCCCACTTAAGCCAGTGGGCCGGGCAACTCACCACCCGCCACTGAGCAGACGAGGGACCCCTCCTGAAGCTGCGACCACCCCCCTTGCCGTTCAATAAAGCTAAGGCCCGTCTAGTGCCCTCCTTAAGCTCCAAAGTTAGAAGTTCTAGCCCTATCTCCGTTAGGTGAACCTTGTCGGGCTGAAATAATTCATCGGCATCTGCGCCTTCGAATTCCTGATGTCTAATGGTAATAAAGCCCAAGTTTTGAATGAAACTAGCCATCTGTTTGTTGATCTTCTGTCTAGCCCAATCAACTGAGACTGGGTCCCGAGCGTTCCGCCATGATCGTCTCTTGATCATTTTGGACCACACTATAAACAAGGCTGGGTATTGCTCTAACCAAAACTCAACATCCCTCTTCATAACTTTTAACATTTTCCTCATAGGCATGATCCCCATGTCGTTGCTTCCAGCATGCACAATCAATATATGAGGTCTACTGTGTTGATGGGCGGTGCCATTCACTTGTGTCCATTTCAAGCCTCGGAATCCAAGCCATCGTACCTGCAGGCCC
Source organism: Discoglossus pictus (assembly GCA_027410445.1). Classification (NCBI taxonomy): domain Eukaryota; kingdom Metazoa; phylum Chordata; class Amphibia; order Anura; family Alytidae; genus Discoglossus; species Discoglossus pictus. The sequence continues at coordinate 44,803,792 of CM050174.1, forward strand.
GTCTCCGTTATGCCCAGTTGGACGTTATTTCCAGTGACTGAGGCAAACCGGTGGGCCCATACACAAGAATGGCGACGATCCACAGCTGTCTCTTTTCTGTAACACACAAAATCCATTTTAAATGACCTGTCCCGGTCGCACATAAGATCGAAAACGTTGTGACTCCCATCTCCCATCTCCCAATCCTTTTGACCATGCTTTCCGGTAAGCCTATTCTTGCCGCCTCCGTAGCAGCCCCAATACGAAACGAGTGAGTTCCGAAGTCCGCTGGGTCCATGCCCACACGCAGCAATGACTTCTTCAACATCCTTTCAAATTGAAATTGAGACAGCGCCTGGCCTTGACATGCAAAAGCATAGGGCCTGGCCCTGTTAGACGTTTTTCCAAGTACAACCTCACACTCTCAAGGGGGCAACACTCAGTACCAAATTTGTACAGGACCACCTCCTTTCCTTTCCCGCCTGTTTGCAGAGACTAGTTCCCCTATCCTGAACGCTCCAAAGAACGCAAGGGAAAAAGCTGTGCGGAAAAGCAGGGATTCAAAAGAGTCCCTGCATAGCATACCCAACGCCTCCACCAGGCGCAACAGCAGTGCAAATGTGATTGGACGCCTCCTGTCCATCCTTTGTTAGGTCCCTCTGGCCTGCCAGTTTGAACCTGAAGGCCAATGCCATTAGTTGCCGACCTACAGCAGCCCTGGAATCGCCTCTTTCTGGGCACCACATCAGAAACCATAGCAGGACCCCATCCGACTTCTCTTCAAATGACATTCCCCCTGCAGCATCCATCAAATCACTCCAAACTCTCCGGTTGGCCGACCATGTCCTTGGCGCCAACGACTGCCTGACGTACCTGGCTACTCAGCTGCTCCAAGTTTCCTGGGGATGATCTCACCTTCCTCCTTTGCCACCGGGGCCAAGGTTTAGAACCGTGCTTCCTGGAACCGAGAAAGGACATCAACTACCCCGATGCTTAAATCTGGAACATGTTCTGCTCTCACCCATATATTCGAGCGAAGGCAGTGCAGAACCAGATGCCGAATCACTGGACCAGAGGACGCCGACAGCCTATTGATCGCCCATACCACTAACGCATTACCTGAGTGAAAGATCACTTGCCGATCTCTAAAATTTCGACCCCACAGGTGTATTGCCGTGACGATGGGAAACGACTCCACAACTATGGAGTCATTTGTAAGACCCGCAGATTCCCAATACTGAGGCCATGCTGCAGAGCACCATGACTCCTTAAAGTAGGCTCCGAAACCCATCAACCCGGACGCGCCTGCATACAGACCGAGCTGCTCGTTTGACACACTGTCCGGATGAATCAAAGTGCTGCCATTGAACTCCCGAAGAAATGCTATCCATACCCGGGTATCCTTCCTCATCGCTCCTGACACCTTTATGAAATTATGAGGCTGCCGAACGCCCGCCATTGCCAACGACATTCTCCTGTTAAAGATACGGCCCATGGGGATGATCCAGCATGCGAAGTTCAACTTCCCCAGAATTGATTGAAGCCGCCGCAGGGACACCCTGTTTGCGCCCACCAAAGCTGTGAGCTCAACCGATACATCCATAACCTTGTCCGGTGGTAAGCTGCACTCCATTGCCTCTGAGTTGATCCGGATCCCCAAGAACGTCAATTCAGCAATAGGCCCTTCTGTCTTCTTGTCCTCCAGGGGCCCCCGAAACTCCGACATATCTTCACGAACATCTCCAGGATAAAGCCGCAGCTGTCTACCCGTGCAAGTCCCACGAAAAGTAAATCTTCAAGATAATGCATGATCCCGTGATAACCCGATTCGATCCTTAGCCACCCACTGCAGAAAGGTACTAAAGGCTTCAAAATAGGAGCACGAGATGGAGCAACCCATGGGCATACAAAGGTCCACAAAATATTCACGGTCTACGAAACAGCCCAGGAAGCGATGGCTCTGGGGATGACCAGGAAGCAACCGTAAAGCTGATTCTATATCCACCTTTGCCATCATAGCCCCAACGCCTGCCCGTCTGACCAGGTTTGTGGCCCGATTGAAAGGCGCGTAGGATACGAATGAATATTCCTTGCCGATTCCGTCGTTGACTGAATTACCCCGAGGATAAGACAAGTGCTGAATCAGCCAGAATTTCCTAGGCTCCTTCTTTTTTACTACGCCCAAGGGGGAAATGACTAAACCTTGAAACGGGGGAGAAGAAAAGGGGCCAGCCATCCTTCCCAATTCCACTTCAACCCAAATTTTTTCAGCTGCTACCCCTGGGAAATCCCTGACGCACTTAAGGTTCTTGAGTCTTGAATCCGCCGGCGGGAGGGTGCACGGGATTGTAAACCCTTCCTGGAAACCCTCCCAAAGCAGGGTGGCAGCCCCTGCTTTTCCCGGCAACCTACCGTAGCTTTCTAGCCACGGCAGCATTGCGTCCAACCGTATGGGCGTCCGGCCCTTTTTGAACAGGCTCTCCTGCTCTGATCCCTTCCTTCTCTCTATTGCACCTTGCGAGGGCATGCTCGCCACCGCAGTTCGAGCAGGCGTGTTTAAATCGACCGTTCGGTGCCCACTTGCAACTGCCTACATTGAAGGAGTGGCATATCCCATGACCTGTTGGGCCCGTCACAGATGGCCCTCTAACCCCACCTGGATTCCCACGAAAAGGCGGCATGACCCGCATAGGAGTCATTATGTTTAGCCAGTAGGCCACATGTACTGGCGAAATTCTTCATCGTACCACCACCATGCCGTCCCCCCATATGTCCGATATGCGTTACTAATTTCTTCTAGGTATACAAACAAGCCCGAGCACTGCTCCGGGTGTCTCTCCCCCATTACGCAGGCCATTATTGAAAATGCCTGCAGCCAGTTGTCAAACGTCCTTGGGAAATGCCTATGGGGAGCTCTCCTATCCTCCCCATCCCTGGGAAACCGTTTATGTGAATCCGACAATCGGGTAATGGGCAACAAAAAAAACATATCTGTGAATTCCCTGCGCCAGATTTTTTCTTTAATCTCCAGAGATAAGTGTGCCCCTACAAGCCAGGTGTAAAAAAAGGGGAGGGGGCAAAGGAACAAGGGACTGCAAAGGGACAAGCCCCAGCAGGGCAGCACAGGACAGCACACACACCAACACACACAAAGCCACACAATAACCCCCAATGGTAACCTCTTATATTTTAATACATAGCAGAGCATAGCGCAGTGGGAGCTCTTTTCTGGGCAATGGCCAGCGCAGAGTAAGGGAAAAGCCTGCAAAACGTGCGTAATCCCTCCCCCTGACCTCTGGCCAATCAGGAGCGCCCAGGCTCCGCCGGGTCACGCTGCGCTGCATCAGACCCGGCGTGCCTTGGCTGCCTCTGCACCGGCCATCTCAAATGTCCACCTATATACAGTATATATTTGACTTGTTATTGTCTTATACAGGCATTTACTTTGTTTAGAGAAGCTGCTCTGGGGCCCTTAACTTATTTTCCAAGGGGTCCCTCCATTCACTAGCTCCTCTGCTATATATAATAGCTGTCTTGAAAGCAATACTATCTATATATATCATTATAATAGTTTGTAGATGTGTGTAACGCCTGCGCGATGCCTACTGTGCAGGCGTTACATCTACTTGCTGTCGTAAGCAGGGGGAATCTGGCAAGGGAGGAAGAAAGAGAAGGAGGAGGGAGAGGGAGGGGGAGGAGAGAGAGATGGAGGGGAGAAGAGAGAGGGAGGGAGAGAGAAAGGGAGGGAGGAGAGAGGAAGGGGAGAGAGGGAGGTAGAGGAAGAGGGCACACAGAGACAGCACAGACAATTAAACATAACATATATGACATTGTCATTTATGACGGGCACGTTACTAGTATATATATATATATATATATATACATGTATGTATGTATATATATATATGTATATATATATATATATATATATATATATATATACAGTAAACTCCTGGTTATCCGGCACCTAACCAACCGGCACTCTCAAGCAACCAGCACCGGCATCAGTTCCCCATTTTAAATTTACTCCTGCTAAACCGGCATAACCGGCACTATCCGGAGTTTGAGACTGCAAAAAAAATGCTAACTTTTTTTCTAATTATTTTGTTTTGGCCTAAATTACTTAATTTAGGGACTAGTGCCCCTTTAAATGCATTTTGAGGGGTTTTGGGGTGTTTAAGGGTCATTTAGATCCTTCAATTCGGGGACTCCCTATTAACTGGAAACTACACTTATGTGGCAATAGGGAGTCCCCGTAGGTGCGAGAGAGAGAGAGAGAGAGACTTCAGGACCATCTATGGACATTCTCCTGCCAGTATTTTCAATAGGATTTATGGAAAGTGCATTAGTTTATAATGGATTCCCGAGAAACTAAAACCCTGAATGAGTTAAGAAAACTCAGGTAGCCTTGAAAGTCCTCCTTAACAGTTGTATGGAGCTTCCTAGACTCACATGTTCTCACCAAAAATCACAAGCATACTCAAATGGCAATACACTTTTTGTAACAAACCAAAAAATGTCACTCTATTCCTTTGGCTTCTAACCTCAAATGTGAAATGTATTATTGAAGTGAAGGAAATATGAAAGAATTTAGCCCAGACTTGTAAATTGTGGTTTCATCAGGACCTGAGCTTGTCCCCATACCTTAAATAAATTCTGCGGTGTAGTTTGATTCCAAAAAATGAATGGTAAATAATGCTTGAGTGCTGTAAAAGCTAACACTGTAGCATTTAAAAAACAATGTTTGAGAAACGAGCGTCAAATATAAATATTTACACCTTTATTACTTGATTTTGACTGGTCTTCATGATGCTGAATCCATGTGGATAATGTTTTTAAACTCTTTACTGCCAAAGGTCAGTTAAAAATTACTTTCTCAAAAATGGACAAGGGGGCTTTAATGCATTATGCAGATGGCATTTAGCGGTGTAGACAGTGCCAGGAAAGTTGGCAGCTGTAAGAATGGACAGAGCGTGTGCCAGGGAGAGAGCGGAGAAGCCGGCCAAGAGCGGACAGCAAGTAAAGGAGCAGATGCACTGAAACGAAGCGGGAGGAATCAAACGAGCAGGGAGGAAGCAGAGAGGTCCAAGATGGATCACTGTATGTGACAAGGAAAAATGGACACTGGGATCTCAGAAATAAACAAGAATTGCAAAATGGAGTGAAATAATCAGAGGGGAACGAAGAGCTTTATTACAGACAGGTATTGTGTCCAACAAATGTAAATTAAAAGGTAGTAGCAAAAAAAGTATAGTGGTGTTTTGAAAAATACAATAAATCTGAATCAACATAAAAAAGATAAAAAAATGTTTTACAGCTGCAATAACAGACAAATAGTTTGGAAGGAATTGGGTCACTTGCTAGAAAGTTTAAAATATATAAGAAAATTAAAGGCATATCTAAGTTTTCTGGATTATGAATGCATCTGATAGAGGAGAATCAATAGTGCATGCAAACATTTTTTGGCATGAAAAAATACCAAAATAAACATTTACAAACTCACCCTGATGTTTGCTAAATACCTTCAGTTTGTTAGCAGAAGCGTTTGTTAGTTGATATCCCTGAAAATCCCGTCTAAGGTTAGCATAACATTCATAATTAGTTTTGGCCAATTAGGAGAAAGCAGAGGTTAGCTGATACATTTGTATCATACTCTTGGGTTCCTGTGTTGCAAAGCAGCCTGGGATATGTAGTCCCCCCCCCCTCTCTCTATCTTTGTGCTCTGGTTCAGCTGTGAGCTCAGACCCCACCCAACCATGTGATTCCATGCTGCAGCAAGTACTTCCTTTGAAAGGTCAAACTCTGTACCTAGCTGCATTTCCTGTGTGTATTTGGTTATGTAAGCTCCCTGTGGGTGTGCAAAACTGCATTTTACGTTCCTGCCTATAACTTTGTAAGTACATTGACCTTATCTATACAACACATATTTTTCTGATCATCACTAACTGTGTGAGGAATTGACTCTGCTGGGTTTTGAACCCTGGTCCCCAGGCTGCTGAACCTCTTCCCTACCACTGCACCAGCCTGCCTTTGTGAATTTCCTTGAGATCTGATAAACCTTGACTCTGCTAGCAATAGTATCAGTGACTAGTCTCTTCAGCTGTGTCTGGTCAGGTGTCTGGTCCTTGGCCTATATAAGGCACTTCCTGTCTATGTACCTTGCCAGATTATTGTGGTTCCTGTTCCCTTCAATAAAGCTTGTTCCTGTTTCACCCACAAGTTGCTGAATTGGATCATTGCTGACCTAGGCTGCTGGTCTCCAAAACCTTGTGATTCCTATATCATTACAGACTGTTTCTTACCAAACATTTGAAATCCAGGAAACTTATATATACACCTTTAAATAAAGTTCAGGATAAAAGCACCTTATTTTCAAAAAAAGGCATAAGAGAATGAAATCAAAATTAAAATTGGAGTAGGGAAGCCTCAGGGTTAAAGGACTCTGAAGTGTTATATATATATATATATATATATATATAAATTATATACACTTATTATACACTTCCTAATGGAATAATGTTTTAGATAGCTTAAAATAAATAAATATTGCCTTTAATATTTGACTTTTAAATTAATTTTATATTTATTTTTCTTTAATGGCAACAAACATTTTTTCCTATTAATATTAAGCACCTGGGAGAGATGTGAAGAACTTAAGATTCAGATAACATCTCTATTCAGATTATTGAAATACTGCCAGTGTGAATAGATACTTCACAATAAATCTATATAGATGATAATAGAGCACAAGTCTAAAAGTAAGATTTTTTATAAAAATTTACAAAAGTCGTACAGACCAACACAATAAAAAAAAAACTTTCCTTAATGTTTGTAAAAAGATGTTTTCTAAATTAATGCAATTTCCGAACAGTAATCGTTTTGCATCTCTAAAAGATCTTTATCAAATAGACAATATAGATTATTATTATCCTTTATTTATAAATTGCTGACATATTCTGTAGCTCTAAGTACATGGGATAAAGTGAATATATAAGACACACATGACAAAACATTACATACTGTACAGAAGGAGTTGAGGCCTGTTCCCATAAGAGGCCTTTTTTTTGTTTTATATTAGTGTTTTAGTCCCTGAACTAATTTTATCCTCCTCAATGTATGTGATTGTGATTTACAATTTCCACTTTACATACTTTTAAAAAGTCCCCATAATAATAACAGATTCTGAACTCAGGACCCCAACCCCCCCCCCCCCCCCCATTTTCCGCCCATTCTATCTCATGCAAGGAGCCCACAAGATTTTCTCTCTTGTATGACTAGTTTACATAGGGGAACACGCTAGTTGGCTCATTGGAATATATGTATTATCAGAGAGCAGTGGGAGATTATGGGAGAGACTCACTGAAAGAGACAAAGAATTCCATAGGAAAGGAGAAGCATAAGAGAAGTCCTGGAGAAAAGAAATGATGATGGGTGAAGAGAGATTCTTATCATAGGCAGAGTGCAAGGCGGTTAGGGGAGTATTTGGAGATCAGATGTGAGATAAAGGAAGGCATTATATTTAATTAGAGATACTAGATATAGTTGTACAAATTACGCCATTTGATCTCTGATGAAATTGTATAGGATATATTCAAGCATGGTATTATACAACATGGGGCAATATGTTAAATACATAGGGCCACATTCAATTGGCCGAATTTGAGATTAGGGAGCCTGTAAGTAAGGTTGCAGGCAAATTTGCTATTCAATTGGCGTCTTTTTGCGGGCTCCGATCGGGTTGCGAGTTACGGGCTTGAAAATATTGCGTCCGTCAAACTCGTAACTTACAGCCTCCAGAAGCCTTTGCTCTATCACTTTCACAGGGTTAAAATCGCAAATCGCTATTCAATTACTTAATTTCCCCAAGCTCGAAAACGTAATCACACTCGTAAACCGCAAATGAAGGTGAAAATCCTACATGTGCTAGAGAGGACCCACAAGTGTCTAAACACCTATTCGTAGCACTGTAAATACAAATAATAGATCAATCCAGTCAATAACGGTGAAAGTGATGATAGACATTAGAATTAATTGCACAACAGTCTCAAGCCCGCAAATCGGCAGGAAATATATTTTAATTTTATGTGTCATTTCGGGGTTAAAACAATCTTGGGTATCAATGAGTTAATACAAATCAGGCCACCCATATGTACTAGAACAGTATTGGCATTCATTTTCATGATTGTTTATTTTGCATTTTTTGTGAGTCTGATCGTAACTCGGACCCCTGATTCTAATTGAATGACATGTAACCTCCATGTTTTAGTGCCGTAAGTATGACAGTCTCACTTTCTATTGGCTGATTCGAAATGCAAGGTTACGGGCTTGCTTAATTGATCATGTTCCCGCCCTCAACTGCTCCGAGCTTGAGCAAATAAATAGCCTTGCAAACAGAGATTAACGGGAGCCCACAACTCACTCGCAGACATGCGGCTGTCTGAGATCGAGTTACCGGCTTGGAATTGAATGTGGTCCATAATCATTTTTCTCTTCCATCATAATATTTAGATGTTTTTTTATTCATATATACCTCTGAAAACATCAATTTGAGCTAATCAAAACTGTCCATTTTCCTTTGATGCATGTCTCTCTGCATCAACTCATCTCCACCCTTTAACTCTATATCCACGCGTTTCACAGTCTGAACAGCATAATGAACACAGATATCTATATCCCTTAAATAGTCACATATGTGTTGATAAAAAATCTGTAAAAACATATAATACCAAATACCGTTGCAGTGACAGTTTGTATACCAAACTGAATATTTGTGCTTAACATCTATTATTCTCGTAAATTTAAAACTCATCAAATTTAATGCAAAAGTGATGAGGCTAAGAAGCACCTTGTTACAATGAACCATAGTATGTACAAATATCTCTGAGACATATAACTCACTAACCATCACCATTTTTTTTGCAGCCACAACATTAACCTTGCTCTCTATACCCACTTTGTTGTTGTTGTTATTTGTGTCGTTCAGTCGTATCCGACTGTCCGTGACCTCATGGACCATAACACACCAATCACATCTTTATGTCCATGGCCATGCTGATCCATTTGGTATTGATACTGGAGTGAGTTGCCAGTTTCTTCTCCGGCTCCTGGAATTTCTAGGTGGTCTCCCATCCAAGTACTGACCAGGCCCAACTCGGCTTGGCTTCAGGGTGATGTGACCTCTTGGTTCCCTGACTGGAACCGAACCCAGGTAGCAGCATTGAAAGCACTGAAACCTAACCACTGGACCAGAGAGCCCATACCCACTCACCACTATTGGTATGTGTGCAATGTCTTCTACACTGAAGCTGGCAGAAAAAGATTCCTATCAAGACAGCCTCCTGGGCAGATCGGGTGGACAAAAACAGCGCTTCTGAAGTCTGAAACACTCAAATTCAAATATAGGTTGTATTTCTATGCCAGGATTTGTTACTGACATGCAGAGAGGATGCATTTTTCAATCATAATGCACTTCAGGTAGCAGAGCCTCTGGTGTCTAGGCTGCGCGCTGCCTGTTGGGTACAGCGTTCCTCACACAACTGGATGGTGTCGCTGCCTCCCCTGCTCCTGTCACGTACCTGTCGCTTTTCTTTCCACAAATCGGTTCAAGGGAAAATGTGTGAGGCTGAGATATGGTGGAACTAATTGGTCTCAGCTGGGTGCCAGTCCCCCGGGCTCTCAATTAAAGCAGCACAGCCGGATTCATCATTTAGTTAACACTGTGTGATCTGAGTGTAAAACGCGTGGTATCAGCAGCATTCACAGCCAGGCCTGCTCTCTTCACAGCTACATCACTTACATGTATTTAATTAGGCTACATGCTACTAAATACTAATGTAAAGGGTTAAATAACCATATAGCGTGACTATCCCTAAGGTTATCTTGGCAAATATACTGGAGTGGACTGCCAGTTTCTCCTCCAGTGGACCATATTTTGTCTGACCTCTCTGCTATGACCTGCCCATCTTAGGTGACCCTACATCAGGGTTGGGCAAGTTCAGTCTTGGAGGGCCACACACAGGCCTGGATTTGATGATATCCTTGCTGCGCACAGGTGAGGCAATTGCTTCTTCAGTCATCCTGATTGACTCACCTGTGCACAGATATCTTAAAATCCAGGCTTGTGTGGCCCTCCAGGATCAAACTTGCCAATCCCTGTCCTACCTGGTTTAGCTCACAGCTTCATTGAAGTACACAAGCCCCTTCACCCCAACAAGGAAGCGATCCAGAAGGGAATGCATAATGGATTAACCTTCTAATAAACCCTCGCTATAAGAGCTTCAATTTCTCCATACATTTCCTTTAATTATTCCTTTAATCTCCTCCTTATAACTCCCCAATTTGATTCATATATCCTCTCCCTATAAGCCCAATTGCTATAACTCCTACATCACTCTACATATCTTTCTTCTTATAACCCCTCTTTTTGCACAATACCTGAAACTTTAATGTCTGTTACCTATTACTTAATATTATCATTATAGTTTATTTATAACGTGCCGACATATTCCGAACGTAAATGGTTAAATAACCATATAATAGCCCAACATCATATATTCATATCAAATATTTACATACTACAGAAGATGAGAGATGGTGCATCCAAGAAATATTCCACATGGGGTCCCTTGGTCTAGAACAGTCCATGCCTGCTTACAAGTCAGTTTTTCCTCCCACTGCTCATTACCCTGGCATGATCCATTAGGCCTGTTCTTATAAATAACAGACACAACACAGTAAATTAATAAACATACTTGGATAACTTCTTGAAGTATTCAGAGGAGGAGCCCGGCCACTGACAGTTACCTCACGCCTTGGGCCTGTACCCAAGGCCCCAATGCTTAACCTTAAGCATGCACGTGAGGTAGGGCCACGCCCACTTAGGCCAGTGGGCCGGGCTGCTCACCTTCCCCCACAGAGCAGGCAAGGGAAACCTCCTGTGTCTGCGACCCTCCCCCCCTGCTGTTGCTTAACGCTATAGCCCACTTGACCCCTTCTTCAAATTCCAGCATAAGGTGTTCAAGGCCGATCCCTGCAAGGTTAAGGTGTACCTTATCTTTGCTGAAAAAGTCATCCGCCGGCGACGACACCTTGCTTCTGCACAAAGCTCACCATTTGTTTATCTTTTGGCGTTACGCCAGGCTCGCCTTTTTATCATTTCCAACCATATAAGTGAAAGGCCATTTTTCAATGTCACTTCTCATCATTTTTAACATACGCCGTATTGGAACTATTCCCAGTTCATTCCCTCCTGCATGGATTAACAACAAACTGGGCCTTCCATAGCCCTGGGCATATCCCTCCAGCATACCAGTTGCCTGGGACCACCTCACCCCCCCCCCCCCCCCCCCCCCAAATCATCTCACGTGTAAGTCCATGACCGGAGAACCCAGTTGTACCTTATCCTCTGTGACTGCGGCTAACTGGTGGGCCCAGTAAACGTAAGAATGGCCACGATCCAAAGCTGTTTCTTTTCCCCTGTAAGTAGAAAGAACACCCGTCAGACTGTCGCCGAAAGCCTTATGTAAGACCTAAAGCGTTGAGATTCCCATTTCCCAATCCGTTTAATCGCAGCATCTGGCAACCCTAGCCTTGTCTCCTCCCTAGCCGCTCCTATACGAAAGGAGTGTGTCCCAACACCTGATATATTGAGCCACAAATTCTGCAATGCTTCATTTAGCACCTTCTGAAACTGATATCGTGATAATGTCATTCCATCGGCATGAATGAGCCGCGAATAACGTACCACCGGTCTTAGAAACTCCCTTGCACATTCATAGGGGTCACACACCGTCCCTACCTTGTGCAATTCCACCACTTTGCCTCTGCCAGTCTGGTCTGTCTTAGACTGCCTTAACCATATCACCACCTTGTATCCGGCCATTGCAGACCACCTGAACTGTGTCTGTTGTTCGCGACCAACTATTCTGAATGCCCCAAAGAATGGGGAGAAAGCCATAGTGGAATAGCAGAGATTCAAAATGGGTTCTGCAAGTTTCCTCCAGTTCCTGCGCCAGTTGCAACAACAGTCACATGACAGCTTCAAATGCCGTCAAACATACCCCGAAGTACCCGTCGTACCACATCCTTTGTGAGGTCTTTTTTCCCAGCCAGCTTAAACATAAAAGCCAGAGCAGTGACCTGGCGTGCTACTGATGCCTTTGAGTTACCATCTTCCAAACACCTTAACAAAAACCAAAGCAGTATTCCTAAACTTTTTTCTTCCATTGGGGCACCCCTGGCCGCCTATACTAGGTCCTGACATTTGGCCCAGAGTTTCTAGTATGCAGCCAGCGTTGCAGGGGCAACAGACTGTCTAACTAGTCTCGCTACCTGACTGCTCCAAGCTCCCATAACTCGTTGGGAATGATCTCACTGGCTACTTCCAAGCCTAGGGCCAGCGTCCTGGAAACCGAGGAAGAGTATCAGCTATGCCATTCTCTACCCCTGGGACATTGGCCATGAACCATACTGTATGTTCCTGCGCAAGAAAATAAGCACCAAGTGCCATACTAAACACACTGGAATGGAGTCCGCCGTTAGGCTATTAACCGTTTGCACCACCGACATATTGTCTGTGTAGAATCTCACCCCTGAATTTCGCACCCCATAGGTGAACCGCTACCACTATTGTAAATAATTCCAAAAAGATAAGATTCCTCGTAATGCCCGGCCGCTTCCCACCCTGTGGCCAGGCTGCAGCACACTACTTGCCTTTGAAGTATGTGCCGAAACCTAGCAACACTGCGGCATCTGTGTACAATTCTTGGTCCGGACTAGCGACGCTCGCTGCTTGTATAATCGCGAGGAAAACCCTCCAAACCGCGGCGTATGGCTCTTGTGACTTTTATAAAATGGTGCGGCCTCATTACACCTGCCATTGCCAAAAACATTCTTCTGCCAAAATTCCTCCCCATGGGGATAATTTTACAGGCGAAGTTCAATTTGCCTACTATGGACTGCATACGTTTTAGCGAAACTCTCCGAGCCCCTTCTAAGCCTCTTAACTAGACAAGCAAATCCGTCACCTTTGCTTGAGGAAGGCTGCATTCCATTTTTTCGAAATCAATCTGAATCCCCAAGAAAGTCAACCTATTTGTCGGGCCTTCAGTCTTACTATGAGGCCAAGGTACCACAAAATACTGGCTCAACCTGGTGAACCTGTCCAGGATGAATCCGCACGTATCGTTCCGTCCTGGACCAACAAATAAAAAAACATCTAGATAGTGCATAATGCCCTGATAACCGGTCTTCGTTCTCGCTACCCACTCTAGAAAGTGCTAAACGCCTTGAAGTAGGCACACGAGATGGAGCACCCCATTGGTGGTGTTCACCCAAAACACAGGCCATAATGGAGAAGGCTTGGAGCTATCAGAGGTACGTGGCAACCTTCTAAGGGATTTTCGGCGATCATCGACGTCTCTGGAACCTCTTCCACTTGATTCTAATTGCCGCGACATGGGTAGCAAGAAGAAAAGTTCAATGAACTCCCTCCTCCAGATTTTTTCTTTCACTTCCAAGGGCAGATGTGCCCCCAAGTTGTCTAGCGTGCAGAGGACGATGGGCCTCGCTGCCCCTTCCTTGCCTCTGAACGCTTCGCTGCTTGTCGTGTTGACTACTGAAGTCACCAAGCCCAGTCGGTAGGCTTGCAACCATGACTGGAGGGGGCCCCCCTGGGGTAACCCCACCACTGGGGATTGTTCTCCACCCCCGTCTCCCCCGTCCCCACGCACTCCTGGCTAGACTACCGATCCAGGAGCCTGAGTCCTGATCGCTAACCGCAATGTTATGCGTGGCCAGCAAAGATTTTAACAATGCTAGGAAGCTTGTCCCCTCATGTGGTGTGTCTCTACATGCTGTATCTTTTACTTGTGTAGATGGTGCATGCTCACCTGCTTCCAGAAGCCTTGGTGTAGAAGTCACCGGTGGAGTGTCCCTACGTCTGTCATGACATGCCAGGGACCGTGACCGTCTGGCCCTCAGTGGGCTCCATCCTCTCTCGGACTCTGAGCAGGCACAGCTGCATCGGCAAGACCTTCTGCTCCTTGACCTTGAACTACGTCCGGACCTAGGGAGAGAAGATGTACAGCCACTAGTTCGAGTCAACTGGCACGTCTGAACTTGACGCTCCCTGCTCTCGGTCAGAGTCAGGCTCCTTAATTGAGTCCGTCGGACATTCATATTCATTTTCATTACCAGTCATCCTATGCTGTGGCCTGACAGGTCGTTCACCAGCTTCAGCCCTCTGGCGCCTTGCTGGTGTGCAAGAGAAAAGCAGCGGACTGTACCTGGTGGCAGTTTTCCGGGCCCTGGCGTGGCACGTTCGCCTCGCCGCCACTGCCGTCAGTGGCACATCTTCAATGATGACCTGGCTGTCATCTTGGTTCATTTCTGCTACGAATCTGCTCCTCTTCTCTCTGGTCGCCGACATGCCCACCGCGACACACAGGATACTAATCCTTTTAACTCTTAATCTACTGCCGATTGTACTGTATATCCTCTTATTATTACTCCTCCTATTGCTCCACTTTTTCTATTCCTTTTCTCAATCTGCTATTAAGCTTTTAGGTGTTTCTAGAGGGTGTTGCCACTCAAATTGTCTGGATGAAACTGCCACCACCAATACCTTCTTCTACGGGTTTAGAAGTTACCACTATCCTCTCTGGGATATTAGTTTGTTTCACGTTCAATTTTGGGAGCACTGTAAGCCAGAGATGTATGTAAGGTAACTGACCACTGTATGATGAAAAGTATATATATATATATTGTGACAAGGATGGCCGTGTAAATCGGTGGTTACTTGAAGAAGAGACTGATACTTGCTTGAAATGCAGCAAAGTGATTTATTTACAAGAACGAGTAACAAACTGAGGAAGTAACTCTGTTTAAAATAAAGGAAATAAATATCTACGTAAACGTGCTGACTGTAACGCAGGAACACCCTGACTACTCCTGTGCAGCTTATCTGCAGCAGGGGAAAAACACTACAACCCTGTGTCTTCCGGAAGGAGTAGCTTTTGCACAATAGCACCACCTAGTTAACAGGATACAGTCAGTCTCTTATTACGTTATATTGCCACCTTGTGGCCAGGATACACATAAACTCTTCTGACGTTATATTGCCGCCTTGTGGCCAGGATACACATAATCTCTTCTGACGTTATATTGCCACCTTGTGGCCAGGATACACATAATCTCTTCTTACGTTATATTGCCACCTTGTGGCCAGGATACACATAATCTCTTCTTACGTTATATTGCCACCTTGTGGCCAGGATACACATAATCTCTTCTTACGTTATATTGCCACCTTGTGGCCAGGATACACATAATCTCTTCTTACGTTATATTGCCACCTTGTGGCCAGGATATACATAATCTCTTCTTAAGCCTTTTCCACGGTACTCACTACATAGTCGTGGATGAAGCATAGGGCCCGTCCATCTCTCCCGTATGCTTCACCCCAAGGACCCTTGAATATATAACCACACCAACTTGTAGTCACTTTACTCTTCAAAACTCAGCCTTTTCCCTGGGGCATAATAAGTCTTGGTACCTTCCTTCTGAGGCCTCTGTCAGCTTCACACACGCTTAGGCCTTTAAGTCAACTCTGCTTTGGGATTCTCACTAATCCCTTCACACTTCTCTCTTCAAACACAGCCTCTTCCCTGGGGCATAATAAGTCTGGGCACCTTCACTCAGAGGCCTCTGTCAGCTTCACACACGCTTAGGCCTTTAAGGCAACTCTGCCTGGGGATTCTCACTAATCCCTTCACTTACTTGGCGTCCTGAGGCTATATTCACTCTTCCAGCTCACAACGTCCTGCGACTGCAAACAGCCCACACTTCTTGCTGTTGTCCCAGTACACCCAGCCACAGTAAATCAGGTGATCTCTTACAGGCTTGCTCCAAAGCTTCCACTGTAATCTCCACACCGGATCACCTTTCAGCTTCACTCTGACGGCAGCACACAGCCTCCCCAGAGCCTAGCCAGCCACACCCCCTTCCATGTCTGCTTTCCAGGCTTTTAAAGGGAAGTTGCACTAATTAAGAGTTCTTCAGAAGTTTTAACTCCGTCACTCCTGTCAAGAACTCCATACTCCACTTGCTTGTCATATCATCTAAGGGCCAAACGGTCACAATATATATATATATATATATATATATATATATATATATATATATATATATATACTGTATATATATATATAGATATATACACTCACTAGTAACTTGCCTGTCATAAACAGTAATATATGTTATGTTAAATTTTCTGTTCTGTCTCTCCATGTGCTGTCTCTCTATGTGCGCCCTCTCCTCTGTGTGCACCCTCTCCTCTGTGTGCGCCCTCTCCCTCTGTGTGTGCGCCCTCTCAGTGCACCCAACTCTCTCTGTGCACCCTCTCTCTGTGCGGTCTCTCTTTGTGTGTGCGCTCTGTGCCCTGTCTCTGTGCTCTGTGTGCTCTCTCTCTGCCTCCCTCCCTTTCTCTCCCTCCTACTCTCTCCCTCTCTCTGTCTCTCTCCCTCCCTGCCTCAATCCCTCTCTGCCCCCCTGCCTCTTACCTCTCACTGTCTCTCTCCCTCTCTCTGCCTCCCTCTCTCCCTTCTTCCATCCTCTATCTGTCTCCCCTCCTCTCTCTGTGCCTCCCTCCTCTCTCTCTCTCTGCCTCCTTCCCTCTCTACCTTCCTCTCTCTCTGCCTCCCCCCTCTCCCCCTCCCTCCTCTGACTCCCTCCCTATGTCTCTGCCTCCTTCCCTCTCTCTATGTCTCCCTCCCTTTCTCCCTAACTCTGCTCTCTCTCTCCCCCTCCCTCTCTCTCTGCCTCCCTCCACGCTCTCTTTTCAACCCTCTCTCTCTCTGCCTCCCTGCTCTCTCTGCCTTCCTTCCAACTCTGTTGCGCATGCACAGTTGCTACGGTGCTAAGCCAGCGCAATTGCGCAAAAACAGCGCAAGTTTAGCATTACTCACAACTACTTTTGTCTTCTTTCCCATATTTTCGGTACTTTTATGGAATAACATCAATAAAGGAGGCTTGCATAGTTTTCAAATGTTACTATACCCTACTCATTGACAACAATATATAAAGCAAAACAAATTTTAAAAAAACAGGCCTATCTCCCATCGGAGAACTACCTTTTTTACTTACTAAAAATCCTGGGTGGAGCAAAAACACAAAATGACAGTCCAATATTTGGTTCAAGATCCACTGGCCTGTTTCGTCAGAACTCCACATTTTCAATGTGCTAGCAGATTGCTCCTAAGTTCCCAAACTGCTGACTCTCTGTCTTTTTTTCAAGTTCCAATCAACAGCACATTTCTCTAGTGTGTGTCTCTTTTCTTCAGTGGTATAAAAAGCACTTCTTCGGCTCAAATTCTATCAACCTTCGAACATCTCAGAACTTGCAAACTCCACTCTATAGCCTCACAGTTCTTGCAGGCCTCAAACAATGCCTGCAGGCCTCAAACCTTCCTCTTACTACTAGCAACAGTGCATAAATGCCCCCCCCGTCTTTTAAAGTCTATCAGGTGATGAATAATTAGCTGCTTTGCAAGTTCTCAGGTGAAAGCATATTGGACAGCTGGAGTTCTGAGAATACAGCCTCTGGGTGGTGAAGGGCCGGCATAGGTGTCAATGAGATCCCATTTGACCTCTGTTACTTCCTCTCCCACTCCTCTCTCCATGCTTGACCTACTAGCTAAAGTACCTTCCCTTCTCTCATAGCAAAGTATGGGAGAGGCAATAACCTCTAGACAGCCATCAAAAGCTACTGCACTTGATCTTAACCAAAAAGATGATAATTACTGATATTTAATCTAAAGGATATATTCTCCCTTTGTCTTCCCATTCTCAGCCAAGATGGTCAACAGCATATTATATTAATAGCCTCCAAATGGAGTCACAATGAGGAAATGAGCCATTACTTGGGATTCCTGAACTATTCAAGTAACTCCCTTGCCCATTCTAAGTTTTCTATGTAAGAAACCTATACAGGGAGTAAAGAACCTAAGGGTCATTGTAGAACATCAGTTACATTCTCTGGATCTCAACTTTGGAAGCAGATATAAAGTACTGTATGCAAGGAAAGGAGTGTGCTCTGATCAATCTATTATATCTCAAGCCTGGCTTGCAAGAAGTTTTTCCAAAGACACCTGAAGGACCCTGAAAATGTTGTTCTTAACAGGCTGGAATGCAACCAAAAGGGTATGAAATAGCCATCATGAGTGTTGAAGGCAGTTCTCTGCTTGGCACCTCTGTTATATGAATAAAGTAGCACATCACTCTTTCATAAAAGTTAATGAAAATACTCTGGTCAAAAACTTATGGTCAAAAAGCTAATTCTAACTAATAAAGTTGAATCTGCTGTAGTCAACGAAGGATGTAACAAAGCCATTCTCTGTTGCAACAAAGAAAAAGCCTACTTCTGCGGGTGAAGAAATGCTTTATGTACACCTTCATATCTTCAGTCCCAGGTCTTACTAGTGGTTCAAATTCAGTAGTAGGAATACAGAGAGTAGGTAGCTTAACCCCGGGCAACAAAATATTTAGCCTGAATCAGGACACCAGCCTGACACTGGAGCACACAACAGGAAGTGTACTACAACAGCTCCGCCTCTAATTAGGAAAAAGGAGTGGAGCTAATCAGGACAACACAGGATGCAGAAGCTTCTAAAGGTAAGTGCTGTAAATTACAACTTCCTTTTTTATAAGGTTTAAACATTATAAATCAAGAATAATTATCATGTACTTTCCTTTTAACAGCCATTATTTTTATAGTACAGTGGTCCTTTAAGGTGGCTCTAAGTCAAGCCTTTAGTTCTTAGAGAAATCTATATTGTATAGAAGAGAGGGTGAGCTGCCGAAAACAAAGATAAGCAATTTTAGTTAGACTGGACTGAATTCAGATCTTTAATTATATTTACCTGTAAGCCAGTAATCAGCATATATGCACCCCCCCCCTAACAAAAAGACATGAAAAGAAAGGTAGATTGAAATCAAGATCTTTTACTATCTAATAAGCTAACAGCATTTATATTAAGAAAGCAGTTGCAGCTTGTAGCATAGTAACTGGGGGGATGACAAATCCCCCCCTCTCCAGAAGAAATGAACAGGGGACACAAAAAATTGCAAAATTAAACTTAATCTTTCCCAAGAAAACTTTGACACATAATTTATAATATATATATATATTTTTTTTTTATATTTATATATTTTTTTAAATTACCTTAGGGGGCCAGGGGCATTGAGAATTTAGTCAACGACATTAAATAGAAGAGTTGAATTATCCCCCCGCCCCAGATTTTTTTGGCTTCTTCGCCTTTGCTGCATTCATAGCATTTCAATTCTGATAAATTGTATTGTAACTAAATATACAGATAACTTATATTTTCTTGTTATTTTGCTATAGAGACATCACTATTTTCTGAGCTTCCTTGGGGAATTCAGCTACTCTGCCACCGTTAAATCTGAAGTGTGTACTAAAGATATTGACGTTTTACTCTGGCATTGAGTGGTTTAGCCTGGCAGGCTGTGCTGTAAATACTTCTCAAATTCAGCTTTGTACAATCTTCAGAATACAGTAATAAAGCTATCCACTCCGGAGTTATATACAAACTTTGCATAGAGATCAATGGAGAGTATGGAGGCCAAATAAATTGAATGGTTGTCATGACAAATACATCCTTCAGATTTCTAGTCCTTCCTGAAACACATAACCAGTGAAGGAGTTAAAATAATTATATAGCCCTCTATAAAATAAAATAAAAATACAGAACAGGTTTAACACATTTTTTTAACTAAAAACAGGATCTATTCACAACTGATGCAACAGCGGAATAATAGCTGCTTGTGATTGGATGTCAGCATTCAAATCATATTTAAAATATTTAGCAGGGTCGGCTGGAAGAATTGTTGATGATAAGATGTAAGTTGTGCAAGTTATTCCAGTGCTTCTAAGAACTTCAAAAAGTTAATATTTTAAAGAAGGAAGATGACAATGGGATCTCCAGTGGACATAACCAATGAAGTAAACTGGTACTACATTGAATTTATGGCATCTAACAACTTATAGAAGATGATACATCGAATTGTCATTCCAGAGCAAATGGGTAATAAGTGAGTCCATAGTGCCGTTTATTTCAATAAAGAAAAATCTAGTAACGACTCGCATAATTTTATCCTACAAAATCACAGACTAATTTCTGAAGACGACATAGTTCCAGTAAGGGAATTACAAAAAGAATCCGTTCATATCACGCCTATTAATATAATAAACATGAGCACGCTTACGTTTTACAGATACTTAGTATCCCACTGCAGCTAAGGATTATGGGTAGTTGCCTGGTTCAGTTATGCCTTGGGGTAAGTTATAAGAGCAAGAACAGATAATGCAAGAACAGATAAGATATCCAAATTAGTAATATACAGTATGTTACAAATAACTATATAACTGTGAACCACAAGTGCTGTGTGGCCCAAAGGTTTCTGCTTTCTTCAGGTTTCACTCTAGCAATAGCAAAAAGATGGTGGTATTGTGCTGAGCATTAATCAACACTCCGTTGACAAGCATTACAGAATGCCAATTTGGCATTTATTGTATCACAGTATCGTGGTCTACTGCTGCCCATCCTGACACACATTTTGCCACCCTTTGACTAGGCATGGTGAAGCATACATTGGGATTGGCTGGTGTAAGCCTTGCCCCATTGAGACAGTATACTCAAGGTTGGCGTTCTGTAACACTCGAGAAGCTTATGTTTTGGTGCAAAGCACTTGAGCCTCATCTTCCAGGTATAACTTACCGCAAGTCTATTTAAACTCAACACATGGGTAATGGCCACTCCAACATTCAGTTGCTTTTATCTGCATCAACTGACTATTTTGAGTCTGGAATTGGTAAATATACCAATATCTTGCTATTTTAAAATGTCTAAATAAAAATATATATTTTTGAAATTAATAGTTTCACTTACTATTAGAGATTGTTATTTTTCTGTACTAATCACATTCAGATCTAAAAATAGTATGCCTCTTCTTTAATGATATTGAAAGGGAAACACAAACATTTTCTATAGTGTATTCGCAGAGATGGCTGGCTCCCTGAGCATCTTGAGATGCACAAGGCTCACTTTCTCATGGTTTTGTGTTGTTCAGTCATGTCTGACTCTCTGTGACCTCATGGACCGCAACACACCAGGCACATCTTTATGTCCATGGTCATGCTGATCCACTTGTTTTCATGGCAGAGATACTGGAGTGGGTTGCCAGATCCTTATCCAGGAAGCTCCTGGTATTCCTAGTTGGTCTCCCATCCAAATCCTGACCAGGCCCAACCCTGCTCAGCTTCAGGGTGGCATGACCTCTTAGTTCCCTGACTGGAATCAAACCCAGGTTGCAGTCGTGAAAGCGCTGAATCCTAATCAAAGGACCACCACACTTTCTCATTACACAACATTAAAACCCCACTGTATTACCATAACAACATAAGCTAGATTTAATTAGGTATTGATCATCAATAAAATTCATATTAACTAATTACAAAAATGAAACTTAACTTAAAGTCCAGACACAGCTACCACGGTATCCAGCCAATATAAGGTTAATGGGTGGATGTTGCTTTGATTAGCAGGTAGTTATTGAATAATGTCTTCCAGTGATTCCCATTGGGAGAAACTTTTTGACTTCGAGATTTCCTTTGGCAACACGTTTTTTTCTGTTTGAGTAGTCTAGCAATGACTTGTTATTTTCTTATCATATCTTCTTGCTCTTAAAACCCTTTTAGAACAGTCTCATCAAAAACCCCAACCTTCTCTTAATGACCTTATCAGGCTGGAGACGAAACACTCAACAGTAAGTTTATAGTATTGAAAATAAATGTAATGTTGCATATTGGTATTATAACTAGAAATGTTATTAATGTTCAATGAATAATTAAAATAACTAATGAAGCAAGAGGGGCCACAGTGGTCCCTGTAATAGTTAACACTCCTGAATATGTGCAAATATAATTTGAAAGACACAATGATTTAAAAATGGAGAAACTAGTCAAAAACAACACGTAGTGATTAATCAATACAAAAAAAAAATCCATTAAAAAGCGCAATACATGGATAATGGACACTGTCAAAAACCTCATCAAGAAAACGTTAAAGCACTCCAGAAAAAATATTTGAAATAGGGATGATTAATGAAAATGGTTAACTGTTTTAAAACCAGAAGCATGGATCGGATATTTCTGGCTAATTATCAGATGTTTATAAATAGGGAAGCTGAGAGAAGTGGGATGCCTGAACCCAGCAGGACGTGTCTGGCTGGAGCTCCATTTGTACTACTGTTTTTTGGGGCTTTTTTCAGCTCTGAGCACCCAGATCTTCCCAAATATACCAGGGAGCTACAGGGGAAGAGATCCTGATCCCCCAAGGAACCCACTGCGTGACAGCCACACGCACCTACAGCCATTACAGAGCCTGAGACCCACGCTCCCAGCCGGGGACCGTCCCACCAGAGAAGACCGGACATCCCGGAAGCAGGAGACGGTAGATCCACACCTAAGGGGGATCCGTTGAAGACCTGAATCCAGAGCAATGAGGCCCAGGGACACCCAGATCGCACAAGCAGTATAAGGCAAAGGCTAGCGGGAAGGAAGAAAAAAGCCAGCAAAAAGACGGTCGCCATCTTGTGGCACCCAAAAGTAGGTCTGCGGCCTTCACCCGCATTGCTACACCACACCCATACGCCTCGGGAGTGCCCAGAAGGGCTCGGGGAAGCTCTAGGAGGATATACCCTGCGTAGGGTCGCCCAGAGCACCAAATAAAGAGCTGCCAGAAATGACAGGTGAGTGAGGAGACGCCTGTAAAATCGGGCGGCCTCCATTTTGGGAGATCCAGAGTGGAGGCCCACATACACTACTTCCCAGCGCAGACCTCCTTATACCATAACCACACAAGGGAGAGCCCTTCTAGACCCCTTAACCAACTGGGAGCTGCCTGACCTATGGCTTGTCTCCAGCACTCTGGGCAATAAAATACATAGCAGCCTACGATCTGGAGTCTGCAAGGCTGGAGGACCAATAGAGGTGCCTCTTGTATCATAACACAAGCTAATACTGGCACAGGCCCTTCCAGGGAAGACACACTGAGCTACTATTTGCAGCACTTTGACTTGAGGGACCAATTACTGAGCCTTCTACTTGTGAACTGAAATTCTTCACAATCACAGAAAGGGGTCTTGACACCTATACACTGAACTCTCACGTGCTTCTTCTGCTAAAAATTTAAATTTGCTGCAGACTTAAGACAATTGTGGCACGCACTCAGCCACTTATACTTCTCTCATTGAGCTGCACTTCCTGATGTAAAAACTGTCTGGGGCTGCCGGCCGGCAGGAACTTGCTACTTTAACAAAATGAATCAATATACAGCTTAAAAGTAACTCACTATATAAAGATCCTGAGTGTGGGAGATCTATATAAATGCTGGACACTTTACTAAACATTTCACTCAAGCCTCTTGACCATTAGCTTGCAACATGGTAAAGAATAAAAGGAACTTGGCCACAAAGGGCATTGATGAACATTTTAAATCCTCAGAAGCCTGTACTGCCCCGGCTCAAGATCCTGTGTCAGGCCACTCCAATCATTCAGACTCTGAAACCTCTATGGCCTTATCTCAACCTAATGTCAACTTGACAGACCAAGCGATGGACAGAATTGATGGTCTTCTTCAAACTCACCTTAATCGTGCAGTGTCAACTTTCCAGAAAGACATACATGATCTGGGACAATGGATGCAGCTGCTGGAAGAGACCTCTGACAAAATCATAGAGGCGCAGGAGAGAGACAGAGTGGAGATAGATCAAAACACCTCCAGAATCGCTACCCTGGAGGATAAGCTGGAGGACTTGAAAAATCACTCAAGTCGATTTAATATCAGGATTAGAGGGGTGCCTACGGCAATCGTTGATCTTCCTCGCTACCTAAAGACTACCATTGCCACGATACTTGCAGATTAACCAGATCATGCATGGGAAATAGAGCGGGCACATAGAGCTCTTGGCAGAGCCAGAAGTCAGGATATCCCAAAAGATGTAATAGTAAAGCTACTAAGACAGCAGACTAGAGACCTGATCCTGGCCAATTCCCGCAAAATGAGAATGATACTGGGGCCGGACAACTCCCTGCTTCAGATATATCTATCCCCCAACTGCTCTCATGAGGCGTGAACTGATGAAGCCTGCACTGGCAATCCTCATTAGCCACAACATTAAGTATCATTGAAATTTCACATTCACCCTCTCTTTTCAGCACAATGGATCTCAGCACACTTCCCAATCACTGGAGGATTGCTTAGGTCTGCTAAAAAGACTGGGACTTACCACAGGACTCTCAGCCACCAATCATCCTGTGCCATGTGCACAATGGACGGAAGTTGCGAGGCAAAGGTGGCAGAAAAGGCATCCCTCACCCTCTAGCCTTCAAAGACGCGCTCCATCTTCTGATCCTCAATCTTCCAGAGATTGACCAGGATCTTGAGACTTTCTGCACAAACCTCTGACCAGAGTACTACACTTTTCACCCAACTGGCTGCTAGCTCCTTTCCCCCCTAAGCAAGACTACTACTCCTCACTTGAGAAAGACGGACGGGGGCTGAAGATACCTGGATATCCTGGCGTATTTACTCGGAGACCTGACCTACAGAACTATTGCTCCAGATAGGCCATAATATGCCAATAATGTTTTCTTATATTGTATTTAAATGCCATTATCCACTTTCTTTACTCCTGACAGGAATAAACCGAGAGGTGTCTAGGATACACACAATTGACTTTAACAATACTTTCCTAAAGGGGATAATTCACCAACGATTCCCTGCATGATTGTATTATGGAATGACAGTCAGCCTATATGTTATGCACTAGCCTAGATTCCGCTGCCTGTTAGCCAGGAAGTCCACCTTTTTTTTTATAAAATGGGGCTGGGTAGCGATTAACTATAGTCACAGCTACAAGTCTTTTCAATACTCTCAAATAGGCCCTTGCTATACTAGAAGTGGAGGACCCCAAAGTTTAGGACGCCTTAAACTCTAACTCTGGAGCTAGCAATAGCCAACCCTATATAACTGCGGAACCCATACAAGTGAAGAGGCTGGATCTCTTACCTCTAATCACCATCCACTATCCCTTATAAATACCAATCTTCTTAGTCTCGAGTTATCTGGTTACGATATATTGAGTTACATATCCTTAACTTGTTTACTATATTCAGTTTATTTGTTTTGATTGTGCTGTCTCCTCGGTTCGTATGGAGCCTGCTCTTGGGGAAAGGGGGTGGGGGAGACAAAGTTACTTGCATTTCAGCCTTGCCGGGTGGTATTTCTTCCTAGTTACTGTTCACCTAATTGATTTAGGGCAACTTTCTGAAGCCCTAGAACCAAACACTTCTATTCTCACTAGAACATTTATAATAAATGGGTAATGATTTCGCTTTTTTTAGCCCTTCTAGGGGTGAGCAACTGCCCAGAAAAC
Source organism: Discoglossus pictus (assembly GCA_027410445.1). Classification (NCBI taxonomy): domain Eukaryota; kingdom Metazoa; phylum Chordata; class Amphibia; order Anura; family Alytidae; genus Discoglossus; species Discoglossus pictus. The sequence goes on from CM050174.1 coordinate 44,829,286, forward strand.
GTTGTCAACTGCCACTAAAGGTAAGCCACTCCACCTACAAAGCGAATTGACACACTTAGCTCGATGACTGCCTCTGTCATTACATTTGTAACCCACAATACTAAAGGCTTCAATTCTCCATTTAAATGAAGGAAGGCTTTTTTCTACTACAAAAATATCAAACCTTCTGTGATATTCCTTCAGGAAACACACTTTGCTAAAATCAAAGCTCCCTACTTATCTACATAGGGACTACCCTAGCTTTTATCATACGACCCAAAAGACTAAGAAAGAGGGGGCCGCTATACTTCTCCATAAGAGCTTCCCTTTTCAATTGGAAACCAAAATAATAGAGCCTATGGGCTCTTATATTGTTCTAAAGGGCACTGTTATGTGGGTTAAAGTTTCACTAATTTCTATCTACTCTCTTAATAACTCTCCACACTCTTCTTTAATCAAACTCCTAAAGTTCCTTGAGGGGGGAGACTGGGGATAGCTTATTCTAGGTGGGGACTTTAACTTGGCTTTTGACCCGGATCTAGATAGATCCAGGGCCCCAGTGGATGGTCGCTTCTCCAACAAACTACGACAAATAAAAAAACTCTTCCATAGCCTAGGATTGGTAGATGCTTGGAGGGGCCACCATCCGCGGGATAAAGAGTTCACTTTCTATTCCTCTACCCACAACTCCTATTCGCAGACAGACACTCTCCTTATCAGCTCTTCTCTCTTTGATAGCTCATCTGGAGCTATCATCCATCTCTGTACCTGGTCAGATCACGCAGCGGTATCATTGAACCTGAATTGAGGCCCCACGCTTAATCTTCCTTACTCCTGAGTACATACTATCCAGCCCATTATTTCTCACTCAGATATCTTCAGGTTTAAAGCTGTCATGCATTTTGAGGGTAAATAATGCCACATTATCTATTAACTATATTATATAGTGTTTTATTGCCTATTTACTCATTACCATTGTAATTATACACAAACACAGTATGTCTCTTTAATTTGTGAAGTGCCTAAATCATTTGTCTCTTTGTTCAAGTTAAATGTCTGAGTTTTCAAATATTTCTCTCTTGGGTAAGAAACTCGAAGTGAAACATTGTAGGTCTCAACAGATAGAGTTGTACGTGTTTCTTCAATTCTCCATTGTCTCCTTCACATGTTATCATGCAGGTTGTAAGATAATGAATACAATGGTGTAGTCTAGTCTACTAGAAATAATTTGGCACAAATTAATACCTAGGTCATAACGTTTACATCTAGAGCGCTCCCATGTGGTTAGAAGCAGACATTCACAATACATCATTATATTATATTCTAGTTATTCCTATATATTAAAGAAGGGAGTGGCCAATTGCCATTGGTTGAAACCAGCCTCGTGATAAGGAGGCAGGGAGAGAATATTCTGGGCTTTTTGTCTATTGTCTGGGGTCTGGGGCTTTTTCCTTAGTCCTATCTTCTGGGTTTTTTCCATCTGTTTTTCTGGTTCTAGGGTCTTTCCCTCAGATTTATTCTATACCATTTCCAATCTTATCTGACAGTCCTGTTCTGAGAACAAACTGACCTTCATTCTTGGCATATAACTTATGCCCCCTTCAAATCTTTCTTAATATATATCTACTATATCAATTTCCATTCTGTCTCAACTCTCTCTAACCAATCCAATCACATAAAGAGGTATTTCTTCAGTGAGAAGGGATCCTTCAGTTACCAGGTGTTTATCCTTTTTTCATATCCCTCTTTATGGAACACATCAGGGGAGCCTCAAGAACATTCTGGACATCACTGAAGCTAGATAGGTTAAACTCATGGCTTTCAGACAGTCGTGTTATACCCCTGGCACAAATGCAACTAACATATAACATTCCTAGACATGAACTTTTTAACCAAACTAGACTATGGTATTGAGTTAAAATGATAAATACCTATTGTATACCAACAAACACTTTGCTAACAATGATCTGCCAATGCAGAGGTATATTTAACACCCCTTCAGTATTGCAAAAGCCTTCCTTCATGATGAAATGGGAAACAGATTTGAGACTTCAATAAAGGGAAACAGGCTTGCTCTAACCTTGCAAAAGGATCTATAAGTTATAGCCTCCTGGAAACATTGCTAAAGATCCTACACAGGGCTTATTTAACCCCCCTACGCCTATGTAAAATCTCAGTTAAAAGGAATGATAGATGTTTTAGAGGCTGCCAAACTGTGGGTGACTTTCTCCATTCGTGGTGGCTCTGTCCTATAGTCCAGGAAGTGTGGACTAAGTCTACCCGACTACTGTCCAGACTACTTAAGACCACACTAATTCCAACCATTGAATCCTGCCTTTTGGGCATTCAACAAAAGCATTTGGATTTATATTGTAATAAATTATTTCAATTGATAATGCTGGCGGTTAAAAATACCTTTGCTAGACTTTGGAAGGCCCACTCTATTAATTTTCGAGACGTTACTAACAAGATAAATCACATTTTCTTTAATGAAAGGATGTCTCATATATTCCAGGACTCCTATGCCTTATTCTTAAAAAATTGGGGCCCATGGCAGTCATCACCTGAGTGTGTCTCTGTAGGAAAAAAGAGAAAAGAGCGGAGTGTGGCCCTTGGCGGGGATACAGTGCGGAGGAGTGGACCTGGGAAAGTCCACTATGTCAGATCTTTTGACACAATATATTTTTAATTTTTGTTATATTTTTTTTTCTTTCTTTTTTTCTCTTTCTCTTCCTCTGTTGATGTTCTGATAAACTATATATCACAGAAAAATATTGAAAATTGAAGGTGACCAATTTATACTTTATACTTTGCCTTACTAGACATAGAGTAACTTTTTTTATACAAGTTTATACTTCGTTAAATATGATGATTTATTTAAAGATTTATTTATTTTCTTACTATAATCTTCTACCGTTGTTGTAAAATTATTTTTATGGTCTTCCTTAATACTAATTATTGAAAAAAAAAAAGAAGTGGGATGCCAAATCTTCTTTATCTTATTCTTTTTTTTATTTTATTGAGTTCCAATATGTATTTTAAAGTTTGGAAGATCCAATTTGCAATGAAACTATTCCTATATATATGTATATTATTATTATATATAATAAGCACAAAAAAATGATCCCTGCACATTTCCTTAATAGGGTTCCCAATATAAGAATATATATTTGATACTTACTGAGATCCCATCTCATTCGATCTATTCAAATTACCAACATTGCAAATCCAACTCATTAAATATCTCACATTATAATCTTCTATCCTCATGTCATTTTATGAACATTATCCAATACATCACTACCCCAATTCATCTAATCATCAAAATATGTATTATCTGTTTCTACACATCGCTATTCTTGTTCCTCACGCCATCTGATCAAGACACATTTCACTTCTCCTTACATTAAATCACCTACGTTATATCCAGTTTGATTAAATAACCTTCATTACAATTGACGCCATCATTAGTTAGCAGCCCTGGCTCCTCATTGGAATGCCACTCATTATCACTTCTGGCACCACTTACGGCACTAGTGCCATAGACTACTGACCACTTATCTATTGTAAGGTAAGTTTTTCCTTTTCTTTTAAAAAATATATTATGTATATAGTATCAAGTTACAAGAGCAATTATTATTTGCATTTAATTTTGAGGATTCAATTAAAAAGTATACAGTATTCTCATTTTCTTGTATGCTCTTTTTAATAATTTGTCTTTATGATAGGCATAATGAAAAATAATCTCAGCCTGTGAATATTATTGTTCAAAGTCTCCTCCCTTTCTGTGGAAGTAAATCAGCAGAAACTGAAATGGTAAATTTCCATTGCAGCCAACTTAAATATAAGAGGTAATCACTTATTGTTATTATTTCCTTTATTTGTAAGGCACCAACATATTTAGTAGCCCTGTATGGGGTAAATTTAAGTCAAAAACAATATTAACACAATAAAAAAGAAAGAAAAAAATAATAATAATAAAAACAAATAACATACAGGAATAAACGAAAATATCTAAAGCTTAGGAGCTAGAAATATTTTTTAAGAGCCTGATAAACTAGGAGCCTGGAAGGAAGTCCTTCATAGAGATGCATTATATGTAGTAGCCAACAGTACAGGCTGGCCAGGATGGCAGGAAGTTTACGCCCTTGTATTGTAAAATATTCTTCTCCTTTTCTTAAAGGTTTTTGTGGTTCTTTTGGGATTTCATTGAATAAGGCATTTAACCTATAACTGTGCTGTTAACCCTGCCTGGCCTTCCCCAGAATTGTTATGGCTAATTTATACCTAACACCCTTCTTACACCTGCTGCTGCACCCTTAGGATTCGTCTCCTCTCCAAGTCTTCCAAGAATGGTCTTTCTGAGTCAGTCTGATGGCTCATCTGCTTACTGAAGCATTCGGATTAGCAGCTGGCGCCTCTGCTGTGCACAATTAGTTCAGGATGCTCTCGCAGGACGTACATGAGAAACACGCAGGAGATTTCACGGCACATGAAGAGAAAGGAGATGGGGGCAACTGTGCCAAGGGTTTGAGGAAGAGACTGATGCCAAACTAATTTAGAGATGCCCGGGGAGGCTGGTGGATTCAGGTGGGTGGCACTTTGATGACAGTCTGATCACATAATAAGGGAATTAGTCAATTAGGGAACATAAGAAAAATAAATAAAGAGGACAGAGAAGGAGAAAGAAGAGGGAGCGTGGAAACAGAAAAAGAGAGAAAATAGAGTGCCAAAATGCTGATAAAGGGCAGCTGGACACGAATGAAATTCAGTAAACTCAAGAACGCTCTGACAGATAGGTGCTCCAATTCCTCCAATTAGGTAATAAAGAAATTAGGTACAGGCTTTTTTTTCTGTTTGCCTTCCTCTGGATCAATTAACAATAATCTGCGTACTGCAGATCAGAGGAGATCTAAAAAGGTTGAACTTGATAGACTAAAGTCTTTTTTCAACCTAAATTACTATGTAACTATGAACCAAAGCAATAATAACTCTCTTAGAAGAATGGCACATGCTTTCCAGCCAAGAAGGACGGTTGCATCTTGTACCCAGATGTAAGAACAAAATTATATTTATTGTTACACATACACAATCCTACAAGGACACATGCCCCAGTGTTACAATAAGTTACCAATGAGGTGAAAAGTCTCAAGTGTCCCTTGTGACCATTGTCCCTTGTGACAGGGCATAGTTGCAGCTGCCACTGTGGGCTTACCACTGGTTAACTCTCCCAAGATCTGAGGCGTCACGTGCAGGTCATTCAAGCATCCTGAGTGATTCCACACCTTCTACTGTGAGCAAAGTGGGGGCAAGATATATGAGTCTGTCCATACAGTCCATACATACACTTGCTTAATGCTGGGACCAACAACCTTTCCCCATGTAGTAACATTGGCCCTCATTAAATTCAGCAGTTACAGAGCTATTAAATTAAGCAAGCCTGCAACTACATGTCCGAAAGCCAAAACCGTAAACCATGCACCCGTAAATAGCATTTCAGTGCATGATCATGATCAATTAATCAAGCCCGTAACTACCGATTTAGAAACAGCCAATAGTAAATGAGACAATCATTATGACGTCAGTAAAACATGGCGTGTAAACGTCAATCGGTTAGTGTTTTGATATCCAATATGTCAACTGGCTCTCAATCTAGCGATTTAATAAATCAATAAAAATGAATGAAGAAATTGTTATAGTCAATGTGGGTGGCCTGATATGCATTAACTCCTTGATTACCAAGATTGATATATCACGGAAATTAAACTTAAAAATAATAATTTTTGATTGCAGATTAGGGAGCTTGAGACTGTTGTGCAATTAATTTAAATGTCTTTCATTGCTTTCCCCATATTTTAAAGTGCAATATTGAGTTTTTATTTGCTTTTATAGAGTTCTATTGCTCAAAATGGTTTTGCAACATTTGCCATTTATGGGTTGTGAAAGCAATTACGGGCTTGAGGAATTGTAGCAATTTAAAAGCGATTTGCAATTATAGTGATTTGGGGCTTGACAGATCAAAGGCTTAGCTGGGTCCGAGTTTTGACAGCCCATAGGGATTTTCAGGCTGTAACCCGCAAAAAGATTGCAAGTAGCTAAAGAAGGCCAATTTAATATATGTAACTTTTGCGGCCTACATTACGGGCTACAGTAACTACAATTTGAACAATTTAATAAGGCCCATTGTTTCCAATTCCGACTGATCTAAAAACCCAGAGTCTATGCACCATAAATGTGCGATATGTTTATGACACTTTATTTCCCTTCCCATAAAAGTATGACAAAGAGAAATAGGCGAAAAAATATATTTCAGTCCCTTTGTATTCAAACATATAGAATCATGTTAAAAGGCTCTGTTGATTGTATTGGATTTGAAGCTTCTCAAATGATATTAAAAACAATATTTTGAGTTATTGTCCTTAGGCAATATTTTAGTACATTACCTTGTAAGCTGATAATTACAGCTCCCAATTCCCACTGTTCTCTTATACAAGTGGCATTTAATTGTGATGATGTTAATATTACCAAGGAGACATGGTAGCAACAATCACTGTGACAATGTCTCTACGCGTTTCTCCTACTACATGGCATCTTCTCCAGATTATTTGAGAAGCCTCAAGACTGATCCAAACAATAACACATTTTGATACATTTAATTTATATTAGGCTCTCTTTGCTTAAAAAAATATCACAAAAAAATGTATCACCTATATCCTTCTAATGAACATTTAAATTGTCCCACCAAATTGCTCACACACAGTGGTGTCAGAACTAGGGGTGTGGTAAATTCCCCCCAAATAATATGAAAAGGGGTCACAAAATGTAATCATGCTTTACCAGATTTGGCCACTAGAATATTTGAGTATGTCTTTCCCATGAAAGCTTTGATCCATAATTTATATTTCTACATATGTCATCCTTTGTTTTCCTCTTGTAATTATTAACTCTATTGTACTTTTGTAAATAGAGCCACAGAAAATGCTGGTGCTTTATAAATAAAGAGCAATAATGATAATAAAAATAAAGTGTACACAATGGAGTAAAACAGAGAGAGACAAAGAGAGAGAGAGAGAGAAAATTGAATATGGTTGCAGGGAAAGAACATAAAGTAAAGACGAGTGAGAGAAGAGGAAAATACGTAAGAGAAACAAGAGATATACAAATGCAGACAGGACAGAAAAAAAGAGCAATTAAACTAATTTTTTAAACATTTGTAGCTCTTTTTACCATTTTGCAGTTGTTTATAAACACCAGTGAGTGCTGTAGTGGCACAAAAAATTCTACCTAGCTATTTTAATCTCACATCCCCAAAACATGGCAAGAAAATTGCTACGGGTCACTGCTCTGAGTGAACTTCACGACACAGACGAAAAACAAGGTATAAATCCTCTTTTGAGTTTTGCACTGAAAATAAATTATGAGTTACTCCCTGACACCCAAATCCTATGCCAATAAGATGTTACAAATAACTCGAAAATAAGGGCAGTGTCGTAAACGCAAAAAGAAGAAAGATTTAAGTGTATCAAATTCCACTCGCCAGTAGTTTCCAAACCCTTACAGAGTCCCCCAGAAGCATTTAAAGTGACAGTATAGCACAAAAAGCACCACAAAATGATGCAATATCAACATTATTTGACACTTAACATAATGATATCAGCATATGTATATCTAAAATATATGCAGCTCCATTAAAGTCCAGCCTCGTAGATATGAGGTTTGTACTTAAGCCCTAAGTGCATCAAATTTAGAAAAGTTACAACTCTATTAAATTAGCACTGCTGCGAGAAATGTATGAACTACGCAGCAGGGCCGTCCGTGTCAAACACGGAGAAACTGTGCATGAGGAGTGACAGCACGAGGAGGCCTCATTAGCATCGGGGAGATCCGCGAATGCAGAGCTCCGTTAGTTTTTGTAATTTTTTTTTTGAGCGCGCATTCATCATGGGCCCAGGCGGGGCAGAAGAGGAGAAGGCCGGGGACATCACGGACAGGAAAGTTTTCAATTTATAATGCTTATTGTTTATTTATGTTGGTGTATTTGTGTTTTATCTGTTATAATAATGTGATGTATTGTTTTTCCAGGGGCCGAACCAGAGAAGAGAAGAAGATGGACAGGGACATGCTGTAAAGGTAAGTTTAATACTGTATTTGTAATATTTATTTATTATATGTAATGTTTAATTCTGTACTAATCTGATGTTTCTTTTTCCCTAGGGGGTGCGATCTGAAGGGAACATCTGCATAGGAAAGTGGTTTTATTTATTCTATTTTAGCTTAGATTTAGGGGGTATTGTATAGATAGAGGGTTATGTCTAGATCGGGAATGAAGTCTAGATCGGGGGTGATGTCTAGATCGGGGGTGATGTCTAGATCGGGGGCAATGTATTATAGTTAGGGGTATATTTATGGTAATTATTACTGTATTGTTATGTATATTTGTGTATGCCTTTTTCTTTGCAAGTGTGTAATTATTTTTTTATTTTTTTTAGTGAGGGGGGGTTTGTAATGTCCTTTTTTTATTTTTTGTACCTTAGTTTTTTTTATTTTGTGTAATTAGTGGGGTGTGGGGTTTAATAGGGGTTAGGTAAGTAGCGTTAGGTAGGTAGGAGTTAATAGGTTAGGGTAGAGGGGGTTAATTTAGATCTAGTTATTTTTTTTGGGGGGGATAGTGTAGTGTAGTGTTTGTACGTAGTGTCATGAGGGTCCTGGAGGACCCTCATGGCACTTATGGGGTAATAATAGGCTTCTCGTCCTATGAGGGTCTTCATAGACCCTTATGGGACTGATTGGGTTAAATAGAGGCTTACGGGGGTCTGTATAGACCTCCATAAGGGATGTGGTTAGATGGAGTCTTATGGAAGTCTGGATAGACCCCCATAAGTGATGGGATTAAATAGGGCACGATGGGGTTACATCGGCCCAGTTAGGGTTATTAGGTCCAGATAGGGTTAGATAGGCCCAGTTAGGGTTAGATAGGGTTTAGTATGGGTTAATGGGGTATATTTAGGGTTAAGGGGTTAATGGGGTATAGTGAAGTGTAGTGCCTAGACTCTGTCATGAGGATCCTGGAGGACCCTCACGGCACTTGTAGGGTTAATCTAGGGATTAATAGTATCCTATAGGGGTCTATCTAGACCCCTATTGGACTGAGGGGGGTAATTATAGTCTCATGGGGCTCTGTATAGAGCCCTATGAGTTATAGAGTTAATTAAGGGCTCATGGTGCTCTGTTTAGAGCCCCATGAGATAGAGTTATTTAAGGGCTTATGGGGTCTGTATTGACCCCCATGAGTGACAGGGTTAATTAAGGGCTTATGGGGGTCTGTAATGACCCCCATGAATGACAGGGTTAATTAAGGGCTTTTGGGGGTCTGTATTGACCCCCATGAGTTTTAGGGTTAATTAAGTGCTCATGGAGCTCTTCATAGAGACCCATGAGTGATGGGGTTCATTTTATAGTACCCCTGGAGCAGGGGTTAATATTTGAATTTTTTAAATGCAGCAAGGGCTTGATTGATGCCGATCGGGGACCCCCGCTGCAAGGGGTTAATGTGGGGGGCTGCTGGGGTCCCTATGGACCCTTGCAGCATGGGGTTAATATGGGGAGACTTTGGGGGTCCAGATGGGGACCTCCAGCAAAGGGGAGGGTTAATGTTAGGTGCCTCGGGGGTACTTACAGTACCCCCACGGCCGGGATTGGCTAGTGGTGTGCCGGGGGCCCTTTAAGGACCCGCGGTGGGAAATGTTATTTTTTTAAATGCAGTACCCCCGTGGCCGGGATTGGTCAATAGTGTGCTGCACGCCCTTTAAGGACACGCGGTGGGAAATGTAAAATCTTTAAAAGCAGCGGGAGCCTGATAGATCGGGGATCCCCACTGCAAGGGGTTAGTGTGGGGAGGCTGCAGGGGTCTCGATAGGGACCCTGCAGCATGGGGATGTATTTAGGGAGCAGCGTGGAGCATCAGATGACGGTGTCTGACTGCTCCGATGCTGCGCGTATAGGCATTAGTATCCCTTGCCTATAGGAATTCTTCCGTGATGAGAGGTTCACCTCATAGATTTATGGCTAGGTGTTAGTATGTAGCTCTCCCGGAGCCTATTCTCGGCTGTTTTGGGGTCTCATCTCGCAAAGGAGGCTTTGAGGGACATATTAAGGGAATCGGTCAGTCAATACTTTGTAGAGCCACCTTTTGCGGCAATCACAGCTCCAAGTCGCTTTGGATAAGTCTCTGTGAGCTTGCCACATCTTACCACTGGGATTTTTTGCCAATTCCTCGCAAAACAGCTCCAGCTCCTTCAAGTTGGATGGTTTGCGCTTGTGAACAGCAATCTTTAAGTCTGACCACAGATTTTCTATTGGATTGAGGACTAGCCTTTGACTAGGCCATTCCAACACATTTACATGTTTCCCCTTAAACCACTCAAGTGTTGCTTTAGCAGTGAGTTGGGGTCATTGTCCTACTGGAAGGTGAACCTCTGTCCTAGCATCAAATCACACACAGAGTGGTACAGGTTTTGCTCAAGAATATCCCTGTATTTAGCACCATCCATCTTTCCCTCAACTCTGACCAGTTTCCCAGTCCTGGCTGCTGAAAAACAAACCCACATCATGATGCTGCCCCCACCATGTTTCACTGTGGGGATGGTTTTCTTTGGGTGATGTGATGTGTTGGGTTTACGCCAGACATAGAATTTTCTTTGATGGCCGAAAAGTTAAACTTTAGTTTCATAAGACCAGAGCACCTTCCTCCATACATTTTGGGAGTCTCCCACATGCCTTTTCACAAATTTGAAACGTGCCATTTTGTTTTTTGCTGAAAATAATTCTTCTGACCACTCTGCCATAAATCCCAACTCTATGGAGCATACGGTTTATTGTCGTCCTATGTACAGATACTCCAGTCTCTGCTGTGGAACTCTGCAGCTCCTCCGGGGTTACCTTAGGTCTCTGTGCTGCCTCTCTGATTAATACCCTCCTTGCCTGGTCCGTGAGTTTTGGTGGGTGGCCATTTCTTGGCAGGTTTGCTGTTGTGCCATGTTTTTTCAATTTGGTTATGATAGATTTGATGGTGCTCCTGGGGATCATCAAAGATTTGGATATTTTTTTATAACCTAACCCTGACTTGTACTTCTCAACAACATTGTCCCTTACTTGTTTGGAGAGTTCTTTGGTATTCATGGCAGTGAGTGTTTGGTTAGTGGTGCCTCTTGCTTAGATGTTGCAGCCTCTGGGGCCTTTCAAAAAAGGTGTTTATATGTAATGACAGATCATGTGACACTTAGATTGCACACAGGTGGACATCATTTCACTAATTATGTGACTTCTGAAGGTAATTGGATGTACCAGAGCTTTTTATGTGCTTCATAACACCCATAATACTACTCATATAAGGAGGTGAATACACACGCACATGCCAGTTTTCTGTTTTATATTTCTAAAAAATAGTTTTATGTACCGTATATACTCGAGTATCAGCCGACCCGAGTATAAGCCGAGGCACCTTTTTTTATTACAAAATACTGGGTAAAATGAGTGACTCGCGTATAAGCCGAGGGTGGGAAATGTGCTGCCCCCTGTGTCCCCCCTCTCTCTCCCATATCTCTTCTCCCCTCTCCCTTCCCTGTGTCTCTTCCCCCTCCCTTATCACCCTCCTCAACCCCCCTCCCCATTCTCAACCTCCCTCCTCAACCCCACTCCTCATACTCAACCTCCCTCCTCATCCTCAACCTCCCCCCTCATCCTCAACCCCCTCGTCCTCAACCCCCCCATCCTCAACCCCCCTCCATAACCTCAACCCCCCTCCATAACCTCTACCTCCCTCCTCATCCTCAACCTCCCTCCTCATCCTCAACCCCCTCCTCATCCTTCCTCCTCAACCCCCTCAACCTCACTCCTCAACCCCCTCATTCTCATCTTCCCGCTCAACCCCCCATCCTCATCCTCCCCCCTCAACCCCCCATCCTCATCCTCAATCCCCCCATCCTCAACCCCCTCCTCACCCCCCCTCAACCTCAACCCCCCTCCTCAACCTCAACCCCACTCCTCAACCTCAACCCCCCTCCTCAACCTCCCTCCTCCTCATCAACCCCCTCCTCACCCCCCCATCCTCAACCCCCATCCTCAACCCCCCCATCCTCATCCCACTCCTCACCCCCCCTCAACCTCAACCCCCCCATCCTCATCCCCCTCCTCACCCCCCTCAACCTCAACCCCCCCCTCAACCTCAAACTCCCTCCTCCTTGTCAACCCCCTCCTTACCCCCCCTCCTCATCAACCCCCTTCTCAACCCCCCATCCTCAACCCCCATCCTCAACCCCCCCATCCTCATCCCACTCCTCACCCCCCCTCAACCTCAACCCCCTCCTAACCCCCCATCAACCTCAACAACCCTCCTCAACCTCAACCTCCCTCCTCCCCAACAACCCCTATCCTCGCCCCCCCAAACCTCAACCCCCCCTCAACCTCAACCCCCTCCTCAACCTCAACCTCCCTCCTCCTCATCAACCCCCCCATCCTCAACCCCCATCCTCAACCCCCCCATCCTCATCCCACTCCTCACCCCCCCTCAACCTCAACCCCCTCCTAACCCCCCCTCAACCTCAACAACCCTCCTCAACCTCAACCTCCCTCCTCCTCAACAACCCCTATCCTCGCCCCCCCAAACCTCAACCCCCCTCAACCTCAACCCCCTCCTCAACCTCAACCTCCCTCCTCCTCATCAACCCCCCCATCCTCAACCCCCCTCCTCAACCCCCCCATCCTCATCCCCCTCCTCACATCCCCCCAACCTCAACCCCCCTCCTCAACCTCCCTCCTCCTCATCAACCCCCTCCTCAACCCCCCCTCCTCATCAGAAAGAGTAGTATAATAAACAGTGTTTCTGTCCAGGCCTAGGGCATCACATTTGCAGAGGGTGGTAGATATTCTTATCTTTCAGGTGCAGTGTCACCAAATAGTGTGTGACTTTTATGAAGCATCCATTAGCAGGCATGGAGGAAAGAAAGGGGTAGGATATGGTATTAACAATCGTACTATCATTTTATAATGGGTTCAACAATGCATAAGACCGAAGCATCTTTTACAGAACGAAAAGTGCTAGAAAGAGAGATTATGCTACAAAAATAATGTGTACCCAATACAAGGAATGATAACTTGCTGAAAAGGTAGCAGGGTCATACAATTGCCTCCAGGCAAAAGAAATCCATAAATTAAAAAAACAACAACATATAAGTCAACTCTAGATATAGGAAGAAAATCAAACAGGGCCTGAGGTTTTATATCATATATAAAAGAACAAACTTCCTTGGAAGAAGCTTCTATCTGCTAGAATATTCTATGTTTCCATGATCCCTTTCTTGTGATTATTCCATATTTCTGGGTCTAGGAGAAAAGGCCAGTCCGTGCCCTGCCAGATTCTCTCTCCATCTCTTGTGTCCCTCATCACTTTGCATTAGATCTGAGTGTGGCCGCTCCATACACGAGTCCCGGGTCTGATCTGATACGTACAGATGTGGCCTGTCACTGCTGAGCGATTAGAAGGGACAGACTGCTACCGGAGCAGCCCCCTCCCTCCACAGTGCTCTGTACAGATTGATGGTATATGGCAGGAGCAGCCCCCAGGGCGCCTCAGCGCCTTTCTCAGTACCGCTGATATTTAAACATCACCACAGACAAGTGAATAACGAAATTAAATCTTGCATTGTATTACTTATACCTTTCAATGCACATGCACATAATGCACTGTTGGCTCCTGTACTAATAAAAGGGTCAGAGGAGGACTACAGTGCTCCAAACTTCAGTATTCTGTAGTTACAGCATATATTACAGTTGTATTTTCTACCTCTTAAAAGAACAATTTCTCCTTCCAGCATTTTATGCAGAGGAAAATGGTAAATGAAATAAATGGTATGATAGATGAAAGCTGTTGATGAATGTACTATTATTAAACAGGGTAAACCAGGGGCAAACCTATTAGGGGGCTGCAATGTCCATTTTATATTTTTGTATTTGGTATGGTAGACAAAGTATGACCATGGGAGCTCCCAATGCTTTGAAAATGGAACTCAGATACCACGGGGGTCTATATAGAAGCACATTAGGACTGCCATTGTATCCCTATGACTACCATAGGAAGCTATACTGGTCACTCAGAGTCCCTAACATTAAAGTACAAAGATTGTTTTTTTTATATTAACTTGTAGGAGTGGCGTATACATTACCTATCCCTTTTAACAACCTCCAGTGATGATCTCAGGGGATTCTCTCAGACTCAGAGGGGGTAATAGGGTCTGCCTTGGGAAAGGGTTATGAGTGGGTATTAAGTGGGGCCAGTGGTTGGGAGAGGGGGTCTTGAGAGTAAGGGAGCTGCTTTAGGAAGGAGCCTTTTGTAAATGGCGGGAGAGATGGGAGAGAAGGTGGCACTGAGTTGGCACCTGGGTAGGGCTCAAAATATTTTTTTACACTGGGTCCCTCCACTCACTAGCTTCGCCACTGGGTAAAATGTAAAAAATTTAGTAAAGCTTATATTATTACTAGCGACTTGCCTGTCAAAAAATGACGACAATAGAATTGTAAGGCAGGTAATGCTGTTTGGTACACAAAATAAGTATTTTGGTTGTTTGAGTACCTTCGGCGCTCATTGCGAGCTCCTTGGTTGGTGTATGTTTGGTTATGAGAGCTTCTTTGGTACTCATTGCAAGGTTTGCGCTGATGGCCTTTTGACTCGCATTGTGAGCCTCTTCCCTGGTGTAGTTGTGGTCCTCTAAACACCGTTGGCGCTCCTTGTGAGGTGCACGCTGAGCGCCTTTAGCGTTTATTGTGTTTTTTTTGTTTTTTTATGTGTATGTATTTTGTAATGTTCATTACGGTAACTAATTTGTAAAGTTATAATGTAATATACTTTACCTATTTGTAATCAATATATGCAGTAAGCAATGTGCTGAAGAGCTAACAATCTGTTTTGATGTTCCTGCCGCATACAATGTAGATTTGCACTGTTGGCGAGCTGAGGTGTGTCAGCAATGTGTGTTGTGTGTAGTGTAAATAGACTGTGTGCGCGAGGTTAAACCGTTTGTTTAGCTATGTACTTCCACATTTTGTAATGGTAAAGTTATTAGGTTTCAGTGATTGTTATAAAATGGCTGTGAGTGTGTATGTAGTAGGCGGGTGTTGAGCATTTAGCGTCCTTCCTAATAGTGTATTTATTAGGTCGTACGGGTCTGTGTAAAAGGCATATGTGCTTGGCGGTGTTTTGCGTGCCTCGTTTCCATTTTTTCTCTCGCTTAGGGGATTTCCGAGTGGCGAAAATCTTTAATTGTGTAACCTCATTCCCCGACGTCCTGGATGTCACCCTGTCATGATTTAATTGTTTAAGGACTCATATTGTCAGTGGTTTGTGAGTATGTCCAAGGGAGCATGACATTGTTGCATTGGGATTATGTGTTATTGTGTGGTTATATGTTGCCTGTACATGGTTATTATGTATCCTAGGTATAATATATTATGAGGGAAAATGTTATATAGAACATATGTGGAATTGAAAGAAATGCTCTGGATAGAAGTTAGCTGCAGATCATTGCACACTCAAACATGCAGACCTTGGGTCAAGACAGATGCATGTGCTTCAAGTGGTCCTGGGCAAACACTTGAGTTTAACATAAAGGTTATCTAATGAATGTGATCTCAAGAGCTTTGATAGCCCAAGGTTGCAAGCCAGATGGTCTGACATCACACATACACAAATGTACACAAGGGTGTGGTATTGGAGAGTATAAATATGTTGTTTTGTTCATTCAATAAAGTGGCAATATAGTTTTCACATAAACAAGGTGTGAGACTATTTCTGTGTGTTGTATCCTGACTTGGGGAGTGGTCTTGCTATGGGCCACTAAGTAACCTGGATCCAGGATTCTCTGCCTGTAGCTTTTGGGCCTTGCAATCTTCAGAAGCCATCTTTTGTGCCACAGAGATCAGGAAGTACATGATTCTGCTGGGGTAGGTTTGAACTAGGTTCATATCAAGCCCCCTTGAAGAAGCAGATCGTGACATTTGGCTGGCAGCGGTGGGGATCTCTTTATAAAACACAGAAGGATGGCAGCTTATGAAGAGATGTCTGCAGCAGAGGAGGAGGAAGTGTCCAGACGGTATCAAAGATGGATGGAGGTAATGCCTGCAGGTTTTACTAAGGATCAGCAGAGGGAACTCCGGATACAAATCACACAGGAGGTAAAGGGGAACAGGAGAAGGGTAAGCAATGGCCCTGTCTCAGCTCCTGTGGAGGGGAAATGCTTATCCCCAGTAGAGATAGAGAATGTTCTGGTGACTGGAAAGGACTGTAGAGGAATGGGCCTTCTAAATAAATGGATGGCATTCCTGGGACTATGGCCAGGTCACAGGCTAATGGAATGGCTGGAAGAATTGGTATATGAGGAGGTTGCCCTGGAAGATCAATATGCTTATTGGGTTGGACCTGTTGGGATACATCATCATTTTTCATTGGGGCTGGAAAAGGCACTTTGGGACATAGTACATGGGGATCCGGACTGTGGCTTGGGAACAGAGAAAAGAAAGCTGTGTCTGTTTGCCAAGCGCTGTCACATGCTGGGACTGGAGACAGGCTCTCAGACAGCTAACCTACTTTGGCCTTTGATCCAACAGGAGCTACAGCTGGAGGTGGATTATATAGACTTACTGGATGAAGCATCCCTGGATGGTTGTTGGCCAGCCAGTTGGGAGGGCTCATGCCAGTCAGGCATGGAACAGAACCACCTAACAGGTACTACAGAGACCCAGCTAAATATTGCTGAGGCTGGGTCAGAAAATAAATGTATGGACTGGGGGGAGAATTTTGATATCTGTGATTCTCAAAATAACAAGGATGCCGGCATCCATGGGGTTGACTGGGAAGAGGAAGAACTGGTCCCTATCTTTAGGGGGCTAAGTCTCACCCAGTTAGATGAATGGGGACAGGGGCAAACCACAGCAGTGCCAGGCCCAGGGGAAGAACTGGGGGAAAGCTACTCTGCTCCTAGTGTAAGAGAAGAACCTAATGAGCACTGGGCCCTACCATTTGACTGTGGAAATTGTAGAGAGGTTCCTTGGATGACCATTGTCCAGGAGCCAGCCACAGACCCTGGAGCAGAAACAGAAAGTAGCCCTGTTCTTCAGCTTGAACAAGAGAAAGTAGCTGCTGCTTCTCAAGGGCTGCCTGTAACTACACACCAGGCAGTCTCAGATGGAGAGAGTCAGGAGGTTCCACCTGAGGATCCAGAGACCAAAGAGCCAGAGGGTACCCCAGATTGTGATTTGTCTCCTGGTATCACTACAATGACTCCCCTGCAGCTGCCCAAAGACACTGGCTGTGTACCTGTAACCCTGGAAAGAAGGGGCCATTGGCCAGGCTTGGTGGGAGAAAGGTTGGCTACTGAGCCACAACAGCTTGTATCAGAACTGCCCATTAATCCAGCATGGATGCCACCAGTGAATGTCACTAGCCCATGTTGCAACTCCCGTATCCCAGTTTATTCAGGAGAAAGATCAGGCCTGACAAAGGGAACCTTGTACTCTTCAATTTTACCCATGGGACAGAGTGCTGATCCAGAATCGGCAGGACAGGAGGTCTCCCTAGCCTGGAAGGAAAGGGCTTTGCTGGGTAAGGATCCCCCCAAATTTATGCTGGACTTACTAGCTGGGATGTACTGTTTCCCCTGGACTACCTTGAAGGGTCCTCCATGGCAGTTGTCTTATAAGTCTCCCCAGGGGCTTGGGAAAGTCACAAGGCCACTGGGAAGGAGCGAGTATTCGCCCTGGACAGGGGGAGGCAGGGTACCCAGAGAGCCACTGAGGCTATCACATGGATGGACTTTCCAGACAGGAGGACAAGTAAAAGCAGTATAGCTAGAGAATTATCCGTTAGGATGATCCTCTATGCTATACTAGAAAGGAAGGGGGAGAAGTTGTCATGATTTAATTGTTTAAGGACTCATATTGTCAGTGGTTTGTGAGTATGTCCAAGGGAGCATGACATTGTTGCATTGGGATTATGTGTTATTGTGCGGTTATATGTTACCTGTACATGGTTATTATGTATCCTAGGTATAATATATTATGAGGGAAAATGTTATATAGAACATATGTGGAATTGAAAGAAATGCTCTGGATAGAAGTTAGCTGCAGATCATTGCACACTCAAACATGCAGACCTTGGGTCAAGACAGATGCATGTGCTTCAAGTGGTCCTGGGCAAACACTTGAGTTTAACATAAAGGTTATCTAATGAATGTGATCTCAAGAGCTTTGATAGCCCAAGGTTGCAAGCCAGATGGTCTGACATCACACATACACAAATGTACACAAGGGTGTGGTATTGGAGAGTATAAATATGTTGTTTTGTTCATTCAATAAAGTGGCAATATAGTTTTCACATAAACAAGGTGTGAGACTATTTCTGTGTGTTGTATCCTGACTTGGGGAGTGGTCTTGCTATGGGCCACTAAGTAACCTGGATCCAGGATTCTCTGCCTGTAGCTTTTGGGCCTTGCAATCTTCAGAAGCCATCTTTTGTGCCACAGAGATCAGGAAGTACATGATTCTGCTGGGGTAGGTTTGAACTAGGTTCATATCAAGCCCCCTTGAAGAAGCAGATCGTGACACACCCCTTGTGATTTTTTCAAAGTGCTATGGGCCTTGCACTCTGAATTGTGTATTTGAGTTTTGTGTTGATGTGTAGTTCCTACGGCGCTCATCTCCACCAGCGCAGTTAGCGCCTTCGGCGCTCCCTGCCTAAGTTGTACTGGGTCGTAGGTTGCGGCCGCAGGGGCTGCAGTTGCAGCGGGCTCACTTCCCCCCTCCCTTATCACCCTCCTCAACCCTCATTCTCAAACTCCCTCCTCAACCCCCTCCTCAACCCCCCTCCTCATCCTCAACCTCCCTCCTCATCCTCAACCTCCCTCCTCAAACCCCCTCCTCATCCTCAACCCCCCTCCTCATCCTCAACCCCCCTCCACATCCTCAACCCCCCCCTCAACCTCAACCCCCTCCTCATCCTCAACCTCCCTCCTCAACCCCCCTCCTCATCCTCAACCCCCCTCCTCATCCTCAACCTCCCTCCTCAACCCCCCTCCTCATCCTCAACCCCCTCCTCATCCTCAACCCCCTCCACAACCTCCCTCCTCATCCTCAACCACCCCATACTCAACCCCCTCCTCAACCTCCCTCCTCATCCTCAACCCCCCTCCTCATCCTCAACCCCCTCCTCATCCTCAACCCCCTCCTCATCCTCAACCTCCCTCCTCAACCCCCCTCCTCATCCTCAACCCCCCTCCTCATCTTCAACCTCCCTCCTCAACCCCCCTTCTCATCCTCAATCCCCCTCCTCATCCTAAACCCCCTCCTCAAACTCCCTCCTCAACCTCAACCCCCTCCTAAACCTCAACCCCCCTCCTCATCCTCAACCCCCCATCCTCATCCTCAACCCCCCCCAAGCCTCAACCCCCTCCTCAACCTCCTCCCCATCTTCAACCTCCCTCCTCAACCCCCCTTCTCATCCTCAATCCCCTCCTCATCCTCAACCCCCTCCTCATCCTCAACCCCCTCCTCAACCTCAACCCCCCATCCTCATCCTCAACACCCCCAGCCTCAACCCCCTCCTCAACCTCCCTCCTCAACCTCAACCCCCCCATCCTCATCCTCAACCCCCCCATTCTCAACCCCCTCCTCAACCTCCTCCTTAGCCTCCCTCCTCAACCTCCCTCCTCAACCTCAACCCCCTTCCTCAACCTCCCTCCTCATCCTCCTCATCATCTGCACCCGGTATATGCTAATGACGTGACATAACATGAGCGCCACGTCATTAGCATTGGCCGGGTCAAGATGCCGGAAGGAGCGGAGGCTGGAGCAGAAGCTGCAGATGGAGATAAGTGAGGGGAAAGGGAGAGGGGGAGGTATTTAGAGGGGTACAGTGAGGAGGGGTGGTTTAGAATAAGGAGGGGGGTTTAGAATGAGGAGGGGGGTTGAGGAAGGGGGAGGGAAAGAGACACGGGGGGTTAGAGAGAACGGGGGGGGTAGAGAGACACAGGGAGGAGTTAGAGAGACACGGGGGGGGGGGGTTAGAAAGACACAGGGGAGTTAGAAAGACACAGGGGGGGAAGAGTGACTCGAGTATAAGCAGAGGGGGGGCTTTTTAGCCTTAAAAAAAGGGCTGAAAAACTTGGCTTATACTCGAGTATATACGGTATATATATAGTAAATAAATAGTACATTTGTGTTCACATAGATTCTTTTCTTCAGTATATACAAGGGAGGTACCAGTGGTTTGGACACTGCAACAAAATGGGGCTACACTACCATCACTCAATAATTGTTTAACGCAGGAAGAAATCCAAAAGAGGTTGGAGAAAATAAATGTTAATAAAGCGCCAGGTCCTGATGGAATACATCCAAGGGTACTGAGGGAACTGAGTTCTGTAATAGCAAAATCATTATATTTAATTGTTCAAAACTCACTCACCACAGGGTCACTACCAGATGACTGTAAAAAAGCAGTGGTGATACCTATATTTAAGAAGGGAGGAAGAGCAAATCCATGGAACAAGTGAGCCTCACATTTGTAGTTGGGAAGCTTTTAGAAGGGTTAATAAGGGACAGTATAGAAGAATATGTTTATTTGAAGAAGATCATAAGTAGCAGTCAACACGGATTTATGAAGGATAGGTCATGTCAGACCAATCTAATTAGTTTCTATAAGGAGGTTAGTAGGAACTTGGATCAGGGCAACTTAGTGGATGTAGTATGTTTGGATCTTTTTATTATTATTATTATTATTATTATCTTTTATTTGTATCGCGCCAACAAATTCTGCAGCGCTGTACAGGGGATAAGAACAGGGGAAATACAAGTTTAACAAATTCAAAAGCTGAAGGGCCCTGTTTTCAGCTTAGAATCTTAGCAGAAATTGCTTTACCCAAAAGCACCCTACAAGACTAGAAACTCTCTACTTACAATCTAAAGGTGATTAAAGGGCAGAGAACTGGGGAAGAGTAACAAATAAGGAACAGCAAGGGTCAGGAAGCAGGTGAAAGATAGAAAGAGGTTTTTTTTAGAGAGGGGAGGGATCTGAGGTGAAAGAATAGTATGTTGGCTGACCCCTAGTGTTGAGATGATATATCTGCAAGTAGGAAGTCAGGTGTTTTCCATGGCTCTATAAATTTAATCTGAGTTGGGGTGAAACAGTTAGAAATTGAAAACAAAAAGTTAGAAATATTTATATCTGCCAAGATACAATAACATGCATACAGTAGTGATATTAATAAACTTATTGGCTCCAGGGATGGCACAGTTTCCATAGTCTCCTCCATACCTGCTGAGGTGTTGTGATCTTGCAAAGGCTTTTTATACAGTACCACATGGGAGACTATTGTGCAAACTAAGAGATACAGGAATTGCAGTAAATATCTGCTCATGGATTGAGAGCTGGCTAAATGACATGAAGCAAAGGGTTGTTGTAAATGGAACATACTCTGATTGGACTAATGTGGTAAGTGGGGTTCCTTAGGGTTCAGTATTAGGTCCTCTCCTTTTAAACATATTTATTAATGACGTAGAAGTAGGACTCGAAAGTGGTATCTCCATTTTTGCTGATGACACTAAGTTGTGCAAGGTAATTAAATCAAATAAGGATGTACTTTCCCTACAAAGGGATTTGAATAAATTAGATAAATGGGCTACTAAATGGCAGATGAGATTTAATATAATTAAATGTCAGGTTATGCATTTGTGAAGGAAAAATAGCCATGCAATGTATAATCTTAGTGGAGCAAATCTAGGGGTATCTGATATTGAAAAGGGATTTGGGAGTACTTGTGGACAACCACCTAGGTAGCAGTGCTCAATGCCAAGCAGCAGCTACAAAGGCAAGAAAAATATTAGCATTTATTAAGAAGGGTATAGAAACAAGGGAAGCAAATAATTCTGCACTATAGAAATCCCCAGTACGCCCTCATTTGTAATATGGAGTACAGTTTTGGCCACCACTTCATAAAAAGGACATTTTGGAGCTGGGAAAAGTACAGAGAAGGGCAACAAAACTAATAAGGGGAATGGAGGGGCTGAGTTTTGCAGAAAGGTAACCAAACTAAACGTATTTTCGCTAGAAAAAAGGCGCCTACGAGGGGATATGATTACCTTATATAAATACATCAAGGGTCAATATAAGGCTTTGTCAAGTGAACTTTTTGTAGCAAGAGATTTTCAACTGACAAGAGGAAATCCTTTGAGGTTAGAGGAAAAAAGATTTCACCTTAAACAAAGAAAAGGGTTCTTCACAGTTAGGATGGTTAAACTGCTGAATTCTCTACCAAACAAGGTGGTGACAGCGAATTCGATAGATAAATTCAAAGGGGGGTTAGATCTATTTTTGAATAAAGAGGGCATTCAAGGTTATCTTAGATAACTAGCGAAGGAATATTGATCCAGTCTCTGAGGTCAAGAAGGAATTTAGCTTTTTTCCCCCCCTTATGAGACAATTGGCAAAGTTTTTTTTTCTGTTGGCCTTCCTCTGGATGAATTAAGAATTATTAACAAATAGTCCACATATTAAAAGGATCAGAAGAGATTTAAAAATGTTGAACTTGATGGACTAACAGTCTTTATTCAACCTCAAATACTGTAACTATGAAACATTTAAATGTCTAAAACAAGGATTTGCAATCCATAACCATATCAAACATTCCTTCCCTTAAGCACATGCCTATTTAAGACATTACATTTTGAACACAAATGAACTATTTATTTATGTTTGACATGGTTATGGATTGCAAGAGCGAAGCATTTGTGGGCACATTTGCATTCCCCTCCCAAGGTTTCCAGAATGCAGTGTAATAACTGTATTTCTCGGAATTCTGGGCATGAAACACATTTTTTCATTAACTTTTTTAGGCATTCAAATGTGAACACAAATGTACTAATTATTTACTGTAGTACCATACGGCGGAGGGCTTCTATCGCTCTTTTGCCCACCATATATTAAATGATTATATATATATATATATATATATATATATATATATATATATAAAAAAAAAATATATATATATATATATATATAGTAAAAAAATAATACGCTAGTGTTCACATTTGAACATCTAAACTAAGTTTTTTTAAAAATTGTCTCTTGCTCAGAATTCCAAGAAATATAGTTATTGCACTGCATTCTGGGAATGTATATCCCAATGTATAAAAGTATAAAAAGTGAAAGAAGTAGATTGCTCAATATTGTGAATAGTTTGATTCATGAATTTCTGGTTAATTCTCTGCATTTTCTGCTTGATATTGCCTGTATTATTTATGTCTATATATCTATTTCCAGAAATATTGATTGAAAAGTATTTAATCCTTTCTTATTAAACATAATATTTGTTTGTAGAATAAGCAGTTCATATTAATTGAATCATTATATATGGGCACTTTACAAGCTCATTATCTATTCTAATTAATTATTTGGAATGCAGACTGTTTAATGGTTTAGTTAAATCCATATGGCAAGGTCTTAAAATAGATTAATATAGACCAATTAATACCCGCTAATCAGATGTTAAGAGTAATAATAATAAATGATACTATTTTATTTTGTAGCATTACTAAATAGATATTAATGAGCATGCATATTGCAAGGCCAATTTAGGCTTACAATGTTCTACCTATGTGCAGAGATTTAAAACATTTAAATTAATGAAGATTAATTAAATAACCCATTTGAATAACTAAAATTGATCAAAATTAAATGTTTTTAGAAAGTAAAAAAATGCAATATTGGTAACATGCCAACATAGCGCTACATAATATGTTGGCATGTTACAAATAAACAATAATAATTATTCTTTGTTACAGGTTCCAGTTTCTTTACTAAGCCTGCTATTCGCAAGTTCTGTCTCAACAGGTTGTCACCTTGTAAGCTTTGCTTTAGTACTAATGGGAGCACTGGCAGTTGTTACTTCCTTATTCCTATTGTGCAGATAGAGCCTCCTCGAAGTCCCCTCCCACCTCAGGAAGGGAGATCACTGGAAACTTAAATGGTAGATTCCGACTCTCCAACTCTCCGTGACCTCATCGATCGCGTATACTGTAAGCACATAGCCTCTGAAGAAACCACCACAGTGTCGAAACGGCTGTTAAGCTTTTTGCTAAATAAGTTACTCTAGCAAGTTCAGTTATTATGGATACAATAGATAAATTAAATAAAGTGAATTTTGGGGTTTCATTTTTGTTTGTTCACATGTATTAGGAAGGGTATAGAAACAATAGTAGCAAATATTATTCTGCCACTGTACAAATTCCCAGTAAGCTCTCATCAGCATGGGGACGGTTCCTAGTTTGTGTAATAGATTTTGTGAGAAGGTAGTTCACCATAACAATCATTTATGGTGGGCAAAAGAGCGGTAGAAGCCCTCCACCGTAAAGTAGTACAGTAAATAAATAGTACATTTGTGCTCACATTTCAATGTCTGAAACAGGAAGA
Source organism: Discoglossus pictus (assembly GCA_027410445.1). Classification (NCBI taxonomy): domain Eukaryota; kingdom Metazoa; phylum Chordata; class Amphibia; order Anura; family Alytidae; genus Discoglossus; species Discoglossus pictus. The sequence continues at coordinate 44,853,776 of CM050174.1, forward strand.
ATTTCAATATATATATATATATATATATATATATATATATATACACACGCATATATATATATATATATATATATATATATATACACACGCATATATATATATATATATATATATATATATATATATATATGTATAGTAATTTAGTAATTATTAATCCATATATATATATAGAATAATAATGAGTATTGCAATATAATTTGATACCTTTTGTATTGGACAAACGTCTTATTTATAATGACGAGCTTTCGAGAGGCTTAGCCTCCCTTTATCAAGTCTCAAGCAATACTACATGAGATGGAACCCTCAGTTTAAATAATAACAGCAGATGCAGATAGAGTGGAAACAGCATCTGACATCATCAGGTAAATACATATATGGGGAATAAATACAACATAGCAAAGGAAACATATATACACATATTATATACACATATACATCAATATATACATGAAAAAGCAGAACACTGTAGTCCACAGTGATATCTTTCCTGTTGGACAAACACCTCACTAAGAGTGCTAAGTCTGTTATTGTATAAGAAAAAAAAAATCACATGAAATTCTGATAATTTGTTAGAAAGCCCAAATCTATATTAAGTCCTGTGTTTTTAGTGTTGAAGAATGTGATCATCTTTATTTCAAATGCTTTTCTCTCTTGGATGCTTTTAAATTTTCCTCTGAGTATTTTGACTTTTAAGTTTTGGATGGAGTGATCATTCTGGCTAAAATGGTGTCCTACTAGGCTACAATAACTGTCTTCATTATGTTTTCTTATTGAATGCATGTGTAAATTCATCCTTAAATGCATTTTTTGGCCGGTTTCTCCAATGTAACAGCCTGTGTCACATAAAGTGCATTGTATCATATAAACCACATTTGACGATGTACATGAATATGATCCTTTGATGTTATAGATTTTGTTGTTATGTGTGGCTGTATCATCATTACAGATGTGCTGACATAATTTACAGGCACATTTGTTACAAGGTTTAGTTCCATTTTTTATATTCAGTTGTTCATTGGCCAATTTTCTGCTGACAAGTTTTTGTTTCAGGTTTGGTGGTTGTTTAAATGCAAGGATGGGAGGTTTTGGGAATATATTTTTTAATTCAGTATCTTCAATTAGTAATGGTTGTAAATCTTTAATTATTTTCCGAATTTTCTCTAAAATTGGATGGTATGTGGTCACTAGAGGTATACGTGAAGTAGTTTCTTTTGTTTTGTAGTTTAATAGTTGTTCTCAGGGTATTTTGATGGCAGTTGATATTTTTTGGGTAATAATACAGGGTTTGTAACCCTTTTGTTTGAAAGATTCAGACAGTGTTTTTACATTTTTATCACGGTCTCCAGTGTTTGAACAAATCCGATGGTATCTAATAGCTTGACTATGGATGATGGCTTGTTTGGTGTGAGAGGGATGGAAACTGGAGCTGTGTAGGTAATTACATCTGTCTGTAGGTTTCCTATATATAGATGAGTGGAGAGTGCCATTGGTGATGGATATAGTAGTGTCTAGAAAGTTTACCTGTTCTGTGGAGAAATCCATTTTAAGTTTTATAGATGAATGGAAGGTGTTGAATGAATTATGAAAGTCTCTGAGTTTGCTTTCTCCTTCTGTCCAGATGATGAACAGATCATCTATGTAACGGTAGTATTTGTATGGTTTGTAAATGGATAAATGGATAGATAAGAATGTTTCTTCTAGATTGGCCATAAATAGATTTGCATATTGTGGAGCCATTTTGGTACCCATGGCAGTCCCCATCATCTGTAGGTAGGTATCTTGGTTAAAAGTAAAATAGTTGTGGGTAAGGATATATTCTATTAGTTTAACAATAACATCAGGGCCATATTTATTGTTTTGCTTGTTTGTTGAAAGAAACCTAAAGCATGCCTCAGTGCCATCTTTGTGTGGGATATTACTGTAAAGAGACTCTACATCCATGGTAACAAGTAGTGTGTTAGCAGGTAGGTTTTTAATCTGACTGAGTTTGTTGAGAAAGTCAGTGGTGTCTTGTATATAGCTACTGGTGTTACTGACTAGTGGTTTAAGGATGTTTTCAACAAATCCAGATATCTGTTCAGTCAGTGTGTCCATACCTGTAACAATTGGTCTCCCTGGGTTGCCTGGTTTATGGATTTTTGGCAGTAGGTAGAAAGTCCCAGTTGTAGGATTGGCGGGGATTAGTTGTTCTTATTCCTGATGTATATTTTCAGGAAATGATTTGAGGAGTTTTTTAAGTTGAAGAGTATATATTTCTGTAGGGTAGCGACAAAGTGAGGAATTTATCCAGTTTAGAGGTGAAAGATGCAGCTCAGTCATTGCACCTGAACTCAATAAGGCGGGATTTATGAGACCTGTGACCAAAATGAGAGTGTAGGTGTTTTCTTGATTGTGAACCTTACACTGCTGAGAAGAAGACAAAGGGCCATATTCAATTGAGGTTTTGGGCGATCCGGTAGCCTGTAAGTAGTTAAAAAGTGGAGCAACCAATTCCAAAAGAATATTAGTAGGCGTATGCTATAAACCCCCAAATATAATTGAAAGTGAGGAAATCCAATTATTGTTACATATTGGAAATGCAGCTAAGCACGGGCAAGTTCTAATAATGGGAGACTTTTATTACCCTGAAATAAACTGGATAAATGAGACCAGTAGTTCAGCTAAGGGGAGCAGGTTATCATTATCATTAGGGATCATTATCTGGCCCAAGTTATACATGACCCAGCAAGACCCAAAGTCCCTGACCCCCCCCAAAAATGACACAACACAACTGTTGGAGGTACAACTGGCCGCAGCGAGTTTTATTGTTATCATATGCAAATGGTATATGTAAATTTACTACAACAGGGGAGGAGCCCCGGGCTTGGCAGTAACCCCATCCCTTGAGCCCACGCTCAATAGGTCAACCTCTGTGCCGTCGTCACACCTTCCCAGGGTAAGGACGGCCCTTTCTCACCATTGGCCCGGGCAACTCCCCCACCCGCCCCAACACAACTTATTAAAACTCTGCTGCAACAAACCACATATAAACAACCAAAAGCTCATAACATAAGCACAAATCTCCTGAACAATGACTTAATATATTACAATATTTCTTATTTACTTTTTTTTTTTTAAACACATTCTTTATTTCTTTATTTTTTTATTATATATATATATATATATATATATATATATATATACATATATATATATATATATATATATATATATATATATATATATATATATATGTTGTTTTTTTTTTTTTTTTATATAAAACTTAACAATATCAAATGCTCTTACAACAGGGAGGGTGGGTGGGTGGGTGCCTGGTTCCCTGCCTGCCGGGCAGTGAAGCTAAAATGGCGCCCGTGCTTGCCTGAGGGACGTCCCCTGCTTCCTCCGCCGGCACTTGGTCCTACCATGTCAAGGGACCCCCGCTGCAGATACCAGCACGCTGGTTCCACCCCGGGGGTCCTTCAAGAACCTACTAGAAATGAAGCTATCTTACATTTAGTCATCACAAATAATATTTATATAGTATCAAATGTTGAAATAGGGCAACCTTTGGGAAACAGTGATCACAACACAGTTTGTTGCAACAGAGAGTAAGACTAACCCTAAAATAATTTTTAAATATATATTCGGGAAGAGGATCAAGATGGAAGCTATAGGAGCATTACAATGTGACACAGGCCGTCTGAGAAACGTAGCCCGAATTTAATGAGGCTGTTTGTGAGCACAATGAGCACGAATTTAATGAGGCTGAAGAGAGGCCCAAAGCAGTCACTAGGATTGTTTGGGTGGGTAGAAAGTGGCTGGAATAACCCTTCTCTGTACATACACCATTGAAATAAATAAACATGGAGTAGACCTACATGTATGAAGCAGACCAAAATTCATGTTTGCACATGTGAGTGCATATCTTACAATGTATGTGTGCAGGGCCGGACCTTTTTGGAATGTTTATTTTGGTATTTTTCATACACTACTGATTCTCCTCTATCAGATGCTTCATAATCCAGGAGACTTAAATATGCCTTTAATTCAAACCACCTTGATACTCATAAAATTTATAGTACAATGAAAAATAACAAATTTACTATATAGTGCATTTTACCCGTCTGGAAATTGTCAAAACAGTATTTATGGAACAGATAGCTTTCGTGCTTGGAAGTACACTTATGGAAAAAATATTTTGGGATTAATTAATTTCTAACTTGAGAGTTTTATAGCACCCACTTAACAGACCTAAGTGCATCATAAACCTATTAATACTTCTGATCTCAGAAGTCACTTAAAACACAACCTCTCTGTCTTTCTGATATTTCAGTGGCTTAGAGGGATCTGGGAAAACCATTTATGCAAAATGATGGCCTTGGTCCCTGGTTTTTGATTAAACATTTAAAAGAGCAGGGTTTATCCATAATAAAGCCATAATAAATTAAATTAATAAAAAAATAGTTGTATGTTAGCACTAAAAAACACAGATATATGGTAAAAACGTTGTCATTAGTCAAGGAAAAATGGAGCACCACTGTAGTTTGGAAAATGCTGTACTGTAGTTTTCTATTCTATTATCAAGTGGAAGCCTTCATTAAGGTCGGGAGGCTGGCGGCATAGGGGGCCAATACTAAAAAAAATGTTGTGAGAAGGATGAAGATTTGTGATGGAGCGGAGGTAGGCAGAAGGAAAAGCTGGTACAAGGGAGAAAGATATTATTTCTTAAAATATGAATGTTTCCCAGCATTTACTATTTTTAATAGTGAGAAAAACATCTAGTGATTTTCCTAAATATGTTTTTAACAATTGTAAATATTGTATTGAGGAATCAAGTGTATCAGTTTGGTACCATGAACAGAATTCCCTGTAGGAATTTATTTGTCACTGAGGAAGCTGCAGATCACAGCAGCGAAACGCGTCTGTAACTTGTTTTACTATCTATTGATTTTACGATTTTTATCACTGGATTTCTGTACCAGAATCAAACCGGAATTTTTACCAAATAAATATATTTTTATCCATGAAAATGGTCTGAAGTACTTATGCTTTGGGGAACCCCGACACGCACACTCGAAAAGTACACAGCATCAGACTAAATAATATCACCGCCCCACATGGACTCAAGTACCATGGAGTAACACCAACATATACGGCATATACTTAAACAGAGAACATCAGCCGGAAACTTTGTGTTAAATACACTTATGCGCTTTACAGACATTCCCACAACAAAACTCTTTTATCTATCCTAGACGCTGCCCTCTCTATCATTCCTCACATATGTTCACTAACAAAATCTTGCCCTTTCCACCTAAAAAACATTTCCAAAATATGTCACTACCTAACACAAGACACAAACAAGATTCTAATACACTCTCTCATCATATCTTGTCTCGACTACTGTCCATCTATACCCATCTATACCCACTTCAATCCATACTGAAGGCCTCCACAAGACTCATCTACAGTGCACAACGTTCAGTGTCTGCAGCCCCTCTCTGTCAGTTTCTCCACTGGCTTCCCGTAGCCTCCAGAATAACATTTAAAATCATGACCCTAACTTATCAAGCCCTCAATAACGGTGCACCACCTTATATCTCTGCTCTCACCAAATACTCCCCCACCCGACCTTCTTCTTTCTATCTCTCTTATCACCTCCTCTCATTCCCGCCTTCAGGACTTTGCTTGTGCTGCCCCTGTTCTCTGGAACTCCTTGCCTAGCTCCAACAGACTATCTAACTGCCTCAGAACCTTCAAAACCCTACTAAAACATATGTTAAAAGAAGCCTATAACCTTCTAACTTAAGATGCACAACGCTTTTATCACCCTCTTGTACCACACCCAAACCCTTCAGATTGTAAATTTTCAATCTTGCCAGGTGCTTTGGTGAAACCACTATGCACACTGGATTCTAAGCTCCAAGACAGAGCCTATACATGGGTTAAGTTTCTTGCCTTGAACTTAACCCATGTATAATGCACGGAATATGTTGGCTTGTTACAAATAGACAATAATAAAAATAATACGTGCCACATCAAAGCCTAGTCCAAGCCATACTCTCTTATAAATTCAAGTTGGCTTAAGTCTATTTAATCCACCTGTGATTAATTTTACCTCTTAAAAACTTTATTTGAGAAGATTTTCACTAGCTCTTCTAAACAGATTGATAGACACATGGAGCCTCATTTAATTGCAAGCCGGCAAGTTATGGAGTATAGGCCGTGTGTCTGCATGCCTGCTGTGGGCCCGCAGTGATGGTGCTATTCGACTCGGGAAGACCGCAAGTTATGGGCCGATAGCAAAATTCGGAAACCATGCCATCATATGTAGCATTTGCGAGCTTGAACAGATCAATTAACCTAAGCCGTAACTCCCGAGATAGCAACAGCCAACTGAAGCAGAGATCGTCATCATGACATCAATGAAAAATGGAGTTTGGATTTCAAAGTCCTACGGGCTTGAATTATGGGTTACGATGGGACCCACATTCCAGATATAAAGCAATATTGATAAAGCCATAAATATGATATTCTATTACATGCGACTTACATTATATGTATTAACACATTGATTGCCAGGATCGATATAACACAGAAAATAAACCTGAAATTAAGTATTTCTATTTGCCGATTTACGAGCTTGAGAATATAGTGCTATAAATTTTAAGACCTAACAACACTTTCCCTTTTAATAAATGTACAGTAGTGTGTGCATTTGTGCTTTTAAAGTGCTCCGGACATGTCATTAAGCCCTTTGCGAGTACTCCTAATTTGTGGAGCGACTTTTGACATTTGCGGGCTTGACAGCGTGGTTAGCGAGGGGGATTGAATAGTTGGTAACACTTGTGGCTGTGAAAGATCAAAGGCTTGGAGGGCATTAACTTGCAATGTTAACCATCGCAATGAATCGGTGGCCGTAGGCCGTAATTTGATCGGAGCCCGCAAAAAGACACCAATTGAATAGCAAAATAAATTATGGGCTCCATTTCTGAAGCCTGGATCTCCCGAAGCCTCAATTAAATGAGGCTCATGGTTGTTTCTGTCTCTTTAAAAAGGACTCTACTATCCTACCGATGCTCAGTATTACTGCTTTCACTGCTGAGCCTTCAGCAATAAATATGACTTCTCAGGTTAGCTGACAGATTGATTTTCAGGAAGACTGAGATCCTAATTGCTCAGAGATAAAGTAATGGATTACACCCTGGGGTCTCACTTATAGACTGAAGCACTTGGTCCCAAAGATTAATAGGGAGTCCTTCTCACTCGATCACCCCCAATACACACACCCCCTCGGCTGTGTGTAACGGACAGTCGCTATAAATGAACACTGGACATTATTTATTCTCATGTCTAATTTGTGAAAGGGCAGTGATAAATAGGGTTTAGTATACAGTGCATATGAAGCATTCTGAGCAAAATAAACCCAGACTGACTGAGAAGGAGTTAAATTGACACAAAAATATCAGTAGAAGGATGTATGTATTATTTGTCTTATTTTTTTACTGAAAATGAATGATCTGACATACACAAATATGCAGGAAAGGCCTTTTATTACCATGTACAGTAACCCCCGCCCCACAAGAAAGTCTGTTCTAGGGGTCAATTGTGTGAGCAAGTGTGCCCCCTTCAGTTCCTTACATACACACACACGATTTTGTATATATATATATATATATATATATATATATATATATATATATATATATATATATATATACTAGCAACTTGCCCGTCAAAAAGAAAATAAAGTGTTGAAAAGGTGTTTGAAACACATTGTGAGTGTACTGTGTGCCTCAAGTAACTAAATTCCTCAAAAAGCAGAAATCTACATTACATAAAATAAGAAAAACTAAAATCACCAAAAATAAAAAATGTACATTACAGAACCAAAAAAAAACAACCTAAGTCACAAAAAATAAAAAAAGGAACATTACAGAAAATAACAAAATACATTACAACCCCCCCTCACTACAATTTTTTTTTTTTAATTACACACCTGAAAATGAAATACATATAATACATACATATAGTACAATACAACACAATTAAATAAAATACAATACAATACAATTAAATAAAATACAATACAATACACCCCTATTTAATATACATGCCACTATCTAATATACATGCCACTATCTAATATACATGCCACTATCTAATGTAATAACAATTCAATTAAATACAATACACCCCTATCTAATATACATGCCACTATCTAATATGCATGCCACTATATAATGTAATATACATCCCACTATCTAATATACAATAATATCTAATAATACATCCCCCTATCTATCTAATATACAATACATGCTATCTATATATATATATATATATATATATATATATATATATATATAGCTACCCTAATTTTAAGCTACAATAAAATAATTAAGACCACTTACCTTTGAGATGTTTCTTCAGATCAGCAACCTACGGTAAAAAAGATTAAAAAAATTAATACAACACGTTTAAATGAAATACCTAAACATTCTAAACATTCTAAATATTCTAAATATTATTCTCACCTTTCCAGCATGTCCCGTTCCAGCATGTCACGTCCCAGCATGTCACATCCTCCATGTTCCGTCGTCCATCTTTGCGTCTTGTCTGGCGATACTCCTGTAAAAAAAAACATTACATTAGTAAACATAAACCAAATTTAAATAAACACAATCTACATTATACTTACCTTTCCGCGATGTCTGTGGCCTCCTCATCTTCTCCGGAAGCATCCGGCGGATGTCTCCGACGCTAATGACCTTCCTATGGAGTGTTCCAGAATAAAATTGGCAATGGCGGCTTCTGATTGGCTGAAAAGGCTGTCTATCAAATTCAGCCAATGAGAAGACCCCATTTGTGAACCAATGAAAAAAGTATACACCCCAAAATACAACGGTGATTGGATAACACACCTGTCAATCTTTATTTGAAACAATCCTAAGGCTTTCTTGCCATCAGCCAATCACAATGGAATATACCCCCACGTACTGATTGGTGAAGACATCTGCACCTTCCCATTGGCTTTAATATTGATTGATATTAACAGTAGCCAATGAGAATGCGCAAATCCTTCACCAATCAGTACGTGAGGGTGTATTCCATTGTGATTGGCTATTGTCAGTGCAACCAATCAGAATGCGCAGAGGCTCCAACCAATCACCCTGTGGGGGTGTATTCCATTGTGATTGGCTGAAGGCATCTGCGCCTTGTGATTGGTTTAAATAAAGATTGACAGGTGCATTATCCAATCAGAGTGGAATTTTAGGGTGTATCCCTTTCTGATTGACTCACACATTGGCGTCTCCTGATTGGATGAATTTAATAGACAGCGTTTTCAACCAATTAGAAGGCGACATTGCTTATTTTCTTCTGGAAAAGTCTCCTGGAGCCTCATTAGCATCGGGGATGTCCGGGAGTGCGGATGTAAGTATATATTTTTTTTTTAAGGGCGTGGCAGAAGAGGATCCGGAGGAGGCCGGAGACATCGCGGGGAGGTAAGTAGAATGTAGATTATGTTTATTTTATTTTGATGTATGTGTATTAATGTTGTGTTTTTTTTAACAGGTGCCGCGCCGGAGAAGGGACATGCCGGAAAGGTGAGTATAATATTTAGAATGTATAGAATGTATAGAATGTTTATTTTAGAACTGCAAATGTGTTGCACTAATTTTTTTTTATTTTTTTTTCGTGGGTGGCTGATCCCAATGGACATCTGCAAAGGTAAGTGGTCTTAATTATTTTATTTTAGCTTAGACTTAGATTAGTTAATATATAGATAGCATTTATTGTATGTTAGCTAGGGGTATGTGTTTTATATAGATAGCATAGGATGTATTGTATATTAAATTGTGTTATTTATTTAGATAGATTGTGTGATTATATTAGATGGGGGTGTATTGTATTGTATGTAATTGTATTGTATTGTAAATGTATGTATTTGTATTATATGTATTTGTATTATATGTATTTCCTTTTCAGGTGTGTATTTTTTTTTTCTGTAGTGAGGGTGGGGGTTGTAATGTTTTTTTTTTTTTTTCTGTAATGTTCCTTTTTTTTTTTTTGTGACTTAGGTTTTTTTATTTTCTGTAATGTAGTATATTTTATTTGTGAGTTAGGTTTTTTATTTCATGTAATGTATTATTATTTTTTTGTGACTTTAGGCTTTTTTATTTTATGTAATTAGAGTGGTGGGGGTTAATAGTGTAGATGTTAATAGGTTAGTGTAGAGGGTGTTTAGCTGATATTTAATGTTTTATTGGGGGTGGTATAGTGCAGTATAGTGTTTATACTTATGTGGTTAATGTAGTGTTATAACAGGCCCATAATGGTGTTAATATACCCTTATGGTACTGATGGGGTTAAATTGAGGCTTATGGGGGTCTGTATTGACCCCCATGAGTGACAGGGTTAATGAAGGGCTTATGGGGGTCTGTATTGACCCCCATGAGTGACAGGCTTAATGAAGGGCTTATGGGGGTCTCTATTGACCCCCATGAGTGACAGGGTTAATGATGGGTTTATGGGGGTCTGTATTGCCCCCCATAAGTGACAAGGTTAATGAAGGGCTTATGGGGGTCTATATTGACCCCAATGAGTGACAGGGTTAATGAGGGTTTTATGGGGGTCTATATTGACCCCCATGATTGACAGGGTGACAGTGTATATATTTTTTCTTTTACATCGGGTCCTTTAAGGACCTGTAACGCGTGAATTTTGAATTTTGATTGCAGCGGGGGTCCCCGATCGCGTGCATTCTAAACCCCCCCTCCTCAACCTAAACCCTCCTCCTCAACCTAAACCCCCCTAAATACCTCCCCCTCACTTACCTGCTTCTGCTCCGGCCTTAGCATATACCGGGTGACGTCACATGCGTGCCGGGTCAAGGAGCGGAGCGGAGGCCGGAGCAGAAGCAGGTAAGTGAGGGGGAGGTATTTGGGGGGTTTAGGTTGAGGAGTCTTGTGTGCTTGGCGGTGTTTTGCTGGATATATTAACATTTATGTTTTTTAAATGTCTACAAATAAGTTATAAAAACGTATTCCCTGCTCAGAATTCCGAGAAATACAGTAGTTGCAGTGCACTCTGTGAAACCGGGCAGGGACATGCAAATGTGTCCACATTGCATTTTCAGACTATAATCCAATACTCATTTTTTACATGGCTCCTCTTAGCATACAACTGATGTATTACACAACTTGAAACATAGCATTGGATGGATTATGCACAAGTTAGGAAACAGACAGTCATAAATGGATCTCAACAGTGTGGGGCTGGTACCTAACACATGCTATAGACTTTGGGAGAAGGCCATTAACCACAACATCATTTTGCTTATGGTGGGTAAAAGAGTGATAGAAATATAGCACTTCATATACTGGATTGAATTCATCCAAAAGGTGCACAGGAACCAGAGTTCTGCATTAGCTGGGCTATTATTTCTAATTCTTCACATCTCGCTCTCCACAAGCTTAGTAACAGAAGATTGGAAAAAAGTACCGGATTTATCGGCGTATAACACGCACTTTTTCTCCCTGAAAATAGGGGGCAAATGATGTGTGCGTGTTATACGCCGATATTCCCTCCCCACTCCTCATCCTCAACCCCCCCTCCTCATTCTAAACCCCCCTCCGCATTCTAAACCCCCCCTCCTCAACCTAAACCCCCCAAATACCTCCCCCTCACTTACCTGCTTCTGCTCCGGCCTCCACTCCGCTCCTTGACCCGGCGCGCATGTAATGTCACCCGGTATATGCTAATGACGTGGCGCGCATGTGACGTCACATGCGCGCCGAGTCAAAGAGCGGAGCGGAGGCCGGAGCAGAAGCAGGTAAGTGAGGGGGAGGTATTTAGGGGGGTTTAGGTTGAGGAGGAGGGTTTAGGTTGAGGAGGGGGGGTTTAGAATGAGGAGGGGGGGTTAGAATGCGGAAGGGGGTTTAGAATGAGGAGGGAGGTTGAGGAGGGGGGTTTAGAATAAGGAGGGAGGTTGAGGAGGGGGTTGAGGTTGAGGAGGGGGGTTGAGGAGGGGGTTGAGGATAGAGGGGGTGACGAAGTAGGATAAGGATGGGGGGTTGAGGACGGTCATGGAGGAGGGGGTTGAGGATGGAGGGTTGAGGAGGGAGGATTAGAAGGGTGGTTGAGGATGAGGAGGGAGGTTGAGGTTGAGGATTTTGCTTCAAAGTTCTTTATTTGAAATTTATTTTTTTCCCCTGAAATTTCCTTCTTAAAATGAGGTGCGTGTTATACGCCGGTGCGTGTTATAAGCCGATAAATACGGTAAATGTGAAAACTTCATTTAAAAAGAGAACAAGAGCAAATAAGGGGATCTAAAGGGATCTAGACTGGTAAGCCTTGTCTCAATAGTGGCAATGTTTTTAGAGGAGTTGTATTCAGGAATATATCCATGATATTATGTCACACAACACATAGGTTATGGCAAACTAATCTAACTAGTTTCTATGAGGTGGTAAGTAGGCACTTGGACCAACAAAACTCAATTGAGCTTATTTGGATTCTACAAAGACTTTTGATACAGTGCAACGGTACAGGAATTGTAGAAAATACATGGACATGAATATACAACTGAAAACAAAGGGTTGTTGTACATGGAACATATTAAAACTGGACTAATGGGTTAAGCGAGGTTCCTTAGGGTGAGTATAGTATTTATGTGGTAACTATGATGTCTAAATGAGATGCAATTACTATTTCAAAGAAGATTAAGAACATTAAAGAAGCCTGAATTTCTTACATAAATGGAACAAACTCCTAGGTTTGCTTATTGATTTTATCAGCTATCAAAAGCAGTCTGAGTCAGCCATTTTGTATTAGGTAAATATTGTTGTACATAATACACAAAACATGACCAAGTCAGGCCAACAACAGATTTCTGCCAGCAATGTATTTCTCTTCAATGTCCTATTGGCCTCTCTGAAAGAGGAAGACTGATCGTATATAAGCTCTTCCACCCTATAGCTCCCTAAGAGCGCTTTAGGATTCCTCATGCCAGTTGGCTGTATTAACAATTCATGGCACAGCTGGCTACCTCAATGTGAGAGCCAATTTATACGGTGATTAAAGGAGGCCAAGGGAGAAAAACAGAACCAGGCCGGACTACTACATTAACTACAACATAAACAATTCACGTTACAAGCAAACGTGACCAGATGAGACAGGACATGTAAAGAAAACACAGCTGTTTAGGGTTTGCAATGATCTCCTCCATGTATAGAGATGGCTACTTCCAATTGTACCAGGACTATTTGATGTACATTAAAGACAATAGCGTTGATTGATCAAGTTGTTTCTAAGGCTTGATCATTCTTTCTTATCAACTTTCATTCTCTTCCACAGTTACCCTTAGCCTCATCCTCAGCAGCATAATACTTGGTTTTGTCTTAAGGTGTACACTCATCCTCAGTTACAAGTAGAGTCAGCTGCACTCACCATATTCTAAGTTACAGTTAGCCTTAACTAGCCTCTATCTCAGTAGAACTAATGCTCATCTACACTTAACATCATCCTCGGTTACATTAGCCTTATTTTGCATCGTTCAGTCATTTCCAACTCTCTGTGACCTCATGGACAATAACAAATGTATGCCCATGGTCATGCTGATCCATTTGGTATTCATGGCAGAGATATTGGAGTGTGTTGCCATGTCCTTCTCCAGGGAGCCACGGCATATAGCTCTTGTTTTTCCTAGATGGTCTCCCATCCAAGTACTGACCAGACAAACTCTCCATGGCTTCAGGGTGGTGTGACCTATTGGTTCCCTGACTGGAATCATAGTGTATACCTGTAGCCCGTAACAGAGCCTGCTTGACTTAAATTAGCCTTGTAAAGCTAGCAGCAGATTGGAAAAACCCTACCGGCTGTCGAAATCTGAACTCCGGCGCCTCAAAACCTTTGATCTGTCAAGCCCGTAAATGTTATGTTCGCAAATCGCTATTAAATTTCTATGAATCCACTGGCGTTCTAAGCCGTAACCCACAAATGAAAGATAGAGGGGGGCTAAAGACCTTTCTGTAGCACTGTAAATGAAAATATACGCACACTACTGTATTTAGAATGAAATGGAAAGTAATGTTAGGTATTAAAATGAATATCACAACATTCTCAAGCTCACAAATCTGCAATATAAAATCATTTGTTTTATGTTTAATTTCCATGTTATATCGATCCCAGCAATCAATGTGTTAATACATATAATGGAACTCGCATGTAATAGAATATCATATTTACTGATTTATCAATATTGCATTATTTTTGGAATGCGGGTCCGATCGTAACTCGTAATTGAAGGCCGTAAGACTTTGAAATCTAACCTCCATTTTTCAGCGACGTAATGATGAAGATCTCCTTTACTATTGGCTCCGTCTAAACCCGTAACTACGGGTTTTACTAATTGATCATGTTCACAGCCGCACATGCAACATGCGCAATAACGGTTTACGGGTTTGTGTCTCCGGCCTGTTGGTCGCGGCATGGTTGAATGTAATAGCTCTGTAACTCTGGAGAATTTCAAGCCCACAGGCTTTGCAGGTGTACAGGCTTCACATTTAATATGGCCCTTAGAGCTTTATCCAATTATACTGCATTTGCGCTCAACTGCATCTTCAGTAATAGCAAGCATTATCCCAAAATACATTTCAGCTCGGTATTACCCTAATTTTCACTTGTCTTTTTAAGCCGTCTCACAGGCACTTACCCTCACCCTCAATTACAGTCACTCATAATCTTACTATTTACATTTGGACCAATCCATAGTTACACTCAACCTTATCCTCATTTAAATTGTGCATCATCCTCATTTAAAGTAAGCTTCACCTCAGTTACACTCAGTCTCATCCTCAGTTACCGAGCATCATCCTAGTTATTTTAACTCCTCCTCACTTACATCTGTCATTGTGTTTGCTCTACCTCGGTTACACTGTACTCAGGTATGTAAGCAGGTCCAAATGTAAGAAGATAATGCTCAGTAACTGTAACCAAGGATGTAGAGGAATGTAACTGAAGTGAAGCTTAGTATAACTGAGGATATGGTTGAGTGTAACAGAGTTTGATGCTTTACATGATAGTAAGTGTAAATAAAGTGAAGGTCGAGTCTAATTGAGAATGTTGCTGAATGTAACTGAGGTCAAAGCTGAATGAAGCTGTGTGTAGCTTAGCAGTATCCTCATTTAAAGCTTTACCCTTAGTTATATTCAGCCTTTACTTCAATCATACTCACCATCATCCACAGTTGTCTGTGTGTTTGCATCGTACAGTCGTTTCCAACTCTCTGTGACCTCATGGATTCTAACACACCATGCTGATCCACTTGGTTCTTATGGCAAAGATACTGAAGTGGGTTTTAGTTCCTTCTCCAGTGGTCCACATCATACAGTTCCTGGTATTCCTAGGTTGTCTCCCATCCAAGTACTGACCAGGCCCAACCCTGCTTGGCTTCAGGGTGGTGTAACCTTGTGGTTCCCTGACTGGAATCGATCCCAGTTTGCAGCAGTGACAGCACCAAATCCTAACTACTGGGCCACCAATGAACCCCATTCACAGTTATACTCAGCTTTATCCTCGCTTACACTACTTAAACTTATCATCTCCACTTGCACTCAACCTTCACTTCATTTACACTCACCATCATTCACAGTTATACTCAACAGCATACTCAGTAATACTCAGACTCACCTTCAGATACACTAAGGGCCTCATTAAATTGTCAAAATCGCAATTACTGAAGCCCATAATGTAGCCCGCAAAAGTTACTGCTATTCAATTGTCCACTTCTAGCTACCCGATTTGCGAGTTACAGTCTGAAAATTCCTGTGGTTGTCAAAATCATAACTCTAACCAATCTAAGCTTTTGATCTTTCAAGCCTGCAAATGTTACAAGCACTAAAATCGCAAATCGTTATTAAATTGCTACAATTCCCAAATGGGTATAATAGCAGTCAAACACGCAAACGGCAAATGTAGCCCAATAAATTACGGGTTCCTAAAATAAAGGAATTTATCCCTACTTACGGTATATGAGTTCAGTATATACTTTCATTGTGTACAAGGTATTATAAGTGGAATAGCCTAAAATACAATGGAACTATTATCATAACCAGCATATTTAAATAAATATTCCTTGCATCAATACATTCCCCCGTAGGAGGATGATAGTGGTCTATGTTCTCTTTTTTTAGACCATTTCTTAATTTAAGTTTTAACAATTATATCACGCCGTTGTTGTACCATTTAAATAAAGTTGAATTGTTTATTAGTGGTCCTTATATATAGGGACTATAAGTTCTTTTATCTCTACATAACTTTAGATATTCAGTGTTTAAGACACTTATATGGTCCCTGAAATATAGGTATCATATGCAGTGAATTCATTGCACAACAATCCCAAAAGAACAAATAGTCCTTAAAAATATTTTATATTCTCATATGTTGGAATGGTCATGCATATGCCAATATGAAAAGTGTTGCTGCAAGATGCATAAAGCAATTAAAGACACACTACTTGATTAAATTACAACACAAACACATGGAACTGCCTACCAAATTATCCGCTTCTCACTCACAGAGGCTTTAATGTGGACCCTAAACATAAAAAGATATTCCTATATACATCTCACTCATCAGATCTAGATTGGGAAAATAAATAGTGACCAAATTACACCTTGATATGACATATGTAACGGAACCCATCACTGTTTTACCCAGTTTCATTATTATTATTATTATGGTTAAAATATGATCCTACTATTATACTGTATGTATGTTGGTTTATGCTCTGCAGAATATTAGCCCAGACTATTGCAGACCTGGCATAAGAGATAATCCAGTTACAGAGACTTCTCCTAAGATAAGGAAGTCTATTGTTTAAAGTGTTTTCATTCTCAGTCATAAGAACAAAGAAGGATGATCTAATCCATGTCTGATTGTATCAAAGTTGCCAGGTAGCCTCAGGGAGGTGTGACCCACCTATTGTCCCTCTATGTGTATTGTGTGGCCAACTATGAGGGATGTGTATTGCCTGTGAAATGTCTGTGTGTTATGGGTAAAAGATACTTTTACTAACTTTTGAACCCCTGGTCTGATTCATGCCATTTTTTAATATGTTGTTCCACAATTTATGTTGTTCATAAAAATGTAAGTTTTATTTATGTACTATGTAAAATCATAAAGTTATAAAAATGTATAAAAATGTGTAAGTTTTAGCTGGGAGATAATTGAGTAGATCCAGTAATAAACTCAATTATCTCTCAAGTAGAGGGGAGGGAAACTGTGGGCGTTCATATTGTGTTATTGGTTGTTTATACCTTCCCCTGGGTGTGTTCTGTTTACCTGACTGTAATAAAAACCAGGCTGGGTGTGCCAGCAAGAGTCCTACTTGACCCTTCAAAACGTAGCCTCGTCTCATTCTTGAAGGGGATTGCTATATCATACTTGAAGGGGATTGCTATGCTTTTGCATACTCCCTTGAGCTGTAACTACTGAACCCTTGTTCCTGATGTACTCTCGTTGGAGGAGAGGTCTTCCCCACACGATCCTGGATGCTGGAGATTCATACAGGGTGGAAGGAAGACGGCACGGCTCCAGTATTATTATTACAATATGTATTGATCTATTGCACAGTAACGAGGGCTCATTAGTTTACTGATATAGGAATGTGACACAAATGTGATGTATGAGGATGTCCCAAAACCCAAACCATTGAAAGCACACTGCCATGGTCTTAACAGTATAACAAAGCTTTATTTCATACACAGAGCACACTCTGAAATGTACAAGACTGTGCATTAATATATCATGGGTGTGGTGTGGGTGGATCCCAGAAGGGCAAGAGGCTTTTTGGGGAAAAAGGGAATACCTAAAGGGGGTAATGTGATAGTCTAGAAAAATAATGATGCATAGCACCTACTAGGATCACATGTGGTCACTACACCACTGCATTCGGAATCTGATAAAAAAAAGGATCATCAGAAATAACTCCATTTAAGAGTAACCAGTAATACACATAGCACTTACTTCTGGTCATCATCTGCTCCATTGAACAGATGCATAAACATCTTGACTATCTCATTCAAACCAGTTACACACATACAGTGTGCTCCTAAAACAAATATCTTAAAAATGGAGAAAAAAAAAGAAAGAAAAGGAAAATCATGCATTTACAGAACAGTGCTAAATACTGTAACTGTAACAATATACCAACTCACCTGATTCCCATCTGCAAGCATTACTAACCATTAGCTAGTTCTCAGGATATCTCACTGGCAATGACCATTAATAATGAAGAGTCATCTCACAATGAATGCTTAGCTGTAACCACTATCAGTGGTCCAGGTGTACTTTTCCATCAGCTATACATACAGGTGTTAGAACTTGCTAATCGATACTCATGATATCAGCAATACGCCAAAATACCCATTAATATGGAGAGGACACAAAGGTCAGCAGTCAGATTCACTGTTACTTACATCAGACCCAAGGATCTGTTCTCAGACTGATATTGAGGAGAGGATCACATGCTTCACTAGTACATGTATTAATGCTGGCTTACATTAACATGTCATTGTGAGACTTTGCAAGTCCACCCCCATAGCTGTATTCGTCTACATTTAAGCCAACAACAATCATGTCTTAGAAATCTGGATATATGATAGCTTTAATATTGTGGGAGCTACATGATAAGGGGGGCTGTCATTGAAGGAATATCTACCTGAGAGGCACTGGGAATATCTTACAATTACTTCATTTTCTGGACAATGCTTGCAGATGCAGAAGATGCCTTCATGGACCTGAATTGTGCCTAAAACAAAAAAGAAAACAATACCCTGCAAAATAAGGCCTTAAAAAAGGTAGGGGCTGCAGCATCTCTTCTCAACACCATTCCTCAGTGACCATCAATTGGTGAAAGTTAAGCAGAACCCTATGTGTCCACAGGAAAGAGGATCATGGATCATGTGATGGGAGGTAGACATCTGCGTACAAAATATCACCATCACATAGGCCATGATCCTATACTCTGTAGCCAGGCTAGATTACGTTAACATTTGGACCAATAGGTGGTCATTGAGGAGTGCTATTAAGAAGGCACAAAAGTATGTGCAGCCCCTACATCCACCTCCGCCTTGCATCAGGGCCCTAATCCCCAGTGGGTGGCCGCCTTCTCCCTGGTGGTGGGGGGGAGGGACAGGGGGAGGCATTCCCCCGTGGAGGCAGCGGCGGTGCTGGCAGAAGCATGGTGGGAGGAGAGGAGGGCCGGGCTGCAGGTGCGCGGGGGAAGGCCTCCCTCTGGGGTGGAGGAGGCGGGGCTGGGGAACAGAGCGCTCCACATGACATCTATTTTGACTTAGAGGATTGCGCTCTGGTCCACCCCCATCCTGAGCAGCCCAGCAAGGTAATATTTAGCCATTAGGTGGTGTCTCCTCTCCTCCCTATTTTGCTTGGCCTGGATGTTCATGACTACTGGGGGGAGGAGGTGGTGGCAAGCCATTGTCATCCCTCCAGTAGGAGGGCCCTGGTGATGGCTGTAGTTGGAGGAGGGGGACAGTGGGGTCAAATGCCACCAGTGTGACGGATGGTCCTGCAGGCGACCCTACTGCCCAGATTAAGTCCTCCTCCTCCTCGTAACCAGGGCCCTCGGCACCTCTTGGTTCCTATTCCCCCTGCGCCGGTTCCTGCTGGTTCACCACTGGAGCCAGACCTCCTGGATGCTGAAAAAGAGAAAACAAAGGTATATGTGTTAATTATGTTGAATAATACATTGGTTTGTGTTCATTCCTAACTATCTGACATCTAGGCTTGAACCAGGATGATTCTCTCAATTGCAACTATTAGTAGCTATCATTTGCTAGATGTGATTCTATCTTGATTGTTCTTGGCTCCTAACACTCTCTTGATTCTGTCTGCAGCGAGAACACCCATACATGGACTCTCTATTGGTTGATTACTGGTGTTGTGCCCATGAATGACAGTGATTTGTCAGCTTCAGGGATTTAATGACGCATGACTGATCCATCTATTCCTTGTTAAGTCCATAGAGCTGAGATGTCAGTGTCCTAGTTGGTCATCATGTACATGTGTAGCTCTTTTATTAGTGAATTATTTAACAGATAATAAGAACAAATAACGAGAGGTGTTTGCCCACCCATAATCTCAACTTGAGGGGACCACATGCCCCAAGAGTACCGATACTTCATAAGCAAACCCTGATACGCACACCTCACTGTTGGCAAGCACCCTCCGCCAACCAACTGTGACAAGACCACCATACTGGATATTCTGCCAATGATCCAAGGACACATAACTGCTCTACCAGGGTAGAACAGAGAAGGGTGGGAGCGGAGATGTGAAGGTGATAAAACCTACTGAAAAGAGAACTGTTAAATAAAGCAGTTACATAAGTGAATGTTTCTAGAAATTATATATATATATATGTATAGCTCAAAGACAAGGCCCTCCTTCGTTTGCTAAATGTTAATCTGTATTTATCTTTGTCTGAACCTAATTTATGTACAGCGCTACAGAATATGTTGGTGCATTATAAATAATAATAATAATAATAATAATAATAATAATAATAATATATATGCACATAAATATATATAAACATTCACTATCATAACACATTATTCTGACAGCTGTAATAATGTGTAAATTGTGCTTATTAACTTATGTATTATATGATATTAACTTAATATTCTAATCATAGAGAACCATTAAACCAACAAATGAGTCTATGATACAGATGATATACGAGTCCTCACATATCTCAGTAAGGAAGTCCAAGGCAAACATAATTATTTCTCCACAGACTCCCAGCGTAGTACAGCTCCCTGTTGCCCCCCAGGGTGATGCAGAACGCTGTATTTTGGACAAGTTTCACGATTCTTCAGGACAGCAAGGCTGATGGAAGTTAATAAACTATTTAGGAAGTTAACCTTTAATATGCCTGGAAAGATTAAATGGAGAATTCACTTAAAAAATCCATCTACTGTATGGCAGGAACCCTGCAATAGCAGAATTAAAGGGATATTCTAGGCAATTTGTTTTGTTTTATATAAAGAAAGGTTTCTTTTTTTTTTTTTTACTTTCTTTTTAGTACAAAAGATTAAAAAAGTGAAAAAATACATACACATAATTCGTAAATATAAATCAATATCAATTCAAAAAGTGCTATACATTGCATATATATTTAAGAAAAGAGAAAGAAAGAAAAAGAAAAAAACACAAGATAAAAAAGACACCATACACTCATACAGTCATACCGAATGTTCTATAATTTAATTTAATACATTGTAATGAAGTAGCATACTTTACGTTGATTTTACCATCAATCTGTACCAATCCCATTTTGACCAATTTATAAGGGACACATATTTCTGGGATACTGGACAATTGTAGTTATGCATCAAGTCCCTATTCATACTAATAACATTACTCAGTTCCCTAATTTTTGGTACAGCAGATTGATTCCAATATTTCACAATCAGCCATTTAGCCACTAACAGAATATGACAGATCAAATATTTATCTGCTAGTGGCATTTTCTCAAGATTCATATGGAAAATGACTAATTGTGGGGAACATAACATTTGTTTGTCCGTCACCTTAGATAATAACTGGCAAATACCTATCCACCACCTGTGAATTTTTTTACACTCCCACCATACATGGGATTCAGTTCCTCGTTAGTCGCATAATTTCCAACATAGGCCTTCCCCTTTTAGGTAAATTTTAGCCATTTTAGCCGGAGTTAATTGCATGTATGCATTATTTTAAAGAATAACTCTGTATATGGTATATTTACAGAAGATTTTTTAACCATTTTTATGATTTCCCTCCACATGGTGTCCTCTAAGTTCATTCTAAGGTCTAACTCCCAACTTTTAATTCCTAAACTTTTGGAGAATGGAGTTGACTCATTAATAATTCTGCTACATTTAGAAATTATATGTAACATTTCTCCCTTTATAATCAATTCTTCTATTTTTGTTGGGGTACTCATCCCAGAGACCCCTTACATACAGATTTTTCCTCAAGCTTTCATAATTGAGCAGAGTACATTTTTTAGACTCTAATTACAACTGCAACTACTGTAAGGTAATAAGGTTGCCTTTATTATATAATTCAAATATAGAGGTTAAGCCCTGATCTATCAATATTTTAATTGTCGGGCATAGATCTTTTGTTTTAAGGGACTCTATCGGTGCTGCCAATGAGGGGTATTTGGACAATTTCATTTTCTTTTTATTATTATACAAGTATTTTAAAATGGCATTGATGTTTTTTGGGAGTTTGCTAAACAAAATTTTATTATATGTGGGGAACCATAGCGTAGTTTGAATAGGATATTCCTTTATCAGGGCTTCTTCCAAAATCAACCATCTTGGTTTATCTTGGATGGTATTCCAACTTATAGGTTGGGCTATAATGATCTTTTGATGAATTTCTTTTATACAGGGTACGTTTAAACCTCCGTTATCTAATTTATTATAAGTTACACTTTTCCTGATTCTAGTTTTTTTTCCCTCGTACATAAATTTATCAAGCTGATCCTGAATGAGTTTTAGATAATTATTTGCTAATATTTCCGGTATAGAACTCATGCAATAAGTGATTTTTGGAATACTACTCATATTTATTGAGGCTATTCTAGCTGACCATGATAGGTTGAGATGTCTCCAGCTAGTTAAAATTGGCCTAATTTGTTTCATTATCTCATTGATATTATCTTTAAGAATCCTTAAAGAAAGGTTTCTTAATTACAATGAAGATGATAAAATGAATTGTCATAGATATAAAATGTACACACCAAATACTTCTAACCCCCCGCCCCCTGCTTTAGGCAGTACAGCTACACCTCACTGACAAGGCCCAAAGAAGGCTGAAATGTACATCTTGTTTGCTGTTTCTCCTGTTCAGGGTAGTATTGCCTGGTATTTTGGGGCTGGACCACTCTAGTGAGTGGGACCAGACTGATATACTACTGGAAATTTCTCCCTGTGAAAGGCACAAGTGAGCTAAAATAGGTTGCTGTCAGAGTGGGTTATCACGTCCACCGAACTGACCTATGAAGGTTAGTTCGTTCTCTGATTGAGCGCCTCTAACTTTGTTTTTCGTTCAATTCTATCTCTACCCCAATGTTTTTAAACTACAGTATTCCTTTAAGGCATAGTGGACTCTTGAGAAAAATAGAAAAAGTTGGCAAAAACATGAGTACAATAAATATTAAAACACTGATACAATTTTAATAACACATATGTACATATCAATGACTCTTGCACATGCTGTTAGTTCTTCCTGTTGCCATTGACATGTATAGGTCAATAAGATCCAGGCCTACGGTTGCCCTCTGGTGGTATTGTTACAGTCCCATCAGTGAGAGAAACCAGTAGTTGCATCCTGCTTATAGAGGAATATTTTGCTGGCAGAGATGGATTATTTGTCTGACCTGATCATGTTTTGTGTATTATGTACAACATTTTTGTCTGGCAGGTACACAATTGGCCACTCAAAGATTAACAGATTAAAAAATACAATAAGCGATTTTAGTAGTGTCATATTCTATTTACCCAAGAAGCTCACTTAATTACTTAATTTTTGTAATCTGCGAAGTAGTAATTGCATCACTTAGAGGTTAATGTGGTTACCACATAAATGTAATGGCTGTAATGCACAAAGCCCTGAGGATCCCCACTTACCACATTAGTCCAATTTGAGTAGGTTCCATTTACAATAAGCCTTTGTTTCCAGTGCTCTATCAATGTGCATATATTTATTGTAATTCCTGTATACTTTTTTATGTACACTATGCTCCCTTTTGGCAAACGTGTTTGTCCAATCCAAATAGATTACATCAACTGAATTGTCTTGGTCTAAGTTCATGATTTGTATTAGATAAGTTTGACATGACTATTCATCATACATTTCTTTTGAATTCTATTATCTTTATCTCATGGTTATAGTTCTGTAAAGTTGTAATTGCATCTCATTTAGCGGCCAATATAGTTACCATATACATGTGAATAACTGTACTGAACCCTGAGGAACCTCACTTACCACATTAGTCCAGCTGAATATGCCCCATTTACAACAACCCTTTGTTTTCAATGATCTATCAAAGCACATGTATTTATTGCAATTCCTGCACCCTTGTACTGCATCGAAAACCTTTATAAAATCCAAATACACCATATCAGCCGATTTCCTACTGACATAAACTATTTAGATTAGTTTGACATGACCTATCCCACATAAACCGGTTATGACCTCTATTATCTTGATCACACTGATATATTCCTGGCATGGTTCTTGTTCTCTGTCAGTTCTTGGAAACATGGTACAATTTAAAGCCTAATACTTTAAAATGTACCATTGCCATGAGTAACAATTTTGGTCATGCACTTGTGGCCCTCACAAAGCGAGGGATGCAGTCGGGCTACAATGAGCACCAAAGGCGCTCATTGCAGACCTCATGATGAGCGCCAGAGGCACTCCTCGCAAGGCCTGTGAGACTTAGGCTGCAATGAGCACTGAAGGCGCTCATTGCAGACCTCGCGATGAGCGCCACAGGTGCTCATTGCGAGGGCTGAAGGAGTTAGGCTGCACTTTGCTGCTGATCGCGGGGCACGCAGTTTACTAATTTAACGGCCAAAACTGTTTCAATCGCGTAACTCGTAAGACCCCAAAACCCAGCCAAATAATAAAAAAAAAATAATAACATACTCACACACAGCACAGGGGAGAGCCAAGAAGTCTGGGAGTGAGGTTGCAAGCGAATTTAAGCCATATTTGATGGTTTTCGTTGATCGAAATTTGATTAAGCAAGGAAAAAAATGGCGGCTGAAAAAACGTAAAAATTCACAAACAGAATAAAAGCGAGGCTGACCAACGACAGGCTTGCAGGACTTAGAAAATACATGACGGCTAAGCCAGTAACACACACGGACAACGCCAGACACGCAAGACTTTGAAAATAAAACCAACGGCAGACTGTGCGCGCCACTCAAACATTCAGCAGACACACAGAGGAGAAAGACACAGGGAAGGGATAGGGGGGAGATAGAGGAGGAGAGGTTCGTAATGAGCGCTGAAGGTGATCATTGCAAAGCACAAAACTTGTGGCTTGACAAGGCCTGCAATGAGCGGCGAAGGCGCTCATCGCGAGGCCCATACAGTACACGGAGAGGCTCGCGAAGAGCACTGAAGGTCCAGCATTCCCAGCCTTAAAATGTTATTCCCGTCATTTTTGACAGGCAATTTTGTAGTATATAGTATTGAGAAAACTATCTACAATTATAATGTATTCTGTTCAATACCTCCCCCTCACTTACCTGCTTCTGCTCCGGCCTCCGCTCCGCTCCTTGACTGTGCGCGCATGTTACGTCACATGCGCGTCACGTCATTAGCATATACCGGGAATACCTCTCCCTCACTTACCTGCTTCTGCTCCGGCCTCCGCTCCGCTCCTTGACCCGGCGCGCATGTGACGTCACATGCGCGCCACGTCATTAGCATATACCGGGTGCCGGGGTTGAGGAGGGGGTTGAAGATGGGGGGGTTGAGGAAGGAGGATGAGGATGGGGGGGGGGGGTGGAGGAGGGGGTTTGAGAAGGGGGTTTGAGGAGGGGGTTGAGGATGGGGGGTTTGAGGATGGGGGGTTTAAGGAGGGGGTTGATGAGGGAGAATGAGGAGGGAGGTTGAGGAGGGGGTTGAGGATGAGGAGGGAGGTTGAGGTTGAGGATTTTTGCTTCTAAAAGTTCTTTATTTGAAATGTATTTATTTTTCCCTGAAATTTCCTTTTTAAAATGAGGTGCGTGTTATACACCGATAAATACGGTATATATATATTTATTTAAATATTTATATATATAAGAAGGTAAAACAAATTAAAATAGTTTGCTACTATATGTACAGTTAAGGAAAAGCTAACTGTGGGAGATAGGGCAAATTGATGTGCGTTTAGGGGTCCCAGGCTATTAAATTTATGCTAGGACCCAATATTCTGATTGCAGCCCTAGATATAATCTCCCTCTGCATTCAACGTCTCATCCAAATAATTGATCAGCATAAATCCAAATGGTGTTTTACAGCAGCATAATTTCATGTATAATCTATGCTGTATATACACTGGAGGGATTCTCAGTCACCTTTCCACCCACCATGCCAT
This sequence comes from Discoglossus pictus, assembly GCA_027410445.1. Taxonomy (NCBI): domain Eukaryota; kingdom Metazoa; phylum Chordata; class Amphibia; order Anura; family Alytidae; genus Discoglossus; species Discoglossus pictus. The sequence continues at coordinate 44,879,937 of CM050174.1, forward strand.
GCTTTGTTGTTGTCATAGTGATTCTGTGCAACTGTCATAAAAAAAAGGTAAAACACACATAATTGGGACATATCTAGGGGCCTGGTACCTCATTCATTCTGCTCCCCAAAATTTGAGGTGGTCCCACTGTATATTGAGACCCCCTGCATGGATTGTGAGGGTCTCCAACAGTGAAACAGGCACTGGATCTGTAATAAATCAGCGTAGTGCTGGCGCAAGACTTCCTGCTCCCCACAGACCTGAAATCCCAATGTTTGCACAATGAGCTCTGATCAATCATTTTACTGTCCAATTGTGCTGAGTGTGACCTCATCTGACCAGTAATTAGCATCAATTAGAATCAATGGTTTTATAGCTTATATATACACTGACCTTCTTAACCCCTTCATGGTAACTGAGGCCTACAAAGAGGTGTTATAGGGCAATAAGGAGGTTGGAGGGAGAGGATTTATGGAGGGGGTATGTGCAGCAATATTAAGAGGTTTATTTGAAGAAGTAGTGGGAAGAACTATAGGGGGAAGTTAGATTAAATAATAAGAGGTGATTTAGGAAGAAGTAATATAGAGCATTAATAGGAGAGTTTTGGAGCACAAGGAGGACTTATATTAATTGGTTACATAGGGAGCAATAGTGGGGATAATTGTATGGAATTATAGGAAGATATAGGGAGAGGCAATAGAGGTAATAGAGGTAAATAACATAGGGAGAAAAATATAGGGATTGGTTATATGGAACAGATCAAATATGTATAAGAAAATGTTATATGGAACCGTATGATGATTGATATCGAGTTGTAAAATAAAGTAATACAAAGAGTATGATATGCAGTGACGAGGACAGTTATAGGGAGAGGTTGTGTGGAACAGTATGATTGTTAGAGAGAAGTCAAAGTCAAGGAAGGCACTATACTTAAGTCTATATGGAGCATTATGATCATTATAATAAAAACTTGTATGTGAACATAGTATGAGTTATATGGAGACATTAAAGGAAAGAAGTTTTTAAGAAGAAGTTGTATGAGCAATAGAGGGTCTTTATGTGTGGCAAAAAAATTAGTAATAGGCATGAGCTATAAAGAGCAACAAGGGTTCCTAGTTGGTTTAGTGGTTAGGATTTGGTGCTTTTACAGATGCGACCTGGGTTGGATTCCAGTTTTATATCGCTCCTTTGCATATATGAAATGATTGTTGTGGTAAACTACCTCCCCACAGAATCTACTACACACTGATGAGAGGCAGTAACCTCAATACAGTGTTGTCTGTGGGAAGGTTTCCTGGCTTGTGCATAATCCTTCCCGGGCTTTGCTTAAAGCTGTGTAATACAGCAGGCATATGCTTAAAAGGAGCCTTGTATGAAATGGTATTTGGATTAACAAGTGAAGCCTTTGTGGGCACATTTGCATGTCCCTGCCCAGGTTCCCAGAATGCTGTACAATAACTCAGAATTCTGAGCAGGAAACAACCATGAAAACCATGGATTAGCACAAACAGACACAAAATATGCCTGATGTGCTGCAGTCCATAGGGTAATGAAGGGTTAGACACAACTGAACATCATACCAACCATAGACAGAGTTATAAGGATGGTTTATTTTGGACAATCATAGTTTTAGGAAGCAATAGGAGAAGTTTTAGGAAGCGGTTATATATAGTAATGAGAGTAGTTACAGGGAGCAATTATTATTTGTATTCGTTATATAGTTTATTTGTAACGCACCAACATATTCTGTAGCGCGTAGCAGTAGGATGAATTATAGGGAGCCATGCTACATAAGTATGAGAAGAGTTATAGGGAGAAATAATGCATAGCAATGAGAGAAGTTAAAGGGAGCTGTGATATATAGTAGAAAGAGGAGTTATAGGAAGCAATGATATTTAGCAGTAAGAGGAGTTATATGGACCAGTTCTTTGCAAACGTGTCCTGCACCTCTGGCAATGTAAGGGTTATCTTGGAGGCTTCCTCTAATTGCCTCTCTTGTAAAGCATAAATCATGCGTGCACACAGGAGAGCTGAGCAGCCTGCTGATTTAATGAAGAATGCTACACAGTTTGGTGGGACTAATGCAGGCGGCTGGAATTAAATGGGATCTGACTGCTGGCGGACTCTGCTTATCTCAGTCAATATCTAAGCAATATACAGAATGTCAGCAAATTAGGGGCCCTCCCTCTCCTGTCATCCTCCTGCACTCTATGACAAATCATGTGTGATCTCTGATATTCCCCTATACAGGAATGCTTTAGATTTGCAGTTTTGATTTCTTTAGTGAGGGTTTCTACTGGGATTCTGCTTCGAGGATGCTCTACCCTCTCAGTGAAAAATCATTTTTTTCAGAGTTTTTTCAGTCCTCTTAAACTACATAGCGATGGCCTGAGCTTTTTTTTTTCTTTTGCAAGTTTGATGTAGCATGACATTAATAGAAAAAAGTTTTAATTCATTAAGATAACTTACGTTTTATCAGCTAGTTGTTGCTCATGGAAACACGGAGCATGTGAGATAATGTTGATGGTCTCACAAAGTTGCACCACATAACCAGCCAGACAGATATCCCTGTAAATAACGTGAATCTAGGCAGCTGCCTACTTTGCTTAGTGATACATTTGGCCAAGTGTGGAGACGAATGGGTTCTTGTGACCAGTGATTGTGATGTAGGTATTTAAAGGGGCTCTTTTAGCAAAATTGTTTTGTTTCATATAGAGGTTTTAACTGGATTGAAATCATCCTTCTCAGTGTAATTGTGGTATAAATTATACAGTTCATGTACTTATAAGAAGCAAACAGAGTAAACATTCTCCCCTTCCACAGCCTCCTCTGCTCTACCTGTTTAATTTCATGTCAGGTGCCTGTTACACACATTACCAGTGTCTCATGCTGCTAACCAGCAGTGGCCTTCTGTGTCCTGCATAAGAAACTGGTGAAGCCCCTCCCCCCAGGATGTGACTTTAAATCACAGCTGTGATTAAGATAGAAGGGAGAGAGTGGGAAGTGGACAGGTAGATTGTAGGTTGGACTGGCTTTTTGGATTTAACATAAAAAATATATATTTTTAGAAGCCTTAGTTATAGCTTATAGGATAAAGTCCTAGTAGGAGTTGTGAAATTGTGCAGCTACAGAGTTGAGGCATCTCTAAATGATCAGTTGGTTACAGGATGTGAAAATATGAGCAGTGACATTTTTTGTCCATAAGCAGCAAGTAGTGGTGGTGAGTAGTTTTAGCATGAGTACTATGAAACCTGGTGGTCCAGTGGTTAGGATTCAGGGCTTTCACCACTGTGACCTGGGTTTAATTCCAAGCCAGGGAACCAAGAGGCCACATAACCCTAAAGCTGAGCAGGAGTGGGCCTGGTCAGTACTGGGATAGGAGACCCTTAAGGAATAACAGGAGCTGTATTCGGTGGCCCACTGGAGAATGAACTGGCAACCCACTCAAGTATCGCTGCCATGAATGCTAAGTGGACCATGGACATAAAGATGTCCTGGTGTGTTACTGTCCAAAAAATTAAACTTACTGGGTATTGAACAGTAAGTGAGTTCTGCTGACTTTTTGGTGCAGGAGTTTTAATGGAGTAAGAGATTATAGTTTTGGGGTTGTCCAAGGGCAGTTGCTGGAAGGGAGTAAGGAAATTGTTTTAGAAATAAAAACCATTAACAAATGATGCATAAATCTGTAAAACATAATTCTTCTATTTCAATGAATTTAACAACTTTCCAATTATGTGTTCAGAGTTGAGGCATCCCAGAATCCACTCATTCTGAACCACACTCTCCATCATAAATCCAGGGCTCCAGTATTAAATCTCTCTCACATATACAGTATTTCCTTACCCCCAAAAAGCCTCAATCATCTAGACACTACTCCAATTCACACGTATCATCCACCCCCACCCAAAACACAATGGCAGGATTCACAGGCCTACCATACCTCACATCACCAGGGTCTTTCACCCATCCTCTAGAACAGCGGCTCTCAACCCTTCCAGTGTCGCGACCCCCCGACAAAACCTCTCAAGCCGTGGCGACCCCCAGCAGCAAAACTACAGATCAGAATAGACAAAAAAAAACATCGGCGATGGCTTTAGATTACCCCGGGCAAATCGTCATTCGACAGGGTCGCGACCCACAGGTTGAGAACCACTGCTCTAGAATCTAATCCACAAACAAATGCAGGATCTCTTAAACCATGAGCAGTTTTTTCATCTTAAAGGACCAGTGTGTAAAAAAAATATGTTTGAAAGATTTGTCTAATTATGCTCTTTGTCAGGCTCAGAGAAAGATATAAAACTTTTTTTAACTAATATGTTAAAAATATTTTTATGCCTTTGTTGTTCACTGGAGGCATCCATAATACTTTGTGCGTGACAAAAACAGTTATGTTTCAGCAGGAGCCATGGATCATAAATATTGTTGCAATCTACCTGCTTCTGACCATGTGTGAGGGGGTGGGGGTCAAATTCTAGGAGTTATGACAAGTCACTCTCCAGGCTTCCACCACTGACAGATAACATAAACATATTCTTCAGACTCCAACTCTATAGAAAGTGCTGACAGCAGACAAGATTTAGAATTCAGTATTCAAAATTGCTGCCAATGTGGTTAGTTTGTTTCATACATTACAAACATGTGCGGATTTTATATAAACAAAATTAGTCCTTTAATGTCCAAATACCTCATTAGCAAGTTTAACGGTTCCAGGCACATTGTAAGTAAAACCAGCACAGATGGGGTTACCAACTGCCCCCTGCCCTCAGCAGGGTCTCTTCCCCTCTACCTGGCTCTCTGCCAGACGCCTGGCATATGCCATGCAGTGTGTGTGTGTGTGAGCAGCAGGCAGCAGAAGCAGATGGCTCATCCCCAGTGTCCTTCAGGCCTGGAAGCTGAGGTCATTCAGACAGTGACCCCTGCAGACTTGACAGACTGTTTACACAAAAATAGCACAAATGCGTAAAATGCACAGCCCCTTCAGGGAAATAGTGGACTTTAATCTGGAAGACAAACTGTGATATTGTGTACTACCCTCCAGCACCGGACAGCGACATGTCGGGATAAAAATAGGATCAGAGCTCTCTTTCTACTCATCCTTATTTACATGCTTCCTTCTTCCCCTTCTTCCCCTTTCTCTCACCTCTTTATCTACCTCTTTCTCTCAGCTCTCAGATATTTCCCCTCACCTCTCCACCTCTCCATTTCCCTTTTTTTCTCTTACATCATTCTCTGCATCTCACCTCTCCTTTTCTGTCCCACCTTTTTTATATTTTCCTCCTTCTCACTTACCTCTATTGTTATGTCGTGGGGGGGGGGGGGGGCATTGGTAGAGACTTTGTGGGATTATTGGACAGCTACTTTCCTATTGTGTGCCCAGTGGGATTGGGGTGATCAGAGTTATTGTATGCGTGTATTATACAGGGTAGTGTGGCCTTAACAAGCACAAATTATTATAGTGGTATGTTCATTTATTAATGTTTGAAGGAAGCTTAGGCATGTTTGGTATTGGAATGCTGCATTTTTCCCAGGGAGTTCAATAAAGTGTATTTACAGGGTCCCTTGGGCAGAGGGGTCACCAGTTATGAGGTTCTTGGTTGTAGGGGATCCAGTGTAGTGGAAAAAAGGCTAGCTGGCACCACGGAACAGTGTACTCTTAAGTGTGAACGGGGAAACCTGCTGGACATATGGAGGGTCCCGTATAGCAGAGACTGAGTGTCTGCACTCCTGATTTGATCAGATACCCCCTGTGAGGCCAGGATCAATGGGCCAATTGGCCTGGATGGTAAGTTCCCAGACCATGGGGAGGGGGGAGTAGGCGGGGGTGATGGAGAGGCCTCAACACATGAAAAGACTGGGTTGTGTATGTGCATCAATAAAAAGCGGTCAGTTTAGACATACATTATCTGAGGTGTGTGTTTTATTTTGAGGGATATAATAATCCTTATTACTGGGATTATTGCTGCTGGATCTGCAGGGGACTCTGTTGGTAACATTTCCTGTGGTTTGATGGGCACTTTGGTGGCTGTAAGCTGGGTTTGTTCTGTCCCTACTATCAGGAATTCACAAAGAACCGGACGGTCCTACCTGGTAGGTTTGAACAAGGTTATTATCAAGCTCAGCTAAATCAATAGGTCCTCACATTAACTCCCTGCATTCACTATCCAATTCACCCTCTTTTATTCTCTTTTCCTCCAGTCTCCCCTTCTGCTTCCAGTTTCTCACTACATTTCCCTTCCCCATCTCCCTGTATTGTTTCACCTTTCTTCTCTTCCCCTTTATTCTCTCACTTTCCTTCTCTAATTATTATTTCTCTCTTCACTTTTTCTCACGCCACCATTTCTATCCCTTTATATCTCCTCCTCCGCATCCTCATATAATTTTTCTACTATGACCAAAGGGTTGCTATAAATCTCTCTCTCTCAATTCCACATTTGTCTAACCTTTCTCTCCCTTCATTCCATTACCATATTTAATTATGTTCTATTCTCACCATATTTAATTTCTCCCTTATCATTCTCTTTCATTCTCTCAGCATCTCCTTTCATTCTATTTTTTCCACTCAGCATCTTCTTCATTTCATTAATTATCCTGCCCTGTATGCTTCTTCTAGCCCAGTCAATACAACAGGAAGAGGTATTCTATGGTGAGAAGTACTTACATTTCCATGAGTTCCACTTTTTCTATATGGTCTTATGATAATAGGCAATAGCAACGTTCACTATTAAGCATACATTCAAATATTAAACTCCTCTGCTTTTGTTATATCACTGCCTGCCATTGACCTTACATTTTCAGGCACAAGGTTATATCAACACAAGGCCAAGTGAAACCACTTTAACAAGGTGAGTCATCAGCCAATGGAGAACAATGATATTGTGCACTGGGGATTAGCCCAATGATTGTGTGGCATTTTATGCAATTAGATTATGTATCCCCTGAAATAATTGTCTCCATACCACTAATACCATCAACTGATGGAAGACCATGTTTTTTTTTTTTTTTAAATCTAATTAAAGGACCAGTGTAGTTATTTTATTTAGCCTTGAAAATAAGTGATAATAATACCACTAATAATATATAAATAAATAATTAAAAGTTTACACAGCTTATTTAATTAAGAATGGACTCAACTTTCTTATTAAGTGTGGTCGAGTTCTAGAATCTTGTGCTAAACGTAAACACTTGGGTCACAGGGGTGTGTCATGAGATTCTGGGAATGGTTAATGGATTTTCTGATGCAGATCTCAGAGTACCAGTTGGAATATACAAAATGAGGAGCTCCTTCAGATGACTGCAGTCTTAATCATGTAGCATTTGTGTCTGCAGGTCAAGCTTAAAATGTATGCAGTCTTTAACAGGGAGCCTGTGTAGGTCTCAGAGGTCAAAGGTTAAGTAGCAAGAACAATGTTAGTTTGTTAATAACCATGTGGCAGCATTCTGTACCAACTCTAAGTGATATAGATCTTTATTTCACCATTGCAGTAGTCCAGTTGTGACAATATAAAATGCAGGAACCAAAGTAGGGAGGTCTTCTGGAGGTATCAAGTGTTTATCCTCGCTATATTCTTTAGATGCAAAAATGAGGATTTGATCATAGCTGTCACTTGATGTTTTAGTGTCAGACCACAACCTAGAGCCACCCAAAGTTGAACAATTGTTCAGATTTTAATAGCTATGATTTGATGAAGGCCCGCTCCGGTTTAGCCCAAGAAAGCTCTGTTTTGCGATGGGAATCACCAGAAGTGCATCTGTCTTCTATAAATGCTTCTGTCTTCTTTGTTTTCAGCTATAGCCATTTCCTACTCATCCAATGTTGGAGCTCTTCTGGAAATATGTTACAAGCAGAAGAGACCATATCCTCTGAAGATCTGTCCCAGTGGTAGCATTTTTACAGCTAATAGCACTGGAGATAAAATAGAGCCGAATAACAGGGGGTGGGATTAGAGGGTTATCCACCTGAAGAATCCTTCGGTGACCTGTCAGCGAAAAAGGATTTAAGCCAGCTGCGGAAAATGCCACCCAGTCCACACTAGTTCTTTGGCCACACTAATAAGTTTCTATGGTCCACTGTACCAAAAGCTGCAGAGAGGTCAATAAGAATAAGGATGCAACTATTACCTCGATTTCTTGCTATCTGAAGATCACTTAAAAACATGAACCAGAGCTGTTTCTGTGCAGTATATTTTATTTATGTATTTATTTTATACAAAAACAATACAACAATAACATACAATTAAAAAAGTACAGCCGTTTCATTTACAATCATGACATGATAGGAACAAGCCAACAACCAGGCATTTATTAAGAGAGAGGAGAAAATGTAAGATTTCAAACGTTCATCAATGGTGCTTATCCGATATTGGCCAATTGTTTGCATCTGAAATATTTATCCCCAGGTAACTTACATTTTTTTTCCATTTCCCTATTTTTACTTAACACCACCAAAACTTCATTAAATTAAGGAAGAAATGGTTGTTTCCAATTTTTGACTATTAACCATTTAGCAACCATACTTATTTGAATAATAAAAGCTTTTCTATATTGGTTAAATCATATGGAAACATATGAAATATGGCTATGTCCGTGGAAAGGGCAATATATATTTTCCAATATCATTGAAATGTAATCAAAGCTTAATAACCAGATTTTCTTCACTATGTGGCATTCCCACCAAATGTGTTTATATGATCCTTTTTGGTCGCAGAGTCTCCAACATCTATCTAAATTGAAATCTTTCAATATTATTGCTACCTTGGAAGGGATCATATACCATCTCTGAATAATTTTAAAATAGACCTCTCTAAATGCCTGGTATTTGATTATCTTTTGAGTATATGAAAAAGCTTTGAACCATTTTTCTAAAGGGAGAACTAAATCAAGCTCATTTTCCCATTTCTCCATTGCTCGCGTTTTCCCTAAGTCATTTTCTTTTGCTAAGACCTTATAACATTTTGAAATTAAGTGTTTGCCATCCTTAGCTAAGGCGAGCGATTCAAATTGAGAAAGTTCTCTAGTTTCTTGTATTCTATATTTAGATTTTTGAATCGTCCGCCTTAGCATTTCATAATGTAGCCATTTCTCTTTTGGAAGTCCAAATTCTATATTCAAACTGTCAAATGATTTGAACCCTATATTATTGTATAGATCGCCCAATTTGAGGATATTCCAGTTCTTTAATTCATCAAGCTTTTTACTCAGCCATTTTAGCAGTATACCTGGAGAAGGAAATATAGTTAACTCTAGCTTTACATTCCACTTAAACCAAAACTTAAATCCTGTTTCTATTACACATAAGGGTTTTTTACGATTACTTATAATACTTTTATTTTTCCATAACCAGTATTCAATATTATTTATAAGAGTTAAGGCTTTTTCAATATGCAACAAACTTGCATTATTAAATTTTGAAGACCAATTTACAAAATGGGACAACATAACTGCTAAATAATAATCTCTGTTTTTTACCTTTATAGATAAAATTGACTATTATTAATTGCAATTTCGTTATAATACAATTAGGCACTTCCAGTGGCAAACATTTAAATATGTAATTTATTTTCAGCAAATTGGACATCTTTATAGCAGCCACTCTACCAAATCCAGATAGGGCTATGTTTTTCCATCGTGCCAATAAGGCTTCCGGTTGATTAAATAATTTGATTTGAATACCAACTGGCTTCACATGTAAGTACTTCTGTTTTTGGGTTGTAAACTTTATAATATGATATATTTCCAAATAGCTTAATCAGATTCTGCACCTGTTCCAAAGATGTAATTGGATTCGACAAAGTCAAAATGACGTTGTCAGCGAAGATAAAACTTTTATATGAATTTCCATTGATAATTATACCTTTAATCTCTTTTGCTTTCCTGATGGCCTCCGCAAAGGGTTCTATCATGAGGGCAAAAATTAATGGAGAAAGAGGGCAACCCTGACGGGTCCCATTGGAGATTATACAATTCTCTGTTTTGAACCCTGTAGCTTTAAGACCAAAGTTCCCTATACCAAATTTTGGAATACTGAAAACATATATTCCCAATTTAGCCTGTCAAAGGCCTTTTCTGCGTCAAGTGGGACTATTGCACAAGGAATTCTATTGTATTCACAATATGACATTAGATCTATAAGTTTTCTCGTGTTGTCTGAGCCTTGGCGGACGTGTATTTTCTTGAACCCTGACTGCAATGGTTTCTAGAGGAATTGAAGCAGACATGTAGCTTTCCATGCACTATCTTTTAAGAAGAAGTCTGATAATTGCTTTCTTTAGTTGTTCAGGAAGTGAACAGTTCACCACTTTTGTGAATATTGAACCAATCAGATCTGGACAAACAATGAGAAGATGTGTTTGACCTGGATCCAGGTCACAGCTGGTGGAGAGCAGCTGATCCATTATCTGCACCATGTGTCCCATTTCCACTTTAATAATTTCAGACCATGAGTCTAGACAGTTCACATACACCTGCCCTTGCTCTTGACCTACATAGGACATCAATGTTGAAATGCCATTTTGAATGGAGAATACTGTCTGTGAAATACTGGGCATTGAGACAATGTTGTAATGCTGTAGACATGTTGGCCTTTCCACAGTACAGATAACTGACCTGATCTGTTTTCTATTGCCATGATTTCTCATGTCAGGGAGATACTTAACATTATCAGTGTCTCATTAAGTTCAGACACACAACATGTCAAAGTCCTTTTTGCAACAGGGTGGGTTTTTGTCTTCTTGGCACAGTTGTGAAAGGAAGAAAGGGGCAAGCAGTTCAAGAAATAAATTAGAAAGAATCGACTTTCTTAACTATGTACCAAACTAACCATATTAGCTGCTGTGTGAGCTGTGAACATAAATCATTTTTTTTTTTGGGGGGGGGGGGGGGGGGGGTTCAGAATTATGAGTGTAGGAGTCCATTTTATGTTTGTTACACTATGTTCTGAAATCTGGATGATGGTGGGTGTGTGTTGGAGGGATGGGCTGGGGAGGAGGTAACAGGTAGAAATCCAGAGCCTCTGTTTGATAACCTGAGCCTCCTTGACTTAGTATCAGGACATTGCATCAAAAGAAGGAAGAACCATAGCTCTTTCGTCTACCACCAATGTATCGTGGATACTTCCAGGGTCATCAACATATTTATTATTTTCTAATTAAAAGTAGCTGTAGGGGTCTTATCCTTCCTGTCTCTCCCTCACCCTCCCTTTCTTTCTCTCCCATGTTCCCCTCTCTCTCTTCTTTTCTCTTCCCACATTACTCTCTCCCCGTTCCTTAGTCAAACTCTGTTTTCAAAAAAATAAATAAATATTTAAATAAATATATATATATATATATATATATATATATATATATATATATATAAATATGTATACAGTAGAATCCCGGTTAAACGTCACTCAGCTAACCGGGGCTCTCAAACAACCGGCACTGGCATCAATTCCCCATTTTAAATGTACTCCCTCTAAACCGGCATAACCAGCAGTATCCAGCACTATCCGGAGTTCGAGACTGCAAAAACACAAAAATGCTAACTTTTTTTCTAATTATTTTCTCTGGTCCTAAATGGCTCAGTTTAGGTGCTAATGCCATTTTAAATGCATTTTGAGTGGTATTGGCGTGTTTAAGGGTCATTTAGACCCTTCAATTAGGGGACTCCCAAGTAACCGGAAACTACACATCCAGCAATATCTTGGTCTGTATGTCCTTTATACATGGACTTGCTAGGATAAGAAGACAGAATGACCACAGTAGCAGCTGAGAGTTCAAGTGCAGGACACTGCTAAAATAAAACTGGCCTCTACCTCATTGTCCATTCAACAGAGAATAACTGCTGTTAATAAACTGCTTTCCACAGCTATTAATAGACAAGGTCCCTCAATGTCATGGCTATGTGTCATCCATCACTGACCGCAGGAATATTATATGAGTCTGCCTAAACCCCGGCCAATCTATACTCTGTCACAGAGATCATTATGAGGCTTTATTACAATAATATACATTAATTTCCAATCTTCAGAGCTGATGAGTGATGCAGTGGTTAAGGATTCTGTGCCAGCAGAAATAAATAAATAAATAGATGGTTCAGATTTAATTAGATTTTATGGCCAATTTTTGCATCCCGGTGTCACATCTTATTGTATAATCCACAAATAGTTTATTCTCTGAAAAGCAATATTGGTTAAGAATTACTAATTTATATAAGGAAGAGGGGTTTCTTTATTTTGGAATTATACAGAGTGGTAATTGGAATATTTTGCAACATGCTGTTAAATTCTATTCTGATAATGTTACAGATTTAAATACAGCAGATTTGGAAGAATACTTAAAAACATATTAATGGGAGAAGGACAACTCAAAATCACAATATTTTGAAGCCACTTGGGACTTAAACTATCCTATTTACATTCCAAATAAAAGGAGTAGAAAGGAGAACGGGGGAAGAAGAAAGGAGGAGAACTGGGGGGGGCATAGGAAGAAGAAAGTGGGAGAGGGAAACGTGGCAAGTAGAAAGGAGGGGATGGGGGAGAGGGGAACTTGGGAAGAGAGTGGAAGGGAGAGAGAGGAAAGCAGGACGAGAAAGGAAGGGGGAGAGGGGGAAGTGGAAAGAAGAAATGAGGAGAAAGGGGGATAGGAAAATGTGGTAACAGAAAGGAAGTGGGAGAGAGGAACGAAGGAAGAGAAAGGAAGGGAAGAGAGGAATACAGGAAGAGAAAGGAACGGGGAGAGGGGAACGCAGGAAGAGAAAGGAAGGGGAAGAGTAAAACGCAGGAAGAGAAAGGAAGTGGGAGAGAGAAATGCAGGAAGAGAAAGGAAGGGAAGAGAGGAATGCAGGAAGAGAAAGGAAGGGGGAGAGGGGAACGCAGGAAGAGAAAGGAAGAGGGAGAGGGGAACGCAGGAAGAGAAAGGAAGTGGGAGAGAGAAATGCAGGAAGAGAAAGGAAGGGAAGAGAGGAATGCAGGAAGAGAAAGGAAGTGGGAGAGAGAAATGCAGGAAGAGAAAGGAAGTGGAAGAGAGAAATGCAGGAAGAGAAAGGAAGGGAAGAGAGGGATGCAGGAAGAGAAAGGAAGGGAAGAGAGGGATGCAGGAAGAGAAAGAAAGGGGAGAGGGGAACACAGGAAGAGAAAGGAAGAGGGAGAGAGGAACGTGAGAAGAGAAAGGAAGGGGGAGATGAATGCAGGAAGAGAAAGGAAGGGGAGAGGGGAACGCAGGAAGAGAAAGGAAGGGAAGAGAGGAACGCAGGAAGAGAAAGGAAGCGGGAGAGAGAAATGCAGGAAGAGAAAGGAAGTGGAAGAGAGAAATGCAGGAAGAGAAAGGAAGGGAAGAGAGGGATGTAGGAAGAGAAAGAAAGGGGAGAGGAGAACGCAGGAAGAGAAAGGAAGGGGGAGAGGGAAACGCAGGAAGAGAAAGGAAGTAGGAGAGAGAAATGCAGGAAGAGAAAGGAAGGGGGAAATGAATGCAGGAAGAGAAAGGAAGGGGAGGGGGGAACACAGGAAGAGAAAGGAAGGGGGAGAGGGAAACGCAGGAAGAGAAAGGAAGTGGGAGAGAGAAATGCAGGAAGAGAAAGGAAGGGGGAGATGAATGCAGGAAGAGAAAGGAAGGGGAGAGGGGAACGCAGGAAGAGAAAGGAAGGGGGAGAGAGAAATGCAGGAAGAGAAAGGAAGGGGGAGATGAATGCAGGAAGAGAAAGGAAGGGGAGAGGGGAACGCAGGAAGAGAAAGGAAGAGGGAGAGAGGAACGTGAGAAGAGAAAGGAAGGGGGAGATGAATGCAGGAAGAGAAAGGAAGGGGAGAGGGGAACGCAGGAAGAGAAAGGAAGGGAAGAGAGGAACGCAGGAAGAGAAAGGAAGCGGGAGAGAGAAATGCAGGAAGAGAAAGGAAGTGGAAGAGAGAAATGCAGGAAGAGAAAGGAAGGGAAGAGAGGGATGTAGGAAGAGAAAGAAAGGGGAGAGGAGAACGCAGGAAGAGAAAGGAAGTAGGAGAGAGAAATGCAGGAAGAGAAAGGAAGGGGGAAATGAATGCAGGAAGAGAAAGGAAGGGGAGAGGGGAACACAGGAAGAGAAAGGAAGGGGGAGAGGGAAACGCAGGAAGAGAAAGGAAGTGGGAGAGAGAAATGCAGGAAGAGAAAGGAAGGGGGAGATGAATGCAGGAAGAGAAAGGAAGGGGAGAGGGGAACGCAGGAAGAGAAAGGAAGGGGGAGAGAGAAATGCAGGAAGAGAAAGGAAGGGGGAGATGAATGCAGGAAGAGAAAGGAAGGGGAGAGGGGAACGCAGGAAGAGAAAGGAAGGGAAGAGAAGAACGCAGGAAGAGAAAGGAAGTGGGAGAAAGAAATGCAGGAAGAAAAAGGAAGGGGGAGATGAATGCAGGAAGAGAAAGGAAGTGGGAGAGAGGAATGCAGGAAGAGAAAGGTAGAGGGAGAGAGGAAAACAGGAAAAGAAAGGAAGGGGGAGAGGGGAACGCAGGAAGAGAAAGGAAGGGGGAGAGGGGAACGAAGGGAGAGAAAGGAAGTGGGAGATGAATGCAGGAAGAGAAAGGAAGTGGGAGAGAGGAATGCAGGAAGAGTAAGAGGGAATCTTGAACAGATAATGATTGGGTTGTGGAAGAGAAATAAGTGTGTGTGGGAGACAAAGGTGAGGTATGTGGATGAGGAGAGGCATAGGGACATGTGAGAGAGAAAGGAGAGATAGGAGAGATAGTGTAGGAGAGAGGGGATATATATACACAAGCACACGCACAGTATGTCAGTTGGACACTTACCAACAGAAAAGGATTTGAAAAGAAATAGCAAAGCTGGAGAGGTTCTGTCACTAACAGAGCAGTTCATCCAAGGAACAGCCTCCCAGCAACAGCGATTAGTACACACAGAAACAATCCAAAGCTGTGCTCAGGGTTAAACCAAATAAATTCTAAATTTGCTGTGCCCAGCATCTCACCCGCAGTCTGTTTATTGCTTGCAGAGCGATTCCACTACAGTCTTCTGTTATGCAACAAACTTAATTATGCACTGAAACCCATTAAGATGATTCATCAAAGGAAACATGAAATTGAATAATGAAAAAGCCCTGTTACCAAAACCTCTTAATGCACGAGGTGCGTACAAATACCTCCATTTTTGTTTTGCCTGAGAGATTTGTGTATTATAAAACGTTTAACCTTTTCACAGCTGGCTCCGGATAGGAAAACAAAATTTAATCTCCAGCAAAATGTGTATTTTACTCCTAATATATTGGACATAAAATGCTGGGTTGGTCCTGACTTCAGGTAAGCAGCCAAGAAGCATGGAGACCAAGCAAAGGGAACAAAGAGGGGCCACAGTGTCTTTACTAAAAGTATATTTAGACCTGTACCTTAAACAAATGCATATACTGTATATGCATATATATAGGATTTTTAAACAGATTATATATATATATATATATATATATATATATATATATATATTGAGACAGAGAGAGAGAGCCACAAACTATGCCCGCAAGTCGATCGCTCTAGGCCGTATGTCTGTGGGTGCTCCCGTTCGTCTACGATTGTGATGCTATTCAATTGCTCAAGCCTGCAAGCCGAAACCGTAAACCATGCACTGGTTCGTAACAGTTCGGGGCGGGAACATGATCAATTAAAGGTATATGCAAGTGAGGTGGGTTATGAATGCATCCTGTTGAGTGCATCATAACCCACCTAGCAAAAAATGTTTGCATGAAAAAATGCAAACATTTTTTGCAAAAAAACAAAAATATGCTGGGGTTAATGTAGATACCGCCAGCAATGGCACTGTACTTCATAAAAAACATGTGCCCAATATAAAAGCTGCTGATTGGCTAAATATATGTGATCAGACTTGCAAACCCGCAAAATAAAGAATTATGAAAATGAATGCCAATACTGTTCTAGTCCATATGGGTGGCCTGATATGTATTAGCTCATGGATACTCAAGATTGATTTAGCCCCGAAATGAAACATAAAAATACATTTAATTTCCTGCCGATTTGCGAGCTTGAGACTGTTGTGCAATTAATTCTTTCCCCATTATTTACAGTGTAGTATTGATTTTTTATTTGATTTTACAGTGAAAAAAGAGAAATGCAAGAACAAAAGGTTTTGACTTGAAGTTGGAAGGTAGAAGACTAATGGGTGCAAAAGTAATATACAGAAAGATTAGTACATAAGTGGAACTGATATGGTCCAACATAGTTCATAAATTTAAGTAAGGCTGGGATAGGCATTTTACATCTCAGACTTAATTAAGTCAATATATTGTGCTGGTAGAATGGGAAGAATAAATGGGACTATTTGGTTCTTGTTGTTTAGTCGTGTCCAACCATCCATGACCCTATAGACTGCAGCACGCCAGGCACATCTTGCATCTAATAGTGCTTATCAAAGATTTTCTGGCAAAGATACAGGAGTGGGTTGCCAGTTCCTTCTCCAGTGGACCGCAATTTGTCTCACCTACCTGGTATGATTTGCCCATCTTGGGTGACATCTTGGTATAGCTTACAGCTTCATTGAGGTATGCAAGCCCCTTCACCACAACAAGGTAGCAATCCAGAAGGTGATTTGGTTCTTACCTTTCATCAAATCTTTGTTTATATATTCACCTTAATACAGATACACAAAGACTCAAGATGTGTATAGCTACTGTTAGAGACACATTATTATATAGGTCTTATTACAACATCTCTCTCCTGATCTTGATGCATTCCTATGGTACTTTACTTGGGCTGATCCCACCACAACCACTGGAGGGCTATTTATCTTGTATCTATATTGTTACATAGACAAAAAAAGATGCATGTGTTATATACTGTAAAGTGTTATCATACAAAATTGCCATACAAAACTTTACACAAGAACACAATTTTTAAATTTTTGAATTGATGTATTTGCTTTATTTTTGTTTTCTGTATCTTAAAAATATAGCACCTCTACAGTTTCACATGTAAAAATAATACTTGACATAAAACTTGGCATTTCCAAATTTCCTGAATTATTAATCTTTTGCATTCTTTAGGCAAAAAGTATATATGCAGCATATTTCATAAAACATATTATTTTTATTAATATCTAAAGATCCCTTTAATTATTATGTTTACCCCCCAGGGGTGTCTACCACATCTGGACCTGATCCCCCCAATCAGCATGCAGCATTAGGGGACCAATTTTAACCCATCATTCAATAGGAGAGCAGTAATATCTGCCCCCAAGTCATTGCTAGGATATGATCCTCCCTTTTGATTCATGTCTCTGCTGTGTGCTTTGCTGCTGCCATAGCACCTACATATACTATACTACATATCCCAGGCTGATTTGCAGCACAAGCAGGAACACCAGAGTTTGATTCAAATGTTTCAGCTGACCTCTGCTTTCTCCTGAATGGCCAAAACAAAAGACTCATTTTCTGCTAATCTAATCTTGGTGTGGAGGGGGTGTTAACCCTAATTTCCAACTGTCAGAAATTACAAGACATTTTGCAAACTTCAAGGTAAGTGTTTATATTTTTTGGTGGGTATGTTTTCATGCAATCTTTTTTTCATACACTAACGATTCTCCTCTACCAAATGCATTCATAGTCCAGGAAACTTAGATATACCTTTAACCGCATTGAAATTCCAAGCAACCAAAGCAGGCATTGCCTTTTCCTGGATTTCCAACTTAAAATGGGCACAATATTCAAGGCTTGTCCAGGGCACTAAATTGGCTTGAACCAGCCATGCTCAAAGCCACACACATTACAGACAAATGTCCTCACCCGTTGCCTCTGATACAGCGCTGTTTGCTGCCTGGGCAAGTATTTCAGTTAAGTCATGCTGTATTGTGCATGACACCATGAGCCTCATTCAATTGAGCAATTGTAAGTTACAGTAGCCCGTAATGGAGCCCGTAAGCTAATTTGCTATTCTTTTTGCAAGCTGCAAATGGTCTATGGGTTACGGGATTGAAATCCTTGCGGTTGTGACAACCGTAATTTACGCCCCATCTAAGCCTTTAATCTTTTACTTCCGCAAGAGTTATGATTGCTAAAATTGCAAATCGATATTCAATTGCTTCAATTCAGCAAGCCTGCAAATGTTTTCACACCCGTAAATGGCAAATGTAGGAGAAAATCCTGCGACTACTAGAGAGGACTCACAAAAGGGTTAAAGATATGTCCGTAGCATTGTAAATGCAAGTAAAAAATCAATACTATACTTTAAAATACAGGGAATGTGATGAAAAATATTAGAATTAATTGCACAACAGTCCCAAGCTTGAAAATCGACAATCAATAAGTTAATACATATCAGGCCACCCACATGGAATAGAACAATATCGGCATTTGTTTTTATTATTTTGTATTTTGCGATTTTGTGAGTCTGATCACATATTGGACCTCTAAAGTCTAATTTATTGACATTTAATCTCCATGTTTTACTGATGTCATGATGACGGTCTAATTTTCTATTGGCTGTTTCTAAATGGGTAGTTACAACATTGCAAAATTGATAATGTTCCAGCCCTGAACTGCTATGTACCAGTGCATGGTTTACGGGTTCGGCTTTTGGCCCGTAACTTGCGGTCTTGATCAACTGAATAGCACCGTAATTGTAGCAGACCGCGAGCCTGCAGCAGGCCCGCAGACATATGGCCTGTATACTGCGAGATGCTGCCTTCTAATTGAATGAGGATCTATCAGACCTATTAAATTTGAAAGCCCATAGAGGCATCGGCACACCCGCAAAGACTGCTTGAAATACTACTGCATTACAGAGATATTACACCATTCTTGATCATGTTGGATGTGCGGCCGTGACCATGATCAATTAGTCAAATCCATAATTACAGGTTTAGATGGAGCCAATGGCAAAAGAGAACGTCATCATAACGTCACTGAAAAATGGAGGTTAGATTTCAAAGCCTTACGGGCTTCAATTACAAGTTTCAATTGGACCTGCATTCCAGAGATAATGCAATATTAATAAATCAGTAAATATGATATTCTAGTCCATGCGAGTTCCATTATTTGTATTAACACATTGATTGCCAGGATCAATAAAACACAGAAATTGAACGTAAAATAATGTATTTTATATTGTAGATTTGCGAGCTGGAGAATGTTGTGCTATTACTTTGAATACCTAACATCACTTTCCCGTTAATTATGAGTACAGTAGGGTGTGTTTAATTGCATTTACAGTGCTACAGATAGGACTTTAACCCCCTTGCGGGTCCTCTCTAGTTCCTGTTGGCTTTTTGGCTCCATTTACGGGTTAGAACGCCAGTTGATTTGTAACAATTTAATAGCGGGATAGAACGTAACAGTTACGGGCTTGACAGAACAAAGGATTTGCGACTGCGAAGTTCAATTTTCAACATCCCGTAGGGTTTTTTCGCCCTTACCTGAAATGCGTTGGCGGGTTGCTTTACTGGGCCAATTTAATAGCCGCTAGTCTTACGGGCTACGTTACGGGCTACGGTTTTACACGTTCAGGGAATTTAATAGGGCTGTAAATCTCTATTCAGTAATCTGAATAATAACAGCTCCGGTCTTGTTCTTGTTGTTCTCCTGTCCAGCAGACAATGCCTTAAGGGGCTTATTATCGGTGTCCAGCTGCTGAATTAGGTCAGCAAAAATCAGAGCTAAGAAATTGTAAGAGGTGAGAAACAGTGGACTATGCCAGGTTTAATGAGCACACAGCCGGCTATCATACAAGGAGGCCTAATATACAGTCTCCGAACACTGCAATACACACATGAGTACTCAGATACACACTATGTCTTACACATTGATATACAAAGATACTGTCTGATAGACTGCTACAACAAAATAGTCACCAAAAATAAAATGTTTATCACATTGACACACTGATTTATACAGACACCCTAATACACAGATAAGCGCACTATTAAAAAGACACAATATACCGGTATACACAAATATTGCATATATTATTATTTAATTATTCTGTAAATACAATGATACATTGGCACACACAATATATATACTGCTATACATATACACAAACATTGCATATACTATTATACAGCTACACATTGTGATTACATACATTAGACACGCAAAAGAATAAATTATACATGCACTACTCTTTAATAATAGATGTTACATAGTTACTTAGGGCCTCATTCTATTATCGGCCGTTATTCGGCCGCAAAGCTGCGATTCCTTGCGGGGCTCCGGTTACCTTGCAATTCAATTATACGGCGCTGCAAGGCTATCCCCTTACAGCCGGCCGTATATCTTGTAATCAGCCGTAAGCTCAGAAATCTTTAAATGCAAAAATAAATTCAAGACGGCACTGTAAAGCTCTGTAAATGCTAGGGATCATATTGGGGAACATGAGGATTAATAGCAACCCCCTCTCAAGCTTGCACATCAGCCCAAATCCGAGATTACATGAACTGTTTATTTTCCGGCCGCAGCGGGCGGGTCTGAGGTGCTCCAAGCCCTCTGGACTTTTTACATGCATATGTGACATAAATTAAAAACAAATGTATTTATGGATTTGAGTGTAGGGGAATGTTGTGCTATGAATGCTAACACCTACAATCACTTTATAGTCTCCTCAGAGTGCAGGATGGCTTTATTATGGATTTATTATGTGCTTAATTGTGTGCCTGACCTTTTTGCTGCAAGTAAGCTGCGGCTCGGTTTTAGCCTTGCAGAGAGGGTTCCCGGAGCAATTGAATAGCCACCGGGATTTTCTTACAGCCGCAAGGGATATCTAGGCGCCGGCCGCAATCCCCGGCTGGAAGGGAATAGAATAGGCAAATAGCCTGCGGCCGGTCCTTGCGGCCCCGCATCTCCTACGGCCGATAATAGAATGAGGCCCATAGTATTTAAGGTTGAAAAAAGACTTTCAGTCCATCAAGTTCAACCTTTTAAGATCTCCTCTGATCTGCAATATGCGGAATAACTATTAAGTAATTAGTTGTATAAAAAAAAATCAATTCCCTACTGATCCCAGACACCGGCGACCGGACTTCTCCCTGGATCAATGCTGCCTCTCTAATTATCTATGATAACCCTGAATTCCGTTTTAATTAGAAATAAATCCGCTGTCACCACCTCCACTGGTAGAGAATTCCACCCCACTTAGTGTGAAGAACCCTTTTCTTTCTTTAAGGTGGAATATTTTTACTTCTAACCTCAAGGGATGTCCTCTTGTCAGTTGAAAACCTCTTGGCACAAAAAGCTCCCTTGACAAATCTTTATACTGTCCCTGGATATATTTATATAAGGTAATCATATCTCCTCTTAGACGCCTTTTTTCTAGAGAAAATATGTTTAATTTTGGTTAGTCTTTCTTCATAACTTAGCCCCTCCATTCCCCTTATTAGTTTTGTTGCACTCCTCTAAAATGTCCTTTTTATGAAGTGGTGCCCAAAATTGCACTCCATATTCCAAATTAGGGCGTACTAGAGATTTGTATATGTGTGCTTCCTGTCATATGAAATATAATATTATATATTATAATACATTTTGACAATATACTTACCATGGGTGTCTGTCTAATGGAGGGTGGTCTCATCACTGCATATTATCAGGGCACTCTCAGCCACCACTGGATATCTACCTATAGCAGTGGTTTTATATACAATAATCAATTAACAGAAAAGGGCCAGCATTTTTGGTGTAATAATCTGCGGCCTAATTAGATTTTTTGAGGCACCTGTGTTCAGATATCCACAAACCCTGGCCTGTTGGTGTGCTCCCAACTGCACATTTTCAGGACAGACTCAGGCCCTACTAGTATCCATATATTGTAGAGTGACCTAAAAGTGATATTAAAATAAGCCTATAAATCCCAAAATCGTAGGTAGAGAGGGTAGTGAGTGCCTTGATGTGCAGCACACTTCAGCTAATCCGAGAAAAACTTTGCATGAAGTACTTTGTAATCCATAGGCTGTAGAAGCGTTTATCCCATTCTAAAGTGCAACATGGTCCCCCCACAAGCAGATACAGGTAGGCACCTGCTTACTTTGCCTAATAATAAATTTGACCCTGGGGTTAAAGATGGAAAGATATTGAAAGTTTTACTGTAGTTTGGATAGATTGTTGCAAACAAAAAAATATATGTTACAAATTCTGTTAAACATGTACATGTGGTATTTACTGTTAACAAGATCAATCTTTTGCTCACCATACTAATGTAAGAAATTAAAATTGAAACAATGTCTGTAGATAAGTCTCCTAAATCGTACATAATCAATCCTATCCATCAAAACTGTGTAATACGGGGAGCAAATGCTAAAAGGAACCATTGTATTGGATTAAAGTGCAAAAATATATTGTAGACTAATTTGCATGTCCATACCCAGCTCCGCAGAGTGCAGTGCAATAAATATATTTCTCCCAATTTTGAAAAGAAAATAAGTGTATACTATTTATTTACTACTAGGAAATTATCAAAACATGATAGGAGTAACATTGTAAGCCTGGCAATGCTGTTTGCCACACAATGCAATGTTATGGACCCTCTGAGCACCTTTGGCGCTCATCGCGTGGTTTGCAATGAGCCGCAACTTTCCTGATTTGCAATGATCACCTTCTGCGCTCCTTGCGAGCCACACGATGAGTGCCTTTGGTGCTCATCGGATAGCTCACAATGAGCTCCTTTAGCGCTCATTGCAGGCCTCTCACCTTGTGTACTTTATAGGCGTCGAGCTTGAGTGTTACTGTGTTAGGTTGTGTTACTGCCTTGGGTTAAGTGTTAGTGGCTTGGATTAAGTGTTACTGGCTTGCATTAAGTGTTACTGCTTAGGGCTATTTTTACGTCCTTCTGCCTCATTTTTGTGGCATTTTTCGGCAGACATTTTTTTCTCGCTTAGGCGATTTTCGATCCTAAAAAAATGGCAAATATGCCTCAAATTAACTTGCAATCTCACTCACAGGCTCCCTGGCTCTCCCACTGTGCTGTGTGTGAGTGTGTAAGTGAATTTGAGGCATACTTGTGTTTTTTTGGTGGTCTTTCCAGTTCTGTGGTTCGGGCGTTAAAGTTTTAATTTTTTAACTCGCACAGTCCATCTACGTGCTTTGGTTCTAACTCGTACAGGCCTCTCAGTCCTGTGCGTCAAACGGCTCACCTCGCTTCACGAGGCTCGCAGTTGCGTTCCTCGCTGTGCGACGGCCGCAAATCATGACCAACACGGCAAACGTCACCAACCTTCGTAGATCCCCAACTGTTATTTACTATATATGTATACAGTGCTGGATCTACCTTTTTGGAACAAATGGGCAGTAAAATGAAGGAGACCCTGTGAATGCGTGTGCAAGGTATGCGCCCACCAATTTTTCAATTTTCTGTGCGTGTATATTGCTCTCTTGCTGTGTTAACAAATCACAGACATGTCTGCCATTTTTACATTTAACATCGCTACTCATACACACACAGAGATATTACTTGTTTATTAAATACATTTGATTATGGGCCATATTATTTATATATTTTTATTGTAGGGCAGCAAGCATAATTACACAAACACATATCACGATCACTTGTTTTGCCAACAAAAACTGAATAATTATGAGAATTAAAGGGACACTGCCCAATGAGAACAGAATTTGTCTGGAAAAATGTAGTCCAACTAAGAGCATAAGTGATTAGGAAAAAGTAATACAACTAGTTTGTAAATAGATTAAATATTTTTTTAATATGATATGTATATATATATATATATATATATATATATATATATATATACAGTTGCAAGCAAAAGTATGTGAACCCTTTGGAATGATATGGATTTCTGCACAAATTGGTCAAAAAATGTAATCTGATCTTCATCTAAGTCACAACAATAGACAATCACAGTCTGCTTAAACAAATAACACACAAAGTATTAAATGTTACCATGTTGTTATTGAACACACCATGTAAACATTCACAGTGCAAGTAGAAAAAGTATGTGAACCCTTGGATTTAATAACTGGTTGAACCTCCTTTGGCAGCAATAACTACAACCAAACGTTTCCTGTAGTTGCAGATCAGATGTGCACAACGGTCAGGAGTAATTCTTGACCATTTCTCTTTACAGAACTGTTTCAGTTCAGCAATATTCTTGGGATGTCTGGTGTGAATCGCTTTCTTGAGGTCATGCCACAACATCTCATTCGGGTTGAGGTCAGGACTCTGACTGGGCCACTTCAGAAGGTGTATTTTCTTCTGTTTAACCCATTCTGTTGTTGATTTACTTCTATGCTTTGGGTTGTTGTCCTGTTGTAACACCCATCTTCTGTTGAGCTTCAGTTGGTGGACAGATGGCCTTAAGTTCTCCTGCAAAATGTCTTCATAAACGTGGGAATTCATTTTTCCTTCGATGATAGCAATCCGTCCAGGCCCTGACGCAGCAAAGCAGCCCCAAACCATGATGTCCCCACCACCGTACTTCACAGTTGGGATGAGGTTTTGATGTTGGTGTGCTGTGCCTCTTTTTCTCCACACATAGTGTTGTGTGTTTCTTCCAAACAACTCAACTTTAGTTTCATCTGTCCACAGAATATTTTGGCAGTACTGCTGTGGAACATCCAGGTGCTCTTGTGCAAACTGTAAACGTGCAGCACTGTTTTGCTTGGATAGCAGTGGCTTCCTCTGTGGTATCCTCCGATGAAATCCATTCTTGTTTAGTGTTTTACATATCGTAGATTCGCTAACAGGGATGTTAGCATATGCCAGAGACTTTTGTAAGTCTTTAGCTGGCACTCTAGGATTCTTCTTCACCTCATTGAGCAGTCTGCGCTGTGCTCTTGCAGTCATCTTTACAGGACGGCCACTCCTAGGGAGAGTAGCAGCAGTGCTGAACTTTCTCCATTTATAGACAATTTGTCTTACCGTGGACTGATGAACAGCAAGGCTTTTGGAGATACTTTTATAACCCTTTCCAGCTTTATGCAAGTCAACAATTCTTAATCGTAGGTCTTCTGAGAGCTCTTTTGTGTGAGGCATCATTTACATCAGGCAATGCTTCTTGTGAAAAGAAAACCCAGAACTGGTGTGTGTTTTTTAAAAGACAGGGCAGCTGTAACCAACACCTCCAATCTCATCTCATTGATTGGACTCCAGTTGGCTGACACCTCACTCCAATTAGCTTTTGGAGATGTCATTAGTCTAGGGGTTCACATACTTTTTCCACCTGCACTTTGAATGTTTACATGGTGTGTTCAATAACAACATGGTAACATTTAATTCTTTGTGTGTTATTAGTTTAAGCAGAGTGTGATTGTCTATTGTTGTGACTTAGATGAAGATCAGATCACATTTTATGACCAATTTGTGCAGAAATCCATATAATTCCAAAGGGTTCACATACTTTTGCTTGCAACTGTATATATATATATATATATATCACATATATAGTTGTGAGCATGCGAGTTGTTGCTAATGCTTACGGGCTCGCATAGCGAGCCCGCGGCCCTCGCGAAGCGAGCTTGCGGCCCTCGCAAAATTTACGAGGGTCGCAGTTGCTGGCAATGAGCGCCGAAGGCGCTCCTTGCCAGCAACTGTGACCCTCTCAAAATTTACATTGTAACGCAAACAAAATACGAGACACGTTACGACCCATTACGACCTCGCAAAAATCGTCCGCAACGAATACAACAAATACACACAACAAATGCATAAAAAGCTTACTTACAGAAAGAGGGAGCATCCTGGACCTCGAAAACTAAAGTTACAACTCAATTTAAGTCAAATTAAAAGAGTTTAGACACTAAAAAATTCTCTAAGTGAGAGAAAAAATGGCCGCCGAAAAAAATGAAAACGAGGCTACAGCAGTCTAAAGACGCAAAACACCACCAAACACCTACGAGATTAGAAAACAAGGACGCAACCCGCGCAACACCAAAAACATTACAAACACAACAAATACAAACAACAATTACATAAAAAGGTTACTCACAGCAAGGGGGGCACCGAGGACCTCTGCAAGTGAAGTTACACCTCCATTTAACCACAAATTTCGTAGTTTAGAGACCTGAAACTCACCTATGCGAGAGAAAAAATGTCCGCGGAACAAAACGAAAACGAGGCTAAAGGTCCCTAAACACGCAAAACACTACCATAAACACGCAAATCACCACCAAACAGCTACGGATATTCCGAAAAACTCGCACAACATAGAAAACGAATATTCCGAAAAAGTTGCACGACATAGAAAACGAACGACGCTACATCAGCCACATTATATACACCAAACACCCTTAGCTCACTTACAATTTCCTTGCCGTCATTTTTTTATGGGCAATTCGCTAGTATATATATATATATATATATATATATATACCATACATAACATTCTAAAGTCTTTCACCCTCCCAGTATAACATTTCACCAGCCGCCACTGGGTTTCCTACATATACTGTAAATATCATCATATTCAGTCAGGATCACTTTTACTCATACAATCTAAACATATTAGACCAGGGCCTCTTACTATTATATTAGCATTCACTAAGGGCCCACTATAATTATAATGGCACCCTGTCCTTTGCGAGCAGGACAATTGCGTGGCAACAACATCGCAACGCCATTTTGAGAGCTGTTGAAAAAAGGCTGACAAATGAGAGCCGTTAAAAGCATGCAAGCTTCTAATGTCTGAGTACTCTAACTCTTTGAACCCCCTAACTCTAAGACTCCTAAGCCTAACCCTAAGACCTCTTAGCCTAACGCTAACCCTAAAACCTCTAAACCTAACCCTTACCCTAAGACCCCTAGGCCTAACCCCAACCCTAAAACCTCTAAGCCTAACCCTAAAACCTCTAAGCCTAACCCTAAGACCCCTAAGCCTAACCCTAACCTTAAAACCTCTAAGCCTAACCCTAAGACCCCTACACCTATCTCTAACCCTAAACCCTCTAAGCCTAACCCTAACTCTAAACCCCTAAGACTAACCCTAAAACCTCTAAGCCTAACACCCCTAAGCCCAACTTACCTGCAGTCTGGCGCACAGTTGTTGGGTGCGCTATTGTCTGGCACGCAGTTGTCGGTGTGCTCATTTGTTGGCGTGCTGATGACGGCTCTCTTTTGTCCCGCGTGCAAAGGATGTGCCACCAATTATAATACAAATATATACATAATCAGCTAGGGTCTTCTACATTGAAATAAGTATACACATATTCAGCCATGGTCCTGTGCAATCAAATAAATATGTACATATTTACATATTAAGGTCCCCTCTAATACCATATATGTACACACATTCAGCCATGGTCCTGTGCGATACATATTTAGGTCCCCTCTAATACTATATACCTGTATGTACACATATACAGCCAGGGTCTCCTATAATCATATTAATGTATAAATATTCAGAGAGGGTTCCCTGGAATATCATAGTAATACAGTATATACATATTTAGTCAGTTTCTCATAGAAACAAACACATATTCAGCCAACCTCATCTCAGTTGTCAATTATTATATTAATGTATACATACTTAGGTTCAACTATAATCATATAAATGTATTCATATTCAGCCATATTCACCTATAATTCTAAACACATACATGTTTAATCAGAGTCATCTATAATCATAATTCCTCCATTATTATTTTCTAAATATATATTCAGCCAGGGCTCCCTAAAATCAAATATATATATTCACCCAGGTTCAACCATTATTATTATAATTATTATCCTTTATCTATAACGCGCCAACATATTCAGCAGCGCAATACAGGGGTTAGGTACAAGTATAAACAATACCCCACAATGAAAATAATAGAAGACCTGGTTATTGAGCTTTCAATCTGATATACACTGTGCAGGTACAGGAGAGTGAGAGATGCAAAGTGAATGAAGAGGCTAAAGATGATAGGCTTTTTTGAATAAATGAGTTTTTAAAGAAATTTTGAAGGATCTGAAGCAGGAAGATAGTCTGGTGGTGCGAGGTAAAGAGTTCCAAAGAATAGGGGCAGCACGTGAAAAGTCTTAAGGACGGGAGTGAGAGGAGGTGTTGACAGAGGAGAAGAGAAGAAGGTCATTAGCAGAGCGAAGAGGGTGGGTGGGAGTGTATTTTGGGATGAGAGCAGAGATGTAGGAGGGTGCACTATTGTGGAGGGCTTTATATGTTAGGGTCATGATTTTGAATTGTATTCTAGATGCTATGGGAAGCCAGTGGAGTGCCTGACAGAGAGGTGCTGCAGACACTGATCGTTTAGTATGGTAGATGAGTCTAGCGGATGCATTCAAAATGGATTGGAGTGGAGACAGACGGGTGATAGGAAGGCCAGCAAAAAGAGTGTTGCAGTAATCGAGGCGAGATATGATGAGAGCGTGAATAAGAATTTTAGTTGTGCCTTGTGTAAGGTAGTGGCGTATTTTGGATATGTTTTTTAGGTGAAAGTGACAAGATTTTGTGAGTGATTGGATGTGGGGATTGAAAGAGAGGGAAGGGTCCAGTAGGACCCCAAGACAGCGGGCCTGAGAGGTGGGAGTGATGATGGCATTGTCAACAGTGAGAGATATTTGTGGAGTGAAAGCTGTAGTAGAGGGTGGAAAGATAAGGAGCTCTGTCTTAGACATGTTGAGTTTGAGTTGACGGGCAGACATCCATGAGGATATGCTCGAGAGGCAATTGGCAATATGAGCTAGCAGAGAGGGGGATAGTTCAGGTGCAGATATGTAGATTTGGGTGTCATCAGCATATAGATGATACTGAAATCCAAAAGATCGTATAAGGGCACCAAGGGAGGATGTATAGATGGAGAAAAGGAGGGGGCCTAGGACTGAGCCTTGGGGTACACCGACAGTTAGAGGGCGAGGAGATGAAGTGGTGCCAGAGAAGGAGACACTAAATGTTCAATTTTCTAGATAAGATATGAACCAAGAGAGAGCAGTGTCACAGATGCCAAGAGAGTGGAGAATATGGACAAGAAGAGGATGATCAACTGTGTCAAAGGCAGCAGAGAGATCCAGGAGAATTAGGATAGAAAAATGACCCTTTGATTTGGCGTTGAGCAGGTCATTAGTAACTTTTGTGAGAGCTGTCTCTGTAGAGTGTTGGGGCCGGAAGCCAGACTGGAAGGGATCAAGGAGGGAGTTGGAGGAAATGAATTGTGTAAGGTGAGTGTAGACGACACGCTCAAGTAGTTTAAAAGCCAAGGGAAGTAGAGAGATAGGGCGGTAATTAGATGGAGAAGCTGGATCAGATGTGGGTTTCTTAAGAATGGGTGTAATTGTGGCTTGTTTCAAAGGTGATGGAAACTTGCCAGTGTCTAAGGAAAGGTTGAATAGATGTGTAAAAGCTGGGATAAGTGTGGTAGAGAGGGGGGGATCAGCTGTGATGGAATAGGATCATGTGGACAAGTTGTGAGACGAGAGGTCGATAGAAGGTTAGCAACTTCATCCTCAGTTACAGGGTTAAAGGAGTTTATAGTGGCTATAGGTTTGGGAAAGGATGAAGGCAGACTGCTGTTTGTTTTTTGAGGAGAAGGTGTGATATGGCCGCGTTGAGAGGAGAGTTAATTATGAATATTTTGAATTTTACTATTAAAGTATCTAGCAAAATCTTCAGCTGTAAGAGAGGAAGGGACAGGAGGTGGGGGAGAGCAGAGGAGAGTGTTAAAAGTGGAGAACAATTGTTTGTGGTTGGAGGCCAAATTTGATATTAATGATGAGAAGTAGCTCTGTTTGGCAAGATTGAGGGCATAGTGATAGGAGCGTAGGATAAACTTGTAATGAACGAAGTCTGATGAGGAGCGAGATTTCCTCCATAGTCGTTCAGCGCTACGGGAGCACTTCTGGATGTAGCGTGTTTGTGTAGTGTGCCATGGTTGTAGATGAGAGCGGGGGCGTCTGCCTGTGGTTATGGGGGCTAGAGAGTCCAGGGTGGAATTTAGAGTCAAATTGTGTTGTGTGGTAGCAATATCAGGGCAAGTGAGGGTAGTGAGAGGACTGAGAAGGGGTTGCAGTAAATTGGAAAGGTGTTGTGAGTTAAGTGTCTGCAGGTTTCTGTGGGTCCTGGTAGTTGGGCGTGATAAAGGGTAGAGATTAGAAGGGATAATGAGGCTGTAGGTTAGGAGATGGTGGTCAGAAAGAGGGAGTGGGGAGATTGTAAGATTGTAGATAGAGCAGTGATTAGAGAAAATTAGGTCCAGGGAGTGTCCATTCTGGTGGGTAGGGGATTCTATCCACTGTGAGAGGCCAAGGGAAGAGGTAAGTGCAAGTAGTTTTAACCATAACTATAATATAAGCACATATGCATTTAACTGCCTATTTAGCTAGGGTCACCAATAATCATAATTATTGTTGTTGTTTAGTCGTTCAAACGTGTCCGACTCTCCGTGATCCTATCGGCCGCAGCACGCCTGGTACATCTGTCAGACACTGCTTCTCTGAGCTCAATTAAGTTCATGTTCATCACTTCAATGATCTCATCTATCCATCTCCGCCTCGGTCGTACCTTCAATCTTTCCCAGCATTAGAGTATTTTCTAATGAATCCTGTCTTCTCATGATATGGCCAAAATATTTGAGCTTCCAGTGAACAGTTTTGTTTTGATTTCCTGAAGTATAGATTTATTGGATCTTCTCGCAGTCCAAGGGATTCTAAGCAGTTTTGGCCACCACCACAATTCGAAGGCATCAGTTCTATGGTGCTCAGTCTTCTTAATGGTCCAGCTCTCACATCTGTATGTTCCTACTAGGAATACCATAGTTCTAACTATGCAGAACTTTGTTGATAGTGTAATGTCTTTACTTTTCACCAACTTGTCCAGACTTGTCATGGCTTTCCTCCCCAGAAGCAAACATCTTTTAATTTCATGGCTACAGTCCCCATCTGAAGAGATCTTGGATCTAAGGAAAATAAAATCTGTCACTGCCTCCACTTTTTCCCTGTTTATTTGCCAGGAAGTGAGATTGCCGTTTGCCATGATCTTTGTCTTTTTAACATTGAGCAGCAGGCAAGCTTTTGCAATTTCTTCTTTTACCAGCATTCATATGTCCTTTAGTTCCTCCTCACTTTCAGCAATCAGAGTAAAATCATCAGTGTATCTGAGATTGTTGTTATTCCTTCCAGCAATACTGATTCCGGCTTCAGATTCATCTAGCCCTGCTTTATGCATGATGTACTCTGCATTTAAGTTGAATAAATAAGGTGACAATATACAATCTTGTCTTACACCTTAACTTTTCCAGTCTATTGGCCACTGTTGAGTTTTCCAAATTTGTTGGCATAAGGCAAGTAGCACTTTCATAGCATCTTCCTGTAAAATTTTGAATAGTTCAATTGGGATTCCATCAACTCCTGCAGCCTTGTTATTATCAAGGCATCATGGGGCCCATCTCACTTCACTCTCCAAGATGTCTGGCTCCAGCTCTTGGACAAACCATCACTGCTGTAAAGATCCTTCCTGTATAGATTTTCAGTGTAGTCCTGCCACCTCTTTTTTATCTTATCTGCTTCTGTTAAGTCCCTACCATTTTGGTCTTTTATCACATACACTTTGGCACGAAAGGTTCCTTTGAGATCCCCAATTTTCTTGAAGAGATCTCTCGACTTTCCTATTCTGTTATCTTCTTCTATCTCTTTACATCACTCATTGTAGAAAGTCTCCTTGTCTCTTCGTGCTATCCTCGGGAATTCTGCATTCAGTTGAACAAATCTTTTCCTATCACCACCACCTTTAACGTTCCTTTGTTCCTGCACTACTTCCAAAGCCTCATCAGATAGACAGTTTGCCTTCTTGCCTTCTTAGTTTTCTTTACTTTGGGGATATTCTCTGTTGCTGTTTCCTGGATAATGTTGCATACTTTGGTCCAGAGTTCTTCAGGCATTCAATCTTCCATGTCTAGTCCCTTGAATATATTCTTTACTTCCACTGCATATTCACAAATGGATATTATTTATTTTGTATCTGCTTGGTCTGATTTTCCCTCTTTTCTTTAGTTTATTTCTGAACTTTGCAATAAGAAGCTCATGGTCAGAGCAACAGTCAGCTCCAGGTCTTGTTTTTGCTGACTGTATAGAGCTCCTACATCTTTGGCTACAAAGTATATAGTCAATCTGATTTCTATATTGTCCATCTGGTGATATCCATGTATAGAGTCATCCTGGAGGTTGTTGGAAGAGGGTGTTTGCTACGACCAGAGAATTATCTTGACAGAATTCTACTAATCTCTGAACTTTGCAACCTCTGACCTGCATAATTCTGTACTCCAAGGCCAAACCTGCCAGTTATTCCAGGTATCTTTTGGTTCCCTGATTTAGCATTACAATCTCCTAGGATGACAGTGACATCTTTTCTTGGTGTTATATCTATGACATGTTGAAGATGTTCATAGAACTGGACAACTTCAGCCTCTCCAGCATCCATAGTTGGAGCATAGACTTGGATCACTGTGATTTTAAATGGCTTGCCTTGAATTCAAATTGAAATTATTCTGTCATTTATTGAGTTGTAACCGAGTACCCTTTGATTGACTATGAGGTCTACTCTATTTCTTCTGGTGGATTCTTGACCACAGTAGAGGTTTGCCTAATGGGTAATCCGGCCATGTATATATATATATATATATATATATATATATATATATATATATATATATACACTGTTAAATGGGTAAATGTTAGGTATTTTAATGTCTTCATTTAGAAATTAATTAGCTAAGAGTATCATGATTATAAAAAGTATGTCAGCATTTTTCTTATCTCACTAGAATGTTTAAGTGCGTCATCTGTAGAATGTTTATGTTTAAAACATCTGTATCCTGTGTCCTGTTTTTGCTTCAGATACTACTGAGACAATGTATCTGAAGCAAACAGGGGTTTTTAGATAAGGTTTTGCTGAGTAAACATTAAAAAAAGACAGTTGCTTGCAATTTTGTATTTAACCCTATTTCCAACTATGCTAATAAGTTGTGACGTGTTCAATGCTATATAAGAAACAGACTGTCTAAATAAAGGGAGAGATTATTCTGATGACACTCTGACTTCTGTGCATTATTTTTCTCTCATTATATCTAGGTGCCCAGATATAATTGACACACACATCAGAATACATGATTACTCACTAATCTGATCCTATCATTTTGGTCCTTCGAGCCGGAAGTTGTTTCCCTTATCATTCCTCGGACGAAGCAAAACTCCTTTTACCGTGCACGGGGAAGGGGGGGGGGGTAAGTTGCTGTGGACTTCCTTCCCTTGAGAAAGTCCTCAGGCCTGATATATACGATCAGTTGGACCACAGAGGCAAGGTGTATGTTTTTCCGGGGGATGACAAGGCACAGCTTACAACGAACTGACAGTGAGTATCTGAATTTCTGTTGCATTTTGCATTTGTGTGTATGTTCTGTAGGTCCTTACCTTACGGTGATGTTAGGTAAAAGAGTTGTACAACTAGGTTTCTAGCCTAGTAATAGGTAGAAGGGTTGTAACTTACCCATAGGGAGGTAAAAGAGTCATTATCCTGAGGAAAAGACTATAAAATAAGTTCTCCGTACGTAACAATATTGAGAATGCTTACCATGTAAAAGGGGTAAATGAGTCTGACTTTCACATGAGCTCTTGCAAGAAAATATGTATGTGTGTGCATGTTACCATTTTGTATGATTTAAATACCGGTACCGGGTGTATGTCTGTTTGTATGGGGTGTAACACGGCTCACAGTTTCTTGGTTATTATATGTACCTGTAAATATTCTGTATATTTCTGTGTCCTTATGAGTCCTTTTGTGTTGTTCTCCTAATTCTTACCTGAAACTATCCACTTTTGGTAGTGAGTGATCACGCATTACCCACCTGGTCTCCGAAGGGCTACTCCTGTGACTTGCCTGTGTTTATGGAAGACGCACAAACCAAAATTTGGGGCAGTTGAGCACTACGAGCACTGTACCCTTTTAGTAGTGAAGTTGTCACACACTACCTGAAGTCCACCGCAGGGCCAGCCAGTGACTTGCCTGTGTTTTGGTAAGACGTGCGGGTGATTTTTATAATTACCCGTAGCGGTTGAGCACTACGGGCTTAATATATCTCTTTTCTCCTTCTCTGTACCCTTTTAGTAGTGAAGTTGTCACACACAACCTGACGTCCACCGCAGGGCTAGCCAGTGACTTGCCTGTGTTTTGATAAGACGTGCGGGTGATTTTTATAATTACCCGTAGCGGTTGAGCACTACAGGTTTTTACACTCTTCCTACCCTACCCTCTGTCCTTGTAGTCTGTGAGATTTGAGGTTTTTTTGTTTGTTTTTCAGTAAACATAGAGAAAACAGAAATATATACAATTGCAATCGTAATATATAACAAATTCCTATAAGGAAATATACTCATACTGAACTAAAACTTTATTAATCAGCAAAAAAGCACATAAAAGAGAAGAAAATACTTCTTTTTTAATGGACTTTTAGCTGATTAATCAAATGTAAGTTTTAGTTCAGTCTGAGTCTATTTTCTTATAGGAATTTGTTATACACAGTTGCGTCACATTATTATGACCAAATAACCACGGTATGCAGCACGGTCAGCAGCTAGTAGTGGTAGTTAGTCAATAAGAGGTTGCTAGGTTGGCAAAGGTATCTGGAGCCATACAGACTGCGGGTGAATCTGACAGCTGCTGAAGAGTGCATGGTGGACGATCCATCTAGCAAACATGGTGATCGAGGTGGTACCACAGGTGCTTGATGGGGTTAAAGTATGGGGAATTTGGAGGCCAGGGAAGTATTTTTTAGTAGACTTCGTCATGCTCCTCCAACCACTCCCGGAAAATTCTGCCCATATGACATGTTGCATTGTCCTGCTGAAAGATCCCTTCCGCTCCAGGGAAGACATTTCTGGGTGTATTTGATCTCTAAGATACATATATAACCCAATCAGTTGAGAGTACCTTCCAGACAAATGAGTGGACCCAGGCAATGCCAAGAAAACATTCCCCAGACTATAATGTTGCCGTCACCATCTTGTGTTCTTCCAACAATGGTTGCAGAGTTTTTGTTCTCTGATGTTTTGTGCCTGACACATTAACATCCGTTCAGTCGATGGAGCAAAAAACTTGACTCATCAGAGAAGGCAACCCTTTGCCAATCAGAAGAGGTTAAATTTTGGTACTGTGATGATGAACCTTCGTCAGCATGGGTGCAGTGACCAGCCACTTGCTTCGGGGCCCCATGGGCAACAGGGATTGCTGTACTGTCATTTTAGACACACGTCTGGTATTCCCCTGGTTCACTTAGACAGTCAGTTCCTCAGATGTAGCATGTTTGTTGGCCCCCACACACCTTCACAGCCGACTCTCACCTATGACATGGCACGTGGTACTCTGCAGTTTCGAAGCACGTTTATTGTCCAGTCACTTTAACCCTAGCAGTACAAACTGCGCTATTTAAAAAATACTGCAACCATTGGCCCTAAAGCCAATGATCATCCCCTTTTCAAATATTTTACCCATGAGAGTGATGCTTGATATGTTTGCAGAACACATACGTGTCACCTTATATATCCAGAAAGCCAGATCATGGCACATGCCATATTTCATTGGCTACGTGCTGCTGACATCAAAAGTAGGTGGTGGTCATAATAATGTGCCTCAACTATTTATATTATTTATAATTATATATATAAATTATAATATAAATTACAATTTCTTATGGCTCTTGATACTAGCTTCAATGTGTTCTTTTCCCCTTCCTTTTTATAATGTATTGTGTTAATACTTGCTTCTTGACCGTTGCATCATCAATACCTATTCCCCTCAGCATGAAACCCCAGCCAGACACCAGACACAGATTGGGATTTAGGGGCCATAGCTTCATTTATTACCAATTTCTTTAACAAATTAGTTATTAATGAAATAAATGGCAAGACCCATAAACACACCCATAAACAGAAACTCAAGGGAACCGTGTGCCCTCCACCACCATTACCTGTACTGCTGCTCAAACTCCACTGTGGGCAAGCACTCCCATCATAAGCAGTACAACCAACCAGTGCGCTGAGCCAAAGACATATCCCAAAAACTAACAACAGTGAACCCTGCAAAGACCCGCGCCTAACCTGGTCCACCTAAACCAAGTAACAGTAGGCCTCTAACTTGGTGCTGCGCAATGGTGAATGGCACATCCCTAACACTTTGCTCACTATCAAATGAAGCAGTGGCTATGAATATTCCTTCAGCTTGACAAAAATTGAAGAGTCAAAGCCTTAACTCGGCCCTCCAGTAAATCACCTTGCCCTTCTAACATACAAGGCAATAGTCTTATTAAAGGTCTTCCTATATTTTGACATTATGGAGGTATCATTTAAGGAAGGGAACATTCTTAAACCAAACTATTCCGAAATTAGAGAATAACTTTAAAAGTCTTGAAACATCCCTTTTCATGGAGATAATTAATTATTTTAGTCATTCCGCCCTCCCGCATGGTTTCTCAAAATATCTGGGGGTGAAAAGTACCTTTAATACTTAACTACTTCTATTAACACCTTCCCATTTTAGCCCCATTTTTCCTAACCACCTAATTTCAACCTTTTCGCTATTAAACCCAAATTGCAGCCCATCCTCCTTAATGTCTTGTGGGCCCAATATATGTAGGAATGACCTATTATCCAAGCCCTTTGGGGAGCTAAACCTGTGAAACACAAACAAAGTAGTATAAGATTAAGTATCCAATGAACACATGAAAGAACTACTAAGGGGGGTGTTGATTGTTCCCTGACACACAGCCTTAGCATAGGCAACAGAAAAAATACTCAATTGCTTAAATCCCTGAAGATTTTCTTGATGCTTGGAGACATTCCATCTCTGAACTTGCGACACAGATTTAGCCGAGGCAACCCAAAGATCATCGCTCAACTCTTGCCACACGTCAAAAGCCATAAGGCAATCGCCATATCAAACTATTTGTTATGCCACACAGCTTTAGCCTAGGCAACAGAGGATGCCTTGTGACAAATTTCTTAGGTTTCTTTTTATCTCAGGCCACACAGCATAACCTAGGCAACCATCGTGCACAGGATTGTTGTTTGCCACACAGCCTACACCAAGGCAATCAGTGATCAAAGCCTCAAAACTGAGTGTTTCATCTCCAAGACGCCATAGCTGTTCCGGAAATGGTGTTGCCCATATTTACATGCTCCTGGTATGTAGGTCTTAAATCACTGCCACTGCCTCCTGGATAAGGCATCAGCAATAGCATTCCTATATCCCAGAACATGGACTGCTCTACACAATATATGTATTTGTAAGCAAATCAAAACCATTTGTCTAAGTAATAGTATAACTGGCACTGAAGAAGACGTCAACTTGTTAATAGCAATAACAGCAGCCATGTTGTCACAGTTGAGTACCACATGCTGATCTTTCAACAGGTCACCCCATATGTGAAATGCAACTACGACTGGAAATAGCTCAAAGAATGCCATGTTTTTTTTAATATGCCGGACCCTACCCAGGGCTGCATCCCGCTGCATCTGTAAAATGATCCGTCGACTTTTTTTGCCATAAAAAGGATTTTCCATTGAAGTGTTCTAAGAAGGTTCCCCAAACAAATAAATCTTCTTTCATACACCTTGTAACCCTGATGAAGTGGTGAGCATCTCTAATCCCAGTAGTAGCAAGCGATAACCATCTCTTGAAGATTCTTCCCATAGGGATGACTTAAAAAGGCAAAATTAATCTCACCCATGCATGACTGAAGTTCCTTTAATATAACCTTCTTAGATGCTAACACCCTGTCAATTTGACAAAGTAAGACTTCTGCCTTCCTCAGGCAAAGAAGATTCAAATTTCACATAGTCTATCGCAGTGGCGGCTGGTGACTTTTCAAGTTGGAGGGGCGACAGGGCGAAACATAGCCACTTACCCTTTTTCAAACCACACCCATTTTTATAACTCCTCCCCCTGACGTCATAATGACCTTTATAAGCCCCGCCCAATGACCTTATGCTTGTAAAGCCCATTGAAATACATGATCTGCAATGCAGAAATGTCAAGAAGTAAAGTAACAATGTGTTAAATTCATTGGTATACAATATAGATTGAAAAAACTCATGTGACAAGACTACAGCAATATCATAATTGCACCTATACGTATTAACAGAAAAATTAAAGGAGTGACACCTACCATTAGTCGGCTCTTCTTCTCAGGGTATTCACGTTCATTAAGTTGACCAATGAGTAGAAACAAATCTGCAGCCACATAGGGTTTGCACCTGGGGTTGAAAGAAAACAAGCAAATCAATCATACCATTCAAGAACAAAACCATACTTAAAAAACATTAAACGACCAAGTGGAACCATATAGGCCCCAAACATACCTTAGAAGACCAAGTGTGACTATATAGGCCCCAAACATACATTAGAAGACCAAGTGGAACTATATAGGCCCCAAACATACATTAGAAGACCAAGTGGAACTATATAGGCCCCAAACATACCTTAGAAGACCAAGTGTGACTATATAAGCCCCAAACATACCTTAGAAGACCAAGTGTGACCATAGGCCCCAAACATACCTTAGAAGACCAAGTGTGACTATATAGGCCCCAAACATACCTTAGAAGACCAAGTGTGACTATATAAGCCCCAAACATACCTTAGAAGACCAAGTGTGACCATAGGCCCCAAACATACCTTAGAAGACCAAGTGGAACTATATAGGCCCCAAACATACCTTAGAAGACCAAGTGTGACCATATAGGCCTCAAACATACCTTAGAAGACCAAGTGTGACCATAGGCCCCAAACATACCTTAGAAGACCAAGTGTGACCATAGGCCCCAAACATACCTTAGAAGACCAAGTGGAACTATATAGGCCCCAAACATACCTTAGAAGACCAAGTGTGACCATATAGGCCTCAAACATACCTTAGAAGACCAAGTGTGACCATAGGCCCCAAACATACCTTAGAAGACCAAGTGGGACCATATAGGCCTCAAACATACCTTAGAAGACCAAGTGGGACCATATAGGCCTCAAACATACCTTAGAAGACCAATCAGCACTGCATAGGCCCAAACCAGTGGATCTTGGGATTCAAGAAAACAACAACATTTCACTTCTGTTTAGACAACACAATAATCAATGTCAAACAAACACGTTGAATTAGCATATGGATAACCATATGAGCAGTAACGCCACGCCAAGGCTTCAACAATTGTTACTGACCATTCACACCTTTCATAGCTCCTTCAATATGCACACCCACACACCATTCATACTTTACTTACCACTAGTTATTTTTGGTAGTGAGGTGGTGCCATTTCTGAGAACTTTACGTACCCTTGAAGGTGCCTCCAATTCCTTCAAACCAATGCATTTAACCGCTACAGGGCCATGGTGCTTTTTAATTACTTTTTTGATCCTCTTCAATGTGGAGAAGCATCTTTCTGGTTCTTTAGTAGTCTTCGTTGTTGTAAGCAGGATTCCTTATAGCTTCACTCACTCTGTTAAATTATGTAGATTAAATTGATGCTAAAGTTGCTGCAGAGCAACAGCACTTGTACAGACATGGAATTCTTGCTTCCTGTACACAAGTGACAGCTACCCTTGGAAGTGCCTCCAATTCCTTCAAACCACGCCAAGGCTTCAACAATTGTTACTGACCATGCACACACCTTTCATAGCTCCTTCCATATGCACACCCACACACCGTTCATACTTTACTTACCACTAGTTATGTTTGGTAGTGTGAGGTGGTGCTGCTTAACGCAGTTTATCTTTGCACACCTTGGGGGTATGCATTCTTCTTTGCTTCAATCACTTGTATTTTAATTTTGCACGGCGATCTTTCAAAGAAGAAAACTTCTCAATGGTTTTTTCATTGAAGTCTGGGATCTCGGAAATCAGTTGCTTTTCCATTGAGAGCATTGCCAATGCATTCAACCGCTCCAGGGACATGGTGCTTCTTAAAAAGGTTTTTATCCTCTTCAATGTTGAGAAGCATCTTTCTGATTCTGCAGTAGTCATTGGTGTTGTAATCAGGATTCTTAATAATTTTACTGTCTCTGTGAAATCATTCTGCAGATTAAATTGATGGAAAAGTTTGTGCAGAGCAACAGCACTTGTACAAGTATGAAACTCTGTCTTCCCATACAGAAGTGACAGCTCAGTGCGTAATTGTTCCTTCTTCAGTATTGGATATGCTTGCACGGTGTCTTCCAGAGCTTGGGTTGGAAAGCAAGTGTCATGGGTTTTATACAAGTCACTTTGAACAAGTTTGGCACTGACTAGGTGATTTGAAAATGAAAAACGTTCTTTTGCATGAACCACCACTATGTCACATACCTCTCTTGAAAGTTGTCTCAAGGTTGAGATCTCCGCACTCCGTCTGTTGACTGTTAGATCGCTCGGCAAACTTGCTTCTATCTCTTCCACAGAATTACGGATTTTCTGGATGCTGGCGACAAAGTCTTCTGTGACTTTTTTGATATAAACAGTATCCGTGTCTCGCTTCTGAAGCTGACTATAGAGGATGTCTACATGTGGCATTATTAAATGAAATAATTTAAGGAAGTAAAGGAACTCCCTGTCTTCCAGCATTCCAATGAAACCTGCGGCTTCCCGTATAGATGTTGGATCAAAGTTTAGACATGCTTCAATTGTCTGGAAAAAAGTAGCGCATCTCTGTTCTCGTAGATCACGTTCACGGTCCTAACGTTGAAGTTCCATCGTGTCAGTGCACCTCTTGGAAGTCTTCTACCAACTACCTCATCCAGAACTCCAGTCCTTTTTGGAGAGCGTGAAAAAAAAGATGGTATGCCGCCTATGTTTGAAAAAAAAACTCTAACTCTTCCAATCCTTGAAACTGCTTTCTCCATTATTAGGTTCAGTTGGTGAGCATAGCAATGGACGTAGTGTGCGTTCGGGTACACGTCTTTTATTTTTCTTTGAACTCCTCCTTGATCTCCACGCATCACACTGGCACCATCGTAGCTTTGAGCTATGAGTTTCTTCTTGTCTTCTGGCTCTGGCAGAACAGTATTCAGTGTTTCCAGCACAACAGCAGCAATGGAGTCTGCATCCGTTGATTTCATTTCCGTGAAGCCATCAAATCTTTCCACCACTTGATGCTTCTTGTCAATGTAGCGATAGACTACAACGCACTGTGTCCTAGCGGAAATATCGGTTGTTTCATCCGCTTGGATTGCCACAAACTGGGCTTCCTTAAGCTCTTGGTGAATCACTTCCTTTATAACTTCATGCATGCAGTCCAGTAGCTCATTCTGCACGGTTTTGGAAGTGCCCTTAAACACAGTTGCAGTCTTCAAATGCTGTTCCATTGCACTATCGATACTGCCAACCAAATCCACCAGGCCTCTAAACACTCCTGGATTTAGCGATGTTTCACTCTCGTCGTGTCCTCTTAATGCCAGTTCAAAAGCGCCACAAAAGCGAACACAATCAATTATCTTCGAAAGGATGTACCGGTTCTTAGCCACTTCTTCGTTGTGTTTTTGAATGCTGACTTGGTATCCTTGGTCCAGTTGAACAGCAATGTTCGCCTGTCCAAGCATCTCAAACTTGATCCTGTTATCCAAGTGAGCTTTAGAACTTTTGTGTTTTGCCAATTTGTCAGCTAGATGTTTGACGTCAGTCACTCCAGTTTTGGTCCAAGCAGCGTCACCACCAAATAGGATGCATGGGAAACAATATAAGGACTTCCTAGAAACGCTTCCAGAAAGCCAGTCGTTCTTCTTGTACCATTCAGTATTGAAATTACGGACATATTGCTTCCCTCTATCTCTTGCGATTTGCTGCAGATTTATCTCTGGTTGGTCAGCTCCTTACCGTTTTACTTCCACCTTCTCCTCATAGGTTAGGGTGGCGAAAGGCTTCACAAGTAGAGAGTCAATAGTATTCATTTCTGATATTGATACCAATAAAAGAAAGAGATCACGGTATATTAATTTATATTATGTCACAAAATTACTTTAAAAAACCAGTGTGTTGATTTCATTGGTATACATTACAGATTGCAAACCCTCATGTGACAAGACTACATCAACATCAAATTTGCTCCTATACACATGGACAGAAAATGAAAGGCAATGATACTCACCAACAGTTGACTCTCCTTCTCGGGGTATTCACGTCCAGTAAGTCAACCAACGAGTCCAAAGAAATCTGATTCCACAGATAGTTTGCACCTGGGAAGTTATAGAAAACAAAAAAAAAAACATTAGAACGTTTAAGACCCAAACCGTAACGTTTAAAACCTTAAAAGAGCAAGTGTGACCATATAGGCCCCAACCGCACCTTAAAAACCTTAAATAACAAATTGGGACCATATAGGCCCC
Source organism: Discoglossus pictus (assembly GCA_027410445.1). Lineage (NCBI taxonomy): Eukaryota > Metazoa > Chordata > Amphibia > Anura > Alytidae > Discoglossus > Discoglossus pictus. The sequence goes on from CM050174.1 coordinate 44,922,127, forward strand.
AACCGCACCTTAAAAACTTTAAATAACAAATTGGGACCATATAGGCCCCAACTGCACCTTAAAAACTTTAAATAACAAATTGGGACCATATAGGCCCCAACCGCACCTTAAAAACCTTAAATAACAAATTGGGACCATATAGGCCCCAACCGCACCTTAAAAACCTTAAATAACAAATTGGGACCATATAGGCCCCAACCGCACCTTAAAAACCTTAAATAACAAATTGGGACCATATAGGCCCCAAAAGCACCTTAAAAACCTTAAATAACAAATTGGGACCATATAGGCCCCAACCGCACCTTAAAAACCTTAAATAACAAATTGGGACCATATAGGCCCCAACCGCACCTTAAAAACCTTAAATAACAAATTGGGACCATATAGGCCCCAACCGCACCTTAAAAACCTTAAATAACAAATTGGGACCATATAGGCCCCAACCGTACCTTAAAAACTTTAAATAACAAATTGGGACCATATAGGCCCCAACCGCACCTTAAAAACCTTAAATAACAAATTGGGACCATATAGGCCCCAACCGCACCTTAAAAACTTTAAATAACAAATTGGGACCATATAGGCCCCAACCGCACCTTAAAAACCTTAAATAACATATAGGCCCCAAAAAAAAAATATATATATATAAATAAATATATATATATATATATATATATATATATATATATATATTGATAGATATATATATATATATATTGATAGATATATATAAAAATTGATATCAATATATCACAATAAATAAATATATATAAATATATATATATATATATATATATATATATATATATATATATATATATAAAATTGATATCAATATATCACAATAAATAAATATATATATATATATATATATATATATATATATATCTCAAATTGATATATATATATATATATATATATATATTTATTTATTGTGATATATTGATATCAATTTATATATATATATATATATATATATATATATATATATATATATATATATCCAAATATATATATATATACGCATAAAAAATACACATAAATATACATAAACATATACATACAACAATATATATTAATTGATATTTATTATTTGATTAATTGATGTTCTTTATTACTTGTTATATTATATTGTTCATGCATTTCTATTACACTTTATTTGTTATACATATTACAGTGCTATTTTTTGGCTATACATGTTACAGGATATTATCCTGTAACATGTATATCACATAAAATAGCCCTGTAATATGTATAATACATACAGAGTTGACACTAACCTTTTTTACCCTTACAGGCTTCCATACCTGCTTGCTGATTTGCTAATTTTTTAAAGACTCTCATTGGTTGAAATGGATGTCAATTAAAAATTTCAGCCAATCAGAGTCCTTCAAAAATTAGTATATATAGCAGACCGTGGGAAAAAAACAATTAATTGCGGGAGGGGCTCCTTGTAGGAGGAGCTCTTTTAGTGTGTTGTTTTTTTTTTTTTAGAGCGTCGTTTTTTTTTTGTGGAGGCCTCTTTCAATGGGCCAGAATGGATGGATGGACAATGGCTTCAATCAAGATTGGATTATTTTTGACCATTGGCTTCAATCAACATTGGATTATTTTCTTTTGACCATTGGCTTCAATCTACATGGATTATTTTATTTGACCATTGGCTTCAATCAACATGGATTATTTTATTTTGACCATTGGCTTCAATCAACATGGATTATTTTATTTGACCATTGGCTTCAATCAACATTGGATTATTTATTTTTCATGACTATATCCAGAGGACAGAAGGCCAACGCTGGAGGGGTCAATTTTACAGGTAAGTATGTCCTGTTGTTTATTTTATTTTTTATTAATGTTTGTTTAAAGCTGTTTATTTTTGTATAAAATGTGTTGTGTTACTAACTGTACTAACAATGTGTTTGCTTAGCTTACTGTTTAATTGTAATAATAATGTTGTTTTTACTGTATTTTTTTTCCCTTCCCTTATTTTTATTTTATCTTTAGAAGTGACAGGCACATATACATGCCTGTTACTTCTAAAAATGGAATAAAAATAGGGGGGGGGGGGTAGGTAGTTGGTTCATCCAGGGTGGGGTCGGTCACGGTCAGGCGCCCATCGGTCGCCCATAGGCCACGATCAGGGGTGGCACAGGCCTCATGGGGGTGAACATCCACCCCCATGTGGCTTTGTCAACCCCGCTCACTGCCCGAATACCCGGGGTAGCATAGGCCGCATCGGGGTGGTGCCGGTTGGTGATCGGGCCTCGGGGGTGGCATAGGGCGGCAACATGGAGGTCATCAGGGGTGGCACAGGCCTCATCAAGGGGGTAATCCGGCGGTGGCATGATGGCATAGCTAGGCTAGCATAGGGCAGGCCTGATCGGGGGTGGCACAGGCCACATGGGGGTGATGGCTGGGGTCGTCGGTGGTAGTTGGTGGGTGGCTGGGTAGGTGGCACTGGCAGGCCAGGCAGGCATAGTGGGGGACTGGGGGTAACTGGTCACCCCTAACTTTTATTAGGGGCTACTAGGGGTTTTGGTTTGGCCAGGGGCAGGGCAGGTGCCAGGCAGAGGCAGGTAGACTTACTGTGTTAGGCAGGCAGAGCAGATGAGTAGATTCAGCCAGGGAGGTCTCTCAGTCTCAGCGTGACCAGGGTCAGGAAACAGAAAGGGGGAAGGGACAGGGAACTGGTGGTTTTATTGACTGTATCAGTCAATCAAAATGATAACTCGAGGCCCTATTTGCTGGCGGGCGCTCAGGGCTAACGGTCTGGGTGGGTTTAGATTGATCACTTAGTAACTGGACAGCCTTCCATCATTGATTGGTCAATGATGGAAGACTGTCAGTTATTAATTGATACATTTATGACCGCCCATGCATATCGTCACTGTGATGGTGGGCGGCATGCATTAACGGTCAGGGGGCCAGGCCAGGACTCATTGAAGAGAGAGAAGACTCTAAGGTTAGTGTACACAGTGTAGTATAACTATTGTAATTTGATCACACAGGGTGCAGGCAGGGGGCTATATAGATACACAGCATTAGTTAATGTAGCGCAAGGGTTATTTTAAAGTGACAGTGTCCCTTTACTAACTTTACTTCATTTTTAATACTATTTAGACTTGAAATGATGATGTACACCTTATATTTATTTGTTTTTGGGTTATACTAATACATTGTTGTGTTTTTTTTATTGCAGGGTGAAGAAAATATTTGGGGGGGCGTTTGCCCTGACGCCCCAATGGACGGGCCGCCCCTGGTCTATCGCAATTCCCAAAAAAGGAAGAACCCTAGATGAGCTCTAAGTCTTCTCTAAAGCCGAAGGAATACCAAAATCCTATACAACTTAAACAAAACAGTTCATTAATCGTAAGCATTAAGATAATAAACAACCGAACGGCAACCCAGAGTTGGCTTAACCACCCATTGAATAAAAGTGCTGAAAAGCTCAAAATAAGCACAAGAAATTGAGCAACCCATTGCGAGGCATGGGTCAGCATATTAGCCACCATCAGACTTACAACCCAACAAATGATGGGGGGAAGGATGAACAGGAAGCAAGTGAAAGGCAGACTTAGTGTCAAATTTAGCCAAGAATGCCCCACAACCAGTAAAGTCAATGGCTTTGTCAAACAAAGCGTTATGAACAAATGACATTTTTTTTAATTAATTCCATCGCTCACCGAAGATCTTTTGGTATACGACAGATGGTGGATCAGCCTGTATTTGGAACAACACCCAATGGTGATATATGAAGATTTGTAAAGGGGGGGGGGGGGGCACTGCAAAGGACCCACCATCCAAGGTGGAACCCAAGTGTTAGCTATGTTATTATCCTGACCCTCCAACTGATTTAGCATGTGTCTTAGGTAAGCAATGCAGGACTGTGTAGTGTTGATAATGATTATGAGAAGACTCACTGAAACTTGGTGATATAGCTTAAGGCAAATTGACCTCAAAAGGCTTTCCATCATGTAATACATAATTTCTTTTACAGGTTTGTTTATTTCTCTGTGCAGGTTTTGAATTTACTTCCTTCGTTTTAGTACAGCTTTCAGCCTGTTGTTAATAAAAAAAACACCTTTTAATCGTCCCTCTATCTACATGTCTACATGTCTGGTTGTTATCCTCATAGTAACACATTCTCACCTTCTGGAATCTCCTCCTTTATTCCTGTTCTTTCTCATGTAGGGTGCAATCTTTCATAACTGTAAACTAATGCCACAATCACAGAGAAGTGGTTACACACCACCATTGCCCCATGCTGCAAGCAAACAGTGACATGCTGTGTGTCTGTATGTTTGTTACTCTGGGGGCTTCTTTGAAGATGGTAGCATGAATTGTCACCTAGAGATTGCATGGTACGAATAATGCTTCTGTACAAGTCATAGACCAATAAGAGAGTTATTGTCCCTTTATCGCACTAAGTATGAGTGTGTATGTGTTTGAGTGAGAGTGTGTTTGAGTGTGTGGTAGGTGAAAGCATGAATGAGAGTGTATTTTTATTGAATCAAACATTAATTATTTCATATAAGGCAGCGTGTCTGAGGGAAGTGTGAGAGTTAGTGTGGAAGATAAACACGTTTGCAATATACACTATTAATTGTTTTCTGTTAAATTGTACATAAGAAGTTTTGCATCTCTGAGCAGATGTCTTGCTCCTCTCCATAGAGTATACATCTTGTCTAGAGTGCATATCTGGGGCATAGAGAAAGGGCTATACACGCTATATACTCTACACAAGATACACTCTAACCTCCTGTTATCTCTACTAGTAGTAGATTACTGGGGTTCCCTGGTGGTCCTGTGGTTAGGATGCAGTGCTTTTACCACTGCAACCTGGGTTTGATTTCAGTCAGAGAACCATGCGGTCACACCACCCTGGCACCATGCAGGGTTGGGTATGGTCAGTAGTGGATGGGAGACCACCTAGTAATACCAAGAGCTGTATGCTGTGGCCCACTGCAGAAGGAATTGGCAACCCACTCCAGTAGCTCTGCTATGAATACCAAGTGGATCTGCATGGTGTGTTGTGGACCATTAGGTCATGGAGGGTCGGACATGACTGAGTGACACAAACACACAGTAGATTACTGCTTTTAGACCATGGCTAGGTTAGACATACGCACCAAAAACACCTTTCCTTTCTTAGATCAGGTTTACGCAACTAGAGACCCATAGTCCAGATTCAGCCCAGCAGCCCATCATCAGCTCACGGTGGCCCATTGTGTGCAAGAAAAAGTCTCTTCCACAAACCTAGAATTAACACATTCCCAAATGTTCAGTTATTGCATACAATGTATAAAAATATGCAAATATATTTAACTATATATTTCTTTAAACTATTATTTTTAACTGGCCCACCAATTCATCAGCCAGAAAAAACAACCCACACACTGGAGAAGTTGGACAGCACTGTCTGATGACCCTGAAAGTTATTAGTGTTTTCTACTTCCAGATAGAGGTGTATCAGGAGCGTCTCAGCCTGGTATTTGTACAGTTTTACTTCTCCCAGAGAGCAGGCTGGATTGGGTTTATAAAGTAATATCCTGCTAATTTTGTGGCCTAACCCCTACCATCACCTTCTCCCTCCTCTAAACTGTGCCTTTATTAGCTAGGATGTTATTGAGAAGGAGATCTAGGCCAGGCTTACATACTAGGCTCTTCTGAAAAAGTTATAATTATAATGTAATAATATATATGATAATATTTGCTGTTCCAAAGTAGAGGCATATTTTAAGTTTACATATTAATCTCCAGCCTTATCTGACATGAGTCTTGAATTAGAAGGAGGGAACTGTTTGTAGACAAGAGTCTAGGATAGGGGAACACATTTTTAATGTCCTCTCTTGTCTTAGCTGAGCAAAACATTAGTGGGAGGGTATGGCTCTTAGACACAGGTCCATATAAGAAAGATATACCTCTCTCTTCAATACTATCAAAAGAGTCTGGTATTAGCAATAGTTTACTGCTCATAGATAAAGGTTACATTGGGAAGACACAATAATCTGTATTTCTCCTTTCCACAAAACTAACCTTGGTATTAGCTGGAGGTTATTGCTCATAGGTAGATGCTGTGACCATTGCACCTAAAATACTGTATATACTTGAAGAACCACTGTATTTCAACAACAAAAAAATATGCGTAAATGAATCAACTTTATGTTTGTTTCATCACTTTCTAAGAGCTCTGTCATACGGGGTAAGGTAGGAGGGAGCACAGAGAAGTCATATGGCTTTGTTCGATAATTGGATGGGACTAAAATTTACACCACAAGCTCCCCCCCTAAAAGGTACAGAAGTAAATTTGCATCAAACCGAAACCAATGCTCTTCTGAAACGCCCCTCTAAAACATACAAACCATCAATGTATCATGGATGCCTCCGAGAGGCTTCATAATGAAGTCTTCAACACAGAGAGTGGGGTATTTTTTCTGGAGTTAGACTGGATGAAGCAAAATGATTTCCTTTGGGCTTATGAAGTGATACATAATATTCTTATACCACTTAGCAGCCCTATTTGTGGGATGTTACTGTTCCCAGGTAGCTTTGTCGCATCTTGCTATCTCTGATTGATGGCACGTCACCAGGTCTTTGTTTCTTAACTACTTAATTGGGCTATTTACATGCAATCTGTGATCGTGCACAATTACCGAATGAAAAATTGCTGTTTTTTATCTTTATTACAATCACTTTAATTTCTTTGCTGGCAGAAGGAGCCATAGTGCAGAGCAGCTTGTCAATAAAAAAGAGATAGGGAGAAGTTATAGGGAGCAATTATACTGAACAACAGGATATATAAAGGGTTATGTGGTGCAGTAAGAGTTATAGAGAGTGGTTGTATTCAGCTACAGCAGTTATAGGTAGGGGTTATATGGAGTAACATGAGGAGTTATAACAAATGTTATACAGAGCTATAGCATGAATTATATGCGATTGCAGCTATAAAAAGAGGCCATATGTAGCACTAAAAGGAATGTCATATCACATATATAGTTGTGAGCAAGCGAGCCATTGCTAACGCTGCGGGCTCGCATAGCGAGCCTGCGTCCCTCGCAAAGCGAGGGCCTCAGTTGCTGGCATGGAGCGCTGAAGGCGCTCCTTGCCAGCAACTGCGGACCTCGCAAAATTTACAGACTTACGAAACAAAAATACGAGACGCGTTACGACCCATTACGACCTCGCAAAAAACGCCCGAAACCCGCGCACATGAAAAACACAATAAATACACACAACAAATACATAAAGAGCTTACCTACAGCAAGGGGGGGCACCCAGGACGTCGAAAACTGAAGTTACACCTCAATTTAACTCAAAATAAAAGAGTTTAGACACCCGAAAATCCTGTAAGCGAGAGAAAAAATGGCCTCCGAAAAAAAAGAAAACGAGGCTACAGCACTCTAAAGACGCAAAACACCACCAATTACCTATGGATTTTCCGAAAATGACGTACGTGATCCCAAAACAAGGACACAGCTCGCGCGACCAGAAAAACATTAGAAACACAATATATACACACAATAAACACATAAAAAGGTTACCCACAGCAAGGGGGGGGGGGGGGCATCCAGGACCTCTGTGAGTGAAGTTACATTTCGATTTAAGTCCAAATTTCGGAGTTTAGACACCCGAAAATCACCTAAATGAGAGAAAAAATGGCCACCGAACAAAACCAAAACAAGGCTAAAGGACCCTAAACACGCAAAACACCACCAAACACATACGGATTTTATGAAGAAGTCAGACGACATCCGCAAACAAGGCCACAAAATCAGCCACAGCCGCATACCACACATTAGGCGCCATTTTAGAACACTAACTTATACAATCCGGAAGTAGACAGCTACGCTAACGGATTTGCCTGTCGCACGCACACTATTACACTATACACTGCACACATTCATGACGCTTACACAGCAGCTCCACAGTAGTGATACTGCAGCAACATGAAAACAGATTGCCAGCTCTTCAGCACAATGCTTCCTGCATATATTACTTCATAATAGGTAAAGTATAATTATTTCTTATTTTATTAATTATTCATTGCCATACCAAAAAAAAACACCAACGCTGCTCATAGCACACAAACAGCCGAAGGCGCTCAGAGCGAGGCTCGCAATGAGTGCCGAAGGATCTTAAAACACCAACAAAATTAATTTTGCACACAAACAATATTACCTGCCTTACAATCTTATTGCCGTCATTTTTTGACGGGCAAGTCGCTAGTGGAGAAATAAGAGTTATAGGGAAGCAATAAGTTGTATAGGGGAAGTTGATATAAGGTAAATAAAATAGCAGTGGAGGTCATTAAATTGAGTAATAGAGGAGTTATTATGCAAAAGTCAAAGTAATTATAAAGCTCACTTTTACACCAATTAAGAGTGCCCTACTCAGTGCCTTTTTGGAAATGGTAGTCAGATGCAGCGCCCATTTACACATGGAAAATGTGTGTCTTACTTACAACCTTCTGTTACTGGCAACCTTCTCTAAAATTCCTTTTTGGCCCTCACCATACATCAGTTTCTACCACTCAAGCAGCTACTCTTCATGCTCTTCATACTGTACCATTTTGCCCTTGACCATAGTTGTCTGTTCATTATTTAATAGTCTATGGACAAAACTAATATGATTATTGACCCTCCGAAGGAGGATGTCACACCACGTCTCTCTCATTCTTCTGCAGAAACAATAGACCCTGAAACCAAGGATGGAAACTGACTCAACCAGGGCATTTATCCAAATCATAGTAGAAGAAGTTTCTGACTCCCTCCCCTGTGTCTCTACCCACCCCACTCTCTCCCTTGTGTCTCTTTCCACCCTCTCTCCACTCCCCCTCTGCTGAGTCTTTCTCCACCCTCCCCGTCCTCTGTGCTGCTGTTTGCATTTACGGGTGTGAAACCATTTGCGGGCTTGGGAAATTGTTAATTTTCCCCAAACCCGAAATGTGTTTCCGATATATGGGCTTGAAAAAAAGTTAGGTTTTACGGCCGCCATTTTTTTCCTTGCTTAGCCGTTTTCAGACCTCCCAAAAACGACAATTAAATATCAAATTAGCTTGCAACCTCACTTACAGGCTCCCTTCCTCTCCCCCTGTGCTGTGTGTGAGGTTGTAAGTTATTTTTTTTTATTGCCGTATATACTCGAGTATAAGCCGACCCGAGTATAAGCCGAGGCACCGATTTTACCACAAAATACTGGGTAAAATGAGTGAATCGAGTATAAGCCGAGGGTGGGAAATGTGCTGCCCCCTGTGTCCCTTTTGTGCCTTCTGTGTCCCCCTCTCTCTCCCGTGTCTCTTCTCCCCTCTCCCTTCCCTGTGTCTCTTCCCCCCTCTCCCTTCCCTGTGTCTCTTCCCCCCTCCTCATTCTCAACCTACCTCCTCAACCCCACTCCTCATCCTCAACCTGCCTCCTCATCATCCCTCCTCATCCTCAACCTCCCTCCTCAACCCCCTCATCCTCAACCCCCCATCCTCATCCTCAACCCCCCCATCCTCAACCCCCTCCTCAACCCACTCCTCAACCTCAACCCCCCTCCTCATCCTCAACCCCCTCCTCAACCTCCCTCCTCAACCTCAACCCCCCTCCTCAACCTCAACCCCCCTCCTCATCCTCAACCCCCTCCTCAACCACCCTCCTCAACCTCAACCCCCCTCCTCATCCTCAACCCCCTCCTCAACCTCAACCCCCCATCCTCAACCCCCTCCTCAACCTCAACCCCCCTCCTCATCCTCAACCCCCTCCTCAACCTCCCTCCTCATCCTCAACCTCCCTCCTCATCCTCAACCCCCTCCTCAAACTCCCTTCTCAACCTCAACCCCCCCATCCTCAACCTCCCTCCTCAACCTCAACCCCCCCATCCTAAACCCCCTTCTCAACCTCAACCCCCCCACGTGGCGCGCGTGTGACGTCACGGCATTAGCATATACCGGGTGCCGGCACCCGGTATATGTAATGACGTGGCGCGCGTGTGACGTCCCGGCATTAGCATATACCGGGTGCCGGCATCTGGTATATGCTAATGACGTAACGTCACACGCGCGCCACGTAGGGGGGGTTGAGGTTGAGGAGGCATGCGCGCCACATCAAGACCCGGAAGGAGCGGAGGCCGGAGCAGGCAAGTGAGCCGAGTGGGGGGGGGGGGGGGGATTTAGAGGGGTAGTATGAGGGGGGGTTAGTATGAGGGGGGGGTGAGGATAAGGAGGAGGGAGGGAAAGAGACACCCCCCGTGAGAGACACGGGGGGTAGAGAGACACAAGGGGGGGTTAAAGAGACGGGGGGGTAGAGTGACTCGAGTATAACCGAGGGGGCCCTTTTTAGCTTTAAAAAAAGGGCTGAAAAACTCAGCTTATACTCGAGTATATACTGTAATTTGCGTCTTTTGGCGGTCTTCCGGCGGCTTCCAAGTAATGGTTTGGAAAAAATTGCGGCAGTTAAATTCATATATTTGTTTAAGCCTGTAACTCGTCAGCTGTTTGGAGCCTCTCCCCCCCCCCCCCTCAAGCAAGTCACGTACGGGCCCCACAATTAAAGCCTTCGGCCTTTCGGAGCTCATTGCAGCCCTGTCAAGCCAGTCACGTATGGGCCTTGAGATGCGCACCTTTGGTGCTCATCGCGAGCCCAGCAATGAGTGCCTTCGGCCTTCGGCGCTCATTGCAGCCCCCGTCAAACCCGTAACTTTTGGGCCTTGCGATGAGCGCCTTTGATGGAATCTGACTCACCAGGGCCTTTATCCAAATCATAGTAGAAGAAGTTTCTGATTATGAACAGGTGTTTTACAAGGACTTTTCAGACCTCCAGGCAAAAGTTGAGGAGTGCAAGATTCAGAGCTTCAATATTGAAAGCTTCCACCAATGACACAATGAATCATTGGAGAGGCAAAACTAAGAACTTCTAAAGGTAAACAGTTAACTAAGATGAAGGTCCGGGAGAAACAACATTCATATAATTGGCCTGCTCAAGTTCCTCCAAGGGACCTCACACAGCCCTTGAAACTGCAATATACTTTTTCTTCAAATTTACCCTATGGGCAAACCCTCACTTAACAACATTTGACTAAGGTGTGTGAACATTTTAAACTACAAAACAAAGTGATCATATTGAGATCTTACAGAAACCAGAAAGCTTCTTATGTTTCAGAATTAGCCATATGTAAGACCTAGATTCACAATAGCTTATCAAGATATTCTACTGGTTTTCAGAAATGAAGGACAAGCCTATTTGGACTCTCCGGAGGTAGCCAAGCCTTCATCCAAGGACTCCTAAATGCCTCCAAGTGATAATAAGTCAGACGATAGAGAGGAATAGAGAATTTAGGAATACAGCTGGATTCTCTGTCAGAAGATGAAGCTGTGTCCCAAAGATGATTTACATGTCCAGTTCTAGTGTGGTTTCCTCAAACACATTTCTAAATACTTTCAATATTAGAATTCTATCAGATTGTGCATTCATTGTCTAAACCAGTTGCAGACCCACATAATTATCTACTTTTGCTTGAGCCATATTTTGTCAATTATTATTTACAGTAAATAATGTAGAAGTCAAAGTACATTTATCTTGCCAATTAATTATTACTGTCATAATTTCTACTGTTAACCCAACAGTTATATTAAACAGTTCTGATCCCAAATACACTTGACTCTTGCAGAACCCATCTTTTGTGTGTTACCATGTCAGTCCCCTATCCTGTTCATCTTAGCACACCATACATCACTCCCACAACCATGATTATGACAAACAAAATGAGCAGCTGGTGCATGGGGAAATCCCTTCACCTGTTAAAGAACCACTGTAGATAAACATAAAAGGAACTTAATTGTCATGAAAACTAACAACACCAACAGCTGTGTAAGCCATGGACACATAACATATTTTTTGAAAATCAATATTTTTCAAGACTCGGTTAATGAGTACAGTAATCAATTTTGTGTTTGTTACATCACATCTTGAGAGCTGGATCATGAGAGTGTGTTTTGTGGAGGGAGGAGAGAACATGGAAATCCAAAGTCTTTGTTAGATAATAGGATAAGGTTGAAATTTTACACCACAACTATTTCCAGATCCAGAAGCAGGAAGTGAAATAAATAGATGCAGCCACAGGTCTAAAGAAATATAACAACCACTTTCACACAGACAACTTGCATTAAATGTCATGGATCCCTCCAGGGTTCTGCAGAGGCAGTACAGACTTCAATAAAGTATCATGATACCTCTAGGGTCCACCAGAGGCATCAAATGTATTGTGTGCATCCTCTCATCAACTGAGTAACTAACTACTGGGTGCTCTGTGTCATTATGTAGTGCTGTACCCCAGCGTAAGCACAGAACCACCCAGATGGGTCACCTAAACTTCCAACAGCCCATGTCAGTTTTAGCACAAAAACAACCATAAATGGACACACCTCAGTAACTCCTCATTCGCTGTGCAAGTCTGGTGCTCTATCCTTGTCATATCTTGACCATTGCATAGTCAATATGGATTCCCTTAGAATGAGATCCAAACCCATAATAAAGATATAATAAATATACCAAAAACAAAATGGCATTTTAATCTACTGTGACAAAATAGCACAGAGATGTGGGAGAGTTCTTGAAGATGGCTGTGTGAGCCTGAAGCTGGATAGAGGCAGTTGCCCAGTCTGGTACTGCAGGTGTTAAAAAGGCTTTATTACATCACAATGTGCTGCAGCTGTGAACAGGCTGGGGCAGTCTGTTGAAAGTTAGTTGTAGCTCAGAGCCCAGAAGTGTTGCAGCAGAGATAGAGAGTGATACCCAGAGGGACTGCTGGAATTGTACTGGTGTGTCAGAATCTGAAACAGAGACAGAGATCCAGAGAGACTAAAGTGGGGAAGCTGTCAAGCAAATACCAGAGAGCAGGAGCCCTGGACTTCAGAAGAGAGAGGCCAGTACTCTAAATATACAGTTTATTGAAGTGTTTATTGTTTGTCCCTCCCAAGCTTAGTTGGGAGTGGATAGGGATATTTAGGAAAGTGCTGAGAAAGTTAGGTAGTGCCCAGAAAGAGCTAGGCCTTTTTATTTATTGTTTAATTTATTTTCTTACAGTTTATGGCCCTGGCGAAAAAGTATTACAAGTTTTTGGAAGCATTTAATAAACTCCAGTGTTCCTCCATCAGAAGAGTCAGAAAACAGGGCATTGACCACAAGGAGATGGTTGCCTTGCCACTATTTATGCACTCCACTTCCTAAGGTGAGAGTTGGGGCCACTGCAGGCCAGAGGACCAATGAGGGGCTACAAAGGGCAAAGGGAGGCCAAGGGAGGCCATGGCAGTTTGGGCTAGGGACAACACTAGGCCCCCCTAGAGCAGGACACCAGTGCATTGCTCCGGCTACACTGACGGTAGCTCTGCCCCTGGTCCGTGCCCTCTAAGTCGCTATGTCTTATATGAAATCCCCTTGCCCTTCTAACATACAAGGCTGTACTCTTATTTACGGTCTCCCTACATTTAAACATTATGGAGGTATCAATTATGGAGAATCATTAAAGGCATTGAACAAACTCAGACCAAACTATTACGAGACTAGGAAATAACTATTAGTCTGGAAATGTCCCATTTCCGAGAGAGAATAAATTATTTTATGGAATTGACAAAATATCTGAATGGATAAAGGACCTGGAATACTGAACTACTTCTATTAAAACCTTCCCATTTTAGTCCCCTTTAACTTAACCACCAAATGTCAACCTTCCTTCTATCAAACCCTAACTGCAGCCCATCATTCATACCCGTTGCATCTGTGAAAAGATCAAACTCCTGAGATCTCACTTTTTTGCCATTAAAAAGCATTTCACCCTGAAGTGTTCTAAGAAAGATTGCCAAATAAATAAATCTTCTTTCATGCATCTGTTAACCCCGACGAAGTGTTGGGCTTCTTTAATACCAATAATAGCATGTGATAACGGTCGCCTGAAAATTATTCCCATAGGGATGACACAGAAAGACAAATTTAGCTTACCCGTGAGGGACTGCAGTTCCCAATGAGTAACGTTCTTAGATACTGCCACCTAAAAATAAAAGAACCCTTGAAGGACCTTCAGTCTTTTTAGAATCCAAAAGTATCCCAAAATCCCATGCAACTTGAAACAGCTCATTAATCTTAAGCATTGAACAAAGGAAGATGCCATCATGAAAAAAACATCAAAATAATGAACAGATTGGCAACCTGCAATTTGCTCAAACACCCTTTGAATAAATGTTCTAAAAGCCTCAAAGTACGAACAAGAAATTGAGCAACCCATAGGGAGGCATAAGTCAACATAATAGCCACCGTCAAACTTGCAACCCAGAAGATGATGGGAGGAAGGATTAACAGGAAGCAGGCAAAAAGCAGACTCAATGTCAAATTTAGCCAAGAATACCCCATGACCCACATTCCTCACTAAATCAATGGCCTTATCAAACAATGCATAATGAACAAATGACAAGTTTTTTTCAAGGCCTTCATTCACCAAAGATCCTTTTGTATAAGACAGATAGTGGAAAAGCCTATATTTGTCCACCTCCTTTTTCGGAACAATGCCCAATGTTGATATATGAAGATTCATAAGCAGTGGGTGCAAGAAAGGACCCATTAGGCTTCCCAAAGAGACTTCCTTTGCCACTTTTTACTTTAACCACCTCCTTATGTTGTCTACCAGACAACAAATTACTGGGACACCTAGAGTTAGAGGATAAAGAAGAAGGTATAACAAATCCAGAACTAAAACCATGTGGTTACAACTTTGCCCTAACCGAGCAACTAGGATGCATAGCATAACGCCCTAACCAAAGCACCATCCTTTCTACCAGGATGAGTGTAGTTTCCCTTAGAAGCTAAATCTGAGGAAGATCTTTTGTTCCTGAAACACCGAAAGGAGGGGTGTGAGTTGCCACAATCTACACACTTGTGCCTGAACCTACATAAGGAACCCCATTTACACATGCTTTCGCTGTATTGAAAGCAGTACCCTTTTGCCTGATTGGCCCGATGTGCCTGACTTACCTCCGAAAGGAACCAGAAACTTTTATTTTTTAGCAATACTTTTTATTGCCATTACAACATCAAATGACACATTAACTTTGTAAGCTTATATCAAATAGACGTTATATATACTAACAGTATTATGTAACAAAATACCATATTCTTCAAACAACAGTCACAGTATTTTTTCTACACATTTAAGTCATGATGGTCCACTCATTTTCTCTTTTTCTATAGATTAAATTCAGAAAAACACATTGTTTAATACAATTAAGTTCCATTGAAGCATGAACTATTAGTTAACTGTAAAAAGGGTAGCATAAAATAAAAAGAAAACAAGAACATAAACAAAAAAAGGGGGGTGGGGGATATATCCCTTGAGTGAAACAGGCTCCGATCATCACTAAGTTGAGTGTCTGCACTTTTAAATTATCTTTCATATCACTTTTTATACATAGTTGACCAACCTACCTCCAACCTCGACACGGAGTAGTCCAAGATCATACATTGAAGCCAAATAATGTAAGGGTTTCTTTATCTAAGTGTGGCATTTTTGGCACCCGGACTTTTGTGCACAGGTCAAATGCGCGCCAACAAATGCGCACCATTCCATGGGCACACGCACAAGAGCGTGCAGCTCAAATGCGCTCCCGACATCTGAGCGCAGGAGCTCTGTACCTACTCTGAACCCATCCAGTTATATCGCCACAACTTCTACAATGACAATGCGTGATCAGAGGGAGGTTGCTCAGCCACTTTTTAAATAGTGGATCTATACACAGTGGCAGTACCCAGTACTGTGAAGCATAGCATGGTGCGTTTGTTGCAACGTGTAGTTAGGTTAGGCTTCTGTGATACCCCTTACCCCTTACTTTCCTGAAGAAGAGAGTTGGTTAGGTTTAGTTTCTGTGCTTTGCTCTCATATGACTGCTTAGTGAGGAGGCACAATATTCTTTAAGTAAATACCAGGTAGTTTAAGGGCTATTACAATATATTAGACAACTACAATTTATTTCTTGATACTACTTGAAGAAGAATATTGTACCTCCTCACTGAGCAGCCATACGAGAGCAAAGCACAGAAACTAAACCTAACCAACTCTCTTCTTCGAGCACTGGGTACTGCCACTGTGTATAGATCCACTATTTAAAAACTGGCTGAGCAAACTCCCACCTTCCCTATTCTTCTCAACTGTTCCCTCTTTTCACCAACATAATCATCTTATCATTCATGCCCTCTTCTCTTATGCTCCCACAAGCTACTTTTAGTTAAGCTGTGTTAAATTGTGTGTCTCCTGACTTTCCCAATTGCAGTTTACATTATCCAGCCACTAGGGCAGATAACTTCACACTGACCTTACATCAGATCCCTTCCCTCTCTAATGAATAAGCTTCTACCTTTTCACACCTTCTTACCTATGTAACTCTCACTTCCTTCCTGAACCTTGCTATTCCTTGTCTGCTCCTCCCCAGGTCTCTGCCTCTTAAATTCCCTTTAGATTGTAAGTAGCAAGTTTCCTTTCTTGTAGGGTGCTTTGGGAAAAAGCACTTTTACTAAACTTGAAGCTCAAAACAAGGCCCTCCATTTTCTACAGTTGTTAATATTTGAATAATGTTGTATATTTCCTTTTTCTTAACCCCTGTACAGCGCTATGGAATATGTTGGTGCGTTACAAATAAAATATAATAATAATAATAATATGAAATCCTTTCTCCAGATTTTTCCCCCTCACCTCCATCGGGACATGCATGCCAATCGGTCCCAGTTGGCACACAGAAGGCTTACCTCTTGCACTTCCTTCTGGAAGTCACAACCTGTACCCACATGCTGTGCAACCTGTACCCAAACCTGTACCCACTGTTATGTAAGTGTCCAAGGGGTGTGCAATTCCAGATAGCAGTATCCAGCATATAAATATGTTAGTTTCACATTCACCTTTTCAATATAATACATATTTTTCTACTAATTAGTTGCTATGTTTTCGAAAACATTTGAAACTTAGGAAACTTCTACAGTATATACCTTTAAGAAAGCAATGCAGGACTGTATAGTGTTATTAATGTTATTAAGAGAAGACTCACCTATTCTTGGCCATATAGCTCTAGGAAAATTGTCTTCAGAAGGCTTTCCGTCTTGTAATCCAACATTTTTTTTACAGGCTTGTTTATTCCTTCGTGCAGTTTTGGAATTAATTTTCTTCATCTTTATAGTGCTTTCAGCCTGTTGTTCCTTAACCTCCTTCTTTGAAGTGGTTCTCCAGCTGCATTGTTTCGCACTGTGTGGATGCTGATCTCATCAGAACTAGACTTATCTGCAATAAAACTACCAGTATCACCAAATGCAGAATCACCAATTAAACCGTCACTTCATGTCAAATTAGTCTCTGTCAAAACATTGGGCCATATTCTATTAGAAGCCGGCAAATGCCTAAAACTCATACATTTGGCTGCAGGTGTTTTTTTCAGAAATGTTTGGATGTATTCTATTGACTCCAGCTTGCAAATTCCAACCTCAAGGCTGAACTTGTAAACACTGCCTTTTTAAGTCCAAATTCAGGAGGCATGAACATATGATCTGACAATATTTAAGTAAGCCCATAATTTACTTCTTAGACATAGCCAATAGTATATGAGACCATCATCATGATGTCAGTAAAACATGGAAGTTACAAGTAATCTGCAATCAGAGGCTAAGAATTAATTAGTGCCAAAAAGTAATATTTGCCAATCAGGCTTACAATCAAGCAATCTAGGACACTATAAAATGCCTTAGATCATCTGTTTTAGTCCATTTTGTTTTCAGCATATGTTTTAACCCCTTAATTCTTGGAATCAATATTACTCACAAATAAATTTTTAAAATAATATTTTTAATTGCATTTTTTCCATGCCTTTCCATGCTTTTAAAGTACAGTATTGTGTGTTTAATTACTGTTACCGCTCAAGTAAGTGTTTGAAAAATGCCCTGCAAGTGCTATTTAGTACTCTTAATATTTTTGACAGAAACATGACACTTTTTTCAATTGACTTTATTTGCAATATATAGAGCTACGGGTCTAATAGTGTATCGATTTTGTGTAACTTTAATTAGTTAGCGAGTTGTGCTAAAACCAATGGAGTTCTAAGGCTGGTTTTGCGTCTTTGGCTGGCCTGCAGTGATTGTGGACAGGGAACGGATTACTAGTAGCTAAAAGAATCTGTGGCAAATTTTAAGAGCAATTTTAAGTGTATATAATTTTAGGAATTGGACAATAGTATAGGGCCCATTTTTGGTCCATACTCTGGAGGTAACCTCGTCCGGCTCAGAGAGAGATAGTTCTACATCCTGATAACTGTCTGTATCGGCAGTCATGTCAGCCAGGTAACCTATAGAATCAGAATCGCCCATTTGTACTCTTCTACTTGAAGCAGACTCAGCAATATTCATTTTCTTACTTGCATCCATGGCTCTCTTTTCTTTAAAGTCAGTTTGGTAAATTGAATAAGATGCTTCTGCAGTGTGATTTGCAGTGATTGTCAAACACAAAAATATTTCAGAAGCATCTGCCACCCCATCTCCCCAATGATGACCTCCCACTCTTCTTACTCATCCTCCTAATCTTCGCAGCTCTGGAACACGTCCCCTCTAAAATTCCCTCCTGCCTCACCCTGCCTTGACCTATAGAGCTGTCCATCATACTCTTCTTCCTCCTCCAGACCTTATGTGTGGCCTTTTCCCTCCCCTCTCACCTTACAGTTCCCACACCTGTAGCCCTTATTACTGGGCCATTTTCTCTCTGCAGCTTAACCCGTTGCCCTATTCACCTCCTCCCTTCCAACTCTCAAGTCAGTTTCTTTGATTTTATCCCTCTCCATTTGGATAATTAATAATATACTTTAATTATAATGCGCCAACATATTCCGCAGCGCAATTCAGGGGTTAGGTACAAGTATAAACAATAACCTCACAATGAAAAATAATGGAAGACCCTGTTATTGAGCTTTCAATCAGATATACACAGTACTTTCCCTAAAGCACCTTACAAGATTGAAACTCGCAAACTTACATTCTAAAGGGTGTGGGTGAGGTACAGGAGAGTGATAGAGTGATAGATGCATAGTGAATGAAGAGGCTAAAGATGATAGGCTTGTTTGAATAAATGTGTTTTTAAAGTGATTTTGAAGGATTTGAGGCAGGAAGATAGCCTGGTGGCGTCCCAAAGAATATGGGCGGCATGAGAAAAGTCTTGAGGACGGGAGTGAGAGGAGGTGATGAGAGAGGAGGAGAGAAGAAGGTCATTAGCAGAGCGAAGAGGGTGGGTGGGAGTGTATTTTGGGATGAGAGCAGAGATGTAGGAGGGTGCACTATTGTGGAGGGCTTTATATGTTAGGGTCATGATTTTGAATTGTATTCTAGACGCTATGGGAAGCCAGTGGAGTGCCTGACAGAGAGGTGCTGCAGACACCGATAGTTTAGTATGGTAGATGAGTCTAGCGGATGCATTCAAAATGTATTGGAGTGGAGACAGACAGATGATAGGAAGGCCAGGAGAGTTGCTGTAATCGAGGCGAGATATGATGAGAGAGTGAATAAGAATTTTAGTTGTGTCTTGTGTAAGGTAGTGGCGTATTTTGGATATGTTTTTTAGGTGAAAGTGACAAGATTTTGTGAGTGATTGAATGAGAGGAATGAGATAGAGGAAAGGGTCCAGTAGGACGCCAAGACAGCGAGCCTGAGAGGTGGGAGTGATGATGGCATTGTCAACAGTGAGAGATAAGTGAGGAGTGGGAGCTGAGGAAGAGGGTGGAAAGATAAGGAGCTCTGTCTTAGACATGTTGAGTTTGAGTTGACGGGCATATATCCATGAGGATGTCCTCGAGAGGCAATTGGCAACATGAGCTAGCAGAGACAGGGATAGTTTGGGTGCAGAAATGTAGATTTGGGTGTCATCAGCATATAGATGATACTGAAATCCAAAAGATTGTATAAGGTCACCAAGGGCGGATGTATAGATGGAGAAAAGGAGGGGGCCTAGGACTGAGCCTTGGGGTTCACCGACAGATAGAGGGCGAAGAGATGAAGAAGCGCCAGAGAAGGAGACACTAAATGTTCGATTTTCTAGATAAGATGTGAACCAAGAGAGAGCAGTGTCACGGATGCCAAGAGAGTGGAGAATTTGGATAAGAAGATGATTATCAACTGTGTCAAAGGCAGCAGAGAGATCCAGGAGAATTAGGATAGAGAAATTACCATTTGATTTGGCGTTGAGCAGGTCATTAGTAACTTTTGTGAGAGCTGTCTCTGTGGAATGTTGGGGCCGGAAGCCAGACTGAGAAGGGATCAAGGAGGGAGTTGGAGGAAATGAATTGTGTAAGGCGATTGTAGACGACACGCTCAAGTAGTTTAGAAGCCAAGGGAAGTAGAGAGATAGGGCGGTAATTAGATGGAGAAGCTGGATCAGATGAGGGTTTCTTAAGAATGGGTGTAATTGTGGCTTGTTTCAAAGGTGATGGAAACTTGCCAGTGTCTAGGGAAAGGTTGAATAGATGTGTGAGAGCTGGGAAAAGCATTGTAGAGGGGGGGGGGGGGGGATGGCAGCTGTGATGGAATAGGATCATGTGGACAAGGTGTGAGACGAGAGGTTGATAGAAGATTAGCAACTTCATCCTCAGTTACAGGGTTAAAGGAGTTTATAATGGCTATAGGTTTAGGAAAGGGTGAAGGCAGACTGCTGTTTGTTTGTTAAGGAGAAGGTGTGATATGGCCGCGTTGAGAGAAGAATTCATTATGAATATTTTCAATTTTACTATTAAAGTATCTAGCAAAATCTCGCTGTAAGAGAGGAAGGGGCGGGAGGTGGGGGAGAGCAGAGGAGAGTGTTGAAAGTGGAAAACAAACGTTTGGGGTTGGAGGCCAAATTTGATATTAATGATGAGAAGTAGCTCTGTTTGGCAAGATTGAGGGCATAGTGATAGGAGCGTAGGATAAACTTGTAGTGAAGGAAGTCTGCTGAGGAGCGAGATTTCCTCCATAATCGTTGAGCGATGCGGGAGCACTTCTGGATGTAGCGTGTTCGTGTAGTGTGCCTTTGTTGTAGATGAGAGTGGGGCGTCTGCCTGTGGTTATGGGGGCTAGTGAGTCCAGGGTGGAATTTAGAGTCAAATTGTATTGTGTGGTAGCAATATCAGGGCAATTGAGGGTAGTGAGAGGAATGAGAAGGGGTTGTAGTAAATTGGAAAGGTGTTGTGAGTTAAGTGTCTGCAGGTTTCTGTGGGTTCTGGTAGTTAAGCGTGATAAAGGGCAGAGATTGGAAGGGGTTGTGAGGCTGTAGGTTAGGAGATGGTGGTCAGAAAGAGGGAGGGGGGAGATTGTAAGATTGCAGACAGAGCAGTGATTAGAGAAAATTAGGTCAAGAGAGTGTCCATCCTGGGGATTCTATCCATTGTGAGAGGCCAAGGGAAGAGGTGAGTGCAAGTAGTTTTGTGGCTGTGGGAGAAGTGGGAGTTTAAGTGGCAATGTTGAAATCACCAAGAACGAGTGAAGGTATGTTAGAGGAGAGAAAGAGAGGGAGCCAGGCAGCAAAATGATTCAGAAATTGAGAGGCTGGTCCAGGTGGGGCGATAGATGACAGCCACTCGTAAAGAGATGCGTGAAAAGGGAATGCAATTGAATGAGCAGTGGCTGGAAAGTAATATGCCCACACCTCCACCTTGCTTATTCCCAGGTCTAGGTGTGTGACTGAAATGTAAGCCACCGTATGATAGTGCAGCAGGGGAGGCAGTGTCAGATGAAGAGAGCCAGGTTTCAGTTATAGCTAAAAGGTTGAGGGAGTTGGAGATGAATAGGTCATGAATATAAGTGAGTTTATAGCAAGC
Organism: Discoglossus pictus; assembly: GCA_027410445.1. Taxonomy (NCBI): domain Eukaryota; kingdom Metazoa; phylum Chordata; class Amphibia; order Anura; family Alytidae; genus Discoglossus; species Discoglossus pictus. The sequence goes on from CM050174.1 coordinate 44,943,962, forward strand.
ACACCTAGCATTCCAGAGGGCACATGAGAAGGGCAAAGTGGAGGATTTGTGACAGATGATGGGTATTAAGTTATGAGGGTTTCTGGTGTTTGTTGCCCTGTGGGCTGAGCGTGACTGGGTTAGGAGATATATCTCCAGCAGCCAATAAAATAAGCAATGAAAGAGAGAGGATGTGAGAGTAGGACTTACAGAAATGTTTCTGCTTATTGACCTTAGAAGAGGGAGGATATAGTGACTAGAGGAAGGAGAGGAGCTTGTGGGAGCAAAGAAGAGGGGAAGAGAGCAGGGAGGGTGAGATGGTGATACAGTTTGAAACATGAATTGGAGAAAGTGAGGAGAGCCTGAGAAACAGGCAGGAGATGATAAGGGAGAGGGAAGTAAGAGGAAACATTGTTACACTGTGTGTTCTTAAAGGAGTGGTTAGGGGTAATAAGAAGTCACTGATTGGACAGGTTCAGGTAATTAGTAGGCCTCAAAAAATTAAGTGTAAACAGGGGTGGGTGGGTAGAGTGGATGGGAGGGAGGAGATTGCTTCAGGTGAGGGGAATTGTGAGTTCTGAAAGGGCAGTATGTGGGAGGGAAGTTGATACATCTCCTCATAAACTTCCCGCCCACCATTGAACTTCTTTAATGAAGATATGGCCACCATTCTGTATGGCGCTGGCCTAGTTAAAATACCGGCAGACCCAGATTTGTGATGGCATTCGAATCTGCAGTGTTCCTCTGTGTCAGAAGCCTCTGCCCTGTTGCCTAATGACTCTCCTGGTGCAGGTGTGGTGCACCTCTGAGCTATTAGATGCCTTGCTTAGAGGTAGAGTGGCGCAAGCCACCTGAAGGGGAAGGGCATAGCCGCAGAGACAGCCTGGGGGGTCTACTAGGTGTGGCTGGGGGTTTAGAATCTCTCCTAGCTGGCCTGGTGGTGGGGAAATGGCCAGATGGCAAGGTAGGCTTCTCCAAGAAAAAAGATGACCCAGAAGGGCCACCAATAGGCAAGCCCTGGCAACTAGAAGTATCCATTGGGGATAATAGAGGCTAGCCAGGAGGAACCCCTGACCAGTGCCTCCTCTCTAATGTTTTCAACCAGGCCATCAACAAAAGGAGTTGCCATGGTTAGAAAAATTCTGTTCTTTGATAACTATCACTACTTAAAAGAAAAAAGGTCAGTATAAATAAACTTAAAATGTTATGAAATGTTACTCCCCTTCCAATCCATCCCTTTATGTTAACCAAATGCAAGACATCCTATTCCTAGTCCGGTCAAATCCCACTCTACTTAACTGCGTATGGCCGTGGGTTATTTGTTTATTGAAATGATTCTTTGGATTTTGACCTCAACCACAAACTCTACTCCGTGCCTATCTTGGAGACACTGACTACACCCAGGTCAACCTATATTCACCAAATACCTCTCCTGGCCATATTCTGTTATATGATATGGTATTACCTATATTGCATACCAAGATACTAATAGGAGGTGACTTCATCCACTCAAGATGGACCTGCAAAGTTAAAATATAACATTACTCTCAATTTACAAACTTCTTCCTACTTATCAACATAGATCAAGAGCCAGGACGTGTCTTTTAACACAATAATGAGTTTCATGTAGAAGGCAATGAACAAAAATGTTTTTATTTTCTAAACTATCAAAAAAATTTAATTATAAATCCTATTTCTTCAAAATAGCATATTGTAAATATGGCCATTTAGCAGAGAAATACATTTCTTTCAGTGGAAAGCTTAATTTACACAAAAGATGCTGACACGTCTTACAGAATGATCGAGCGTGGCAGAAGACACTGAGATTTATGCAGCCCCCTTTCTAGATCCAAGTCTTATCCGGCTCTCACACGGCTGGCGTGGAGAATTCTCGCTGTTACTAATGCGGATTTCAGAGCCGTGCTCAGGGGATCCCAGGAACTTTAAGGAGATTTGTATTTTTCCCGCTGGCCACAAAATGATCTTCAATCACTGTCATATAGCTTCTTTTTCACGCTCGAAATATTAAAGGGTCTCTGTTCCTAAGCATGGAATGTTATACTGGAAGATAGAAACCATCTGTGCTTAATTCATCATTAAAGGAAAATAATAAATATGAAGGTTTGAATACATTTGTTTACTTACGTAATTTTAGCTATAGGCCCATGTGCTAATAAGACATTATATATAATTTTACCCACATAGAGCTGTTTCAAGTTTACTGCCTCTCATCAGCGTGGGACCACTTCCTAGCTTATGCAGTAGGTTTTTTTGAGGATGTAGTTCACCACAACAATCCTTTAATTTATGGCGGACAATAAATAAATAGTACATTTGTGTTCATATTTGAACGTCTAAAACAAGTTAAAAATTGTGTTTCCTTCTCAGAATTCCGAGAAATACAGATATTACACTGCATTCTGGGATATATATATATATATATACAGTATATATATATATATACTGACATACTGTGGGTTTGGAAAGCCACCACCCCCTTTCAAAATGTTCACGTTATATTGCCCTAAAGCCGCCCAAAAAGAACAAATTAAACTAGACTTTTCCTATTTTTATTTGCAAATTGTACATTGCAACTCCAAGTGAAAAAAGAAAGCAACGTGTCAGAAAAAAAAGTAGAATAATTGGGTTGGTTAAGAGAACACCAATGCTTGGTGTAAGCCTCATTTGCTTGAACTGAGTGTGTTTGGATACATCTCTATCAATTTAGCACACCTAGAAGGAGAAATATTCCTCGGTTCCTCCTTAAAGAATTGTTCATGTTCATTTAAACTGTGTGGTGACCGTTGATGGACTGAACTCTTCAAGTAATTCCAAAGAATTTCTATGTAATGTAGGTCAGGGATATAAGTAGGCCACTTAAGGACATTCATCTTCCTGTCTTCAGGAATAAGAGATTGGGTTGGCTATGAGAACGTTAATGCTTGGTGAAAGCACCATTGCTAGCTTTGAATTGAGTGTGTTTAGATACATTTCTACCAACTCTGCACACCTAGAGAGAGAAATAATTGTTGGTTCCTCCTTTAAGAATTGTTCATGTTTAACTAAACTGTTTGGTGATTGTTGATGGACTGCACTCTCAAGTCATTCTAAAGACTTTCTATGTGATGTAGAAGAGGGATCTTAGTAGGCCACTCAAGGACATTCATGAGTTGGCCACTCAAGGACATTGACATTCCTATCTTCAGGAAGGTGACAATACAATTGCTTTCATTGTGTGCTTTTGGTCATTGAAAGGTGAACCATCTTCCCCTCTGCCTCATTTTACACCATCCATTTCCCCTTATAACCTGACAAGTGCACCAGCACCAGATGAAGAGAAACATCCACACTACGAGAGCATCATAGAATGTGTAGTTTTGTTTTTCCCCCACATAACATAAGGAGGAGCTCCGGCATTGCTATGTGGATATCTGCATTGTGCTGCTGTTGGTTTGAAGTTTAGAATAGGGTTAAAAAAACATACCCAAATATTTTTTTTTAATTAAATAAATCTATATGTGTATAGAATGAATCAATGCAATGTATGTTTCTGATATAAGCAGAATGTTTTAGATTAAACAAAGGTTAAAACAGTAAAACATTCATATACCTTTAAAGGTAAACTAAAAGAGATTTATCATGCAAAGCACTTACACTAGCCCTTTAACAGTCAGCAGCGTATAGGCATGAAATATGTATTAAATACGGCTTGTGTCGTGAGCTGGTCTGGTGCGTACAGTATATAAGGCAAGATGTAGGCATTCTGCAAACATATCAACCATCGCTGGCATGGGTAAAATTTATGACTTATCTGACTTTGAAAAGGGAATGATCATTGACTTTCAGGCCAAGGGTGGCAGTATTTCTAAAACAGCACTGTTTATGAACTGTTCGCGTGCTGCTGTGGTTAAAGTGTACCATGACTGGACAAACGTCAACATTGCAAATAAACAGCGCTGATACTGCAGAGCACACGTGCCATTGATCTCAGAGGTGATCGTTGGCTGCAAAAGTGTGTCCAAATGAACCAGACATGTGTCTAAAATTACAGTACAGCGAACCCTGATGCATATGGGGCTCTGAAGCAAATGGCTGGTCACTGCACCCATGCTGACGAGGGTTCATCTGCAGAAACGGCTTCAAATGGCAAGGTGATACCAAAATGTAACCTCTTCTGATTGGTAAAGGGTTGCCTTGTCTGATGAGTCATGTTTTCTGCTCCATCGACTGGATGGACGTTGGCATATCAGGCTTGAAACTTCCAAGAACAAACACTCTGCAACCATTGTTGAAAGAACACAAGCTGGTGGCCGCAGAGTTATGGTCTGGAGAATGTCTGAGTTCACTCATACCTCCGAAAGGCACTCTCAGTCTATTGGTTACCTATCCATCTTTGCAGATCAATTACACCCATACATGTTGACTGTTTTCCCTGGAGCGGATGGAATCTTCAAGCAGGACAATGCAACATGCCATACAGCGAGAATTTTCCTGGAGAGTTTGGAGGAGCATGACAAAGATCTCCAAGTACTTAACTGGCCTCTAAATTCCCAGACTTGAACCCCATCCACTACACACTCTTCAACAGCTGTCAGATGTACAGCAGTCTGTATGGCTCCTGGTACCCTTGTCAAACTTCCAGCATCTTACTGACTCACTACCACACTTTCTAGCTGCTGTCCGTGCTGCACACAGCGGTTATTCCATCTGGGTGGTGTCCATGTGTAGAGTGCTCTCAGAGTCTGACTGGACCACATATGTGCAAACACCAACAAAGGAAGTCTTTAGAAAATAAAATAGAGTTTAAAACATAGTTCCCTTCAATAATTCCCACTGCTGCACTCCTGCCCCTCTGCCCATTGCATAGTTGGTTCCTTCATTTTTGAAGGAACTGTCATGAATGATGAGGCTTATTTGTATACAGCATTAGCTTGTTCCTGGGCTGAGGATAACAAATATGTTCAGTGCCATAAACAACTGCAGAATGTGTTAGGGAAACTGCAAAACTGTGTTTGACACTGCATCCAAAACGATGGTGGATATATCTTGTTTAGATCTTATATAGAAGTACATTTATTAACTGTGTAATGGACACCCAGTATATGAAATAACATGTTTCCTTCTCTGCACATTCTTTTAGTGTTTCTCACCCCTATTGCTATTCGAGTGTCTCACTCCTCACACTGTATTCACAGTTAATAAATCCTGCTTTAGCTGCAGCTCACACCTCCACCACCCAAGCAATCCCTGATATACAGGGAACTAGATAATATACGACCATGAAAACAAATAACCTCAAGATAATGTTTCTCCATAAAATTGTCACACACAGCACTTCTCCTGGAGGTGTGGGACAAAGCAGGTAATACTGAGTTATTACATATATCATTCTGTAATTTATAGGCCAGCTGACAGCAGCCACCTGTACCCAGTCACACACACAGTCCAGTGATTCTATTTCTGGGTAATGGAGATATTGTTAAAGAATCAACATAGACTGGGAAAAACTTCAAATGTTTGTGAAGTTTGTAACCAACTGTCATGCCCAGGGCCTGACTGGACTGTTGGGGACTGTGGTCTGGGCTGGCCAGAGTTACCCTGTTTATTACTATGGTTATGCATTTTTTGTTGGTTATGGTTTTAAAATCACATAATATGATTGTGTTACAGTGTGAATATGGGTGTCTCAGGGACAAGAGAGCTATGGGTACCAATTCAGAACTACAAACTCAGTACATAAGGTATATGCTTGTTAATGCCAGAATCTTCCCAGGAAAAATGGTAGAGTTAGAATTATTGGCAATTAATGGATAATGGGATTTAATAGGCATTACTGAAACATGGTGGGATGAATCTCATGATTGGACTGTTAATCTGATGGTTATAACCTATTTAGTAATGTGGTAGAGAAGGTAAAGGACACTCATGTATTGGCCATATCCTGGTTTGATTCATATGGCAATATTTATTATATAAATGGCAAGGTAGTCTCACAGTGATGATGTCAGCAGCAGCAGCAGTCCAGTGATCCGGTATTCGAAACTCAGATGTGGTCCTAGGATCAAAGCTCTGACAACTTGAAACAAAATGAAGACAATTGGAGACTACTATATGGTTATGTCCATAAAGTACTGAGGGGTGTAGTCTTAGACTAGTAATTTAGAGGCACACCTGTTAGAGGACAGGAAGTGGGTCCAGGTATTTTTCACTACAAACTAGTTAAACTAGGGCCACGGTTTAATCTGCCTGTTATTATATCTTTCCCTCATATGGTGCCTATGCTCTGTTATATAACATGTGAGGGTGGGAAATCAGGCGCCTGTGTAGACACCCTTGGGGAGCATCAACATAATGATTAGAGAGATTTACAGATATTAATAAAAACATTTTTATGAATTATGCTACATATATAAATTATGCTTTTTGCTGAAGGAATGCAAAAATGTAATAATACATGAAACTTAGATATGCCTTTAAAGGCTTTTTTTAAAATAAATTTTAGCAGATACTGCTTGTGCCTCAGAGATTCCATGTTTGCATGTCCACACTTGCAGCCTTATTAAATTGCAATTCGGCCAATTTAAAAGGGCTGTCTATATAAGCACACAGCATATTTATTTCACAGATGTTTTTAGTTCGTGAACTTCTATCCAAAAGCAAGGTCTTCACAAACTAAACACTTTTGTAAAAAAACATATGCTATGTGCTTATATAGAGCCCTATTCAATTGACTGAATTGCAATTTAATAAGGCTGTTCGTTTGGAGCATAAGGATGTGTGGTCTGTATCATCTATTCCAAAGGGGAATTGGTTTACAAGAGGCAGCTAGCAAGTATACTTTCAAGCCTTGCTTGCCCTGCTCTTAAAAGGAAGTGTGACCATAATGGCAGCTTCTATGTAATAACATAGACTAAGATTTTCTCAAAAATGCTATTATGCCCATGATTTACACAGCTGCTAACGTTGTTAGTGTGTAGCATATTTCACAAACATGAAGTGTTTCCAAATCTGCAGTAGTTAAAGGGATATCTAAATTTGCTGGATTATGAATGCATCTAATGGAGGAGAATCAGTAGTGTGTGAAAAAAAATGTTTGCATGAAAAAATACCAAAATATACATTTAAACACCTTGAAGTCAGCTGAATTTCTTGCATTTGCAAACCGCTGGCTTTCAAAGTTGACACCCCCAGCCAATCTCTTCTAAAATTAGCATAACAGTCATATTCAGTGTGACTAATCACAGGCAGCATTGTATCCATTTTGTTTTGGAATAATTTGTTTTGGCCAATTAGGTTAGCTGAAACTCTTGAATTAACTCTGGTTTCCTGTCTATGGTGCAAAGCAGCATGGGATATGTAGCAAAGCAGCTGGGAAATGTAGTGTATCACTGACATATGACAGGAAGCTGCAAGGAGGAAGCTGCAAGAAGATTGGCTGAGCAAGCAAGAGCAGGTAAATAGTGGGTTAATATTGCTCCCGGGATACTGCAAGATGATTGGGAGGGGGGATCAGATGCCTGCTTAGACACCCCCTGAAAGGTGTCAACATTATCATTAGAGGGATTTTAAGATATTCATTTAAAAAAAGTGTTTTATGAGATGTGCTACACTTACATAGGCTGCTGTTTCCCTATAGAGTACAGAAATGTATCAATCCAGCAAACTTAGATATCCCTTTAATTAAATTCCAAAATTCTTATAAAGTCCTCTTAACTATTAATATTGGACTTAAACGTTTGGGTGTCTTGGTAATTTTATATAGCATTATATTTGAGAAAACCCTTATGATGACAATATTAGCAGCTGTCTAATACATAAGAATACATTTTTTAGAGAAACTCTTAAGTGTTTAATTGCTTGCAAATGGAAAGCTCCCATTGTGTCTGAACTGAAACCTTACTGCTAGCTTGGAGTCTTAGAAGATGTATTTATCTTTTCTACCAAAAAAGGGAAAAGTCGGAGAGGATAAAGGTGAGAGAGGGAAAAGGATTTGTTAAATCATTAGAGCTACTTCAGTTTGATACCTACTCCCTTTCCAACACCTGTGCAGAAGCATGAAACTTGCACTTAAAGCTGCTCCTTCAGAAATGTAAACAACCTTCACACACACCTATCCTTCACCAAAGTATGATTGATGCCTCTAGGATTCAACATTTAATTTTTTCCTGCTTTATTAAATTGTTCCTGTCTAATTATACTGTTGAAATTTACTACAGGAACTGGTCCTATGCTGATGTGAGGTAGTAACCTCAAAACAGCTGTATGTGGGTAGGTTTCCTGGCTTGTGCATAATCCATCCTGGGCTTCACTTAAAGTTGTGTAATTCAGCAGGCATAAACCTAAAAGGATCAATGATTGAAATGGTATTGGATTAAGAGTGATGCCTTTGTGAACCATTTGCATGTCCCTGCCCAGTTTCCAAGAATGCAATGAAATTACAGTATTTCTTGGAATTAAAAGCAGGAAATAGGTCTTTTAACTTATTTTAGAGGTTCAAATGTGAGCACAAATGTACAATTTATTTACTACATAAATAAATATAAATATACATATATATATATATATATATATATATATATATATATATATAAATATATATATATTCATCACAGTAATTCCTTTAAACGTCTATACAATTTACTAGCCTTTTGTTATTTTGCAAAACTAAAAAAAATATTGAAAAGTATACCTATAACAAGGCACAGCACTTAAAAGACCACTGTATGAAAGGTTGTTTTTGCAAGGCATGTTGCTCTTGTAAGCATTATGCTGCCAACAAATACGAATGAAGCATATTATTTAAAAAAATTAAACTCACTTATTTATAACATGTTTTATTTTTATTCCATGTGACTCTAATTATGGGGTGTGCTCATGGCTGCTTCTACATTATTCCTAGAGTGATTCAACAGCAAAGTAGTGCTTGATCTGAGCTGCAAATAGAGTTATATGGAGTAAGTTTAGCTTGTTTTGTTCTTAAGGGCATATCTAAGTTTTCTGGATTATTAATGCATCTGATAGAGAGAAATCAGGAGTGTATGCAGAAATTGTTTGCATGAAAAATACCAAAATAATCAGTTACAAACTCACTCTAATGTTTGCTAAAACTTTTGTTAGTTGACACAACTGAAAACCCCTGCTAAGATTAGCATAAAATTCATAATTCATTTTGACCAATCAGAAGAATGCAGAGGTTAGCTGTGTTGCAATGCAGCCTGGGATATGTAGTCTCTATCTCTCTCTATCCTTGTGCTCTGATTCAGAGGTCAGCTCAGACCCCACCCAACCATGTGATTCCATTCTGAAGCAAGTACTTCTTTTCAAAGGTCAAACTCTGTACCTGGCTGCCTCTCCTCGGTGTACTTGGTTATGTAAACTCTATGTGGGTGTGCAAAACTGGATTTTACTTTCCTGCCTATAACTTTGTAAGTACACTGAACTTGTCTATATAACACATATTTTCTTCAAATCACTGCCTGTTTCTTACCAATCATTTAAAACCCAGGAAACTTATATATACCTTTAAGAAAATGCTCAACTCTCATTATTTGGCCTACATAGGCAGTATGCCTGGTTCTCTCAGTCGTGCCCCTCTCTCTGTGGTTTTGTTTTATTGAAAAAACCTTGGTCCTATGAGGGCCGCCATTAGTACAGGATTTCTAGCTCTCACTGCTTTTTATATTTTCTCTTGTATAGTTTGGAAATTCTTTATATATATATATATATATATATATATATATATATATTAATATGCAGTATATATATATATGCACACCACATAGGAGGTTTATTAACATGTCTTATATACACACTGAAATAAATCTCTGATTCCTTTTCAAACCCACAGTAATTGTCTGGTAAGAGGTGAGCTCTTATCACACCTCGTAACACCCCTGGAAGCGGGGCATTTTATGAGGCTTTATTTGTTCCTGGCCTTCTTGCTGATCCTGTCACTTTCCATTCTGTGGGACCCTGATAGATTTAATGAGTTTGCAGAATGGCCAATTCCCCAGAGCGATGTTCACCTCTAGTGTTTTTTAAACATGAACAAGAATGTATTGATCTAACTCACACAAATACACACTCAGGGAAACATGCAACTATACACACAGTGACACAAACACACACATGGCCACATACTACACACAGAGGGCTATGTACAGCTACAAACACAGGAACACACACAAATACACACTCAGGGAAACATGCAACTATACACACAGTGACACAAACACACAAAGGGCCACATACTACACACAGAGGGCTATATACAGCTACAAACACAGGAACACACACAACTACAAACTCAGAGACACATGCAACTATACACATAGTGAAATAAACACGCACAGGGCCACATACTATACACAGGGGCGATGCACAGGAACATACACAACTACACATATAAGGACACAAAAATAGAAACAAATAGGAGCACAACACATTCACACACACATGCATTGGGAATTCATACTACTACACATACAGGACCACACACAACTACACACATAAGGACACACAAACATGAGCACAACACACACACACACACACACAAGGGAATGCACACTACTACTCACACACAGGGCCACACAAAACTAAACACATAAAAAAAACAAATAGGAGCAATACGCACACACTCATACAAGGAAATACACACTACAACACACATATAGGGCGACACTCAACTACACACATAAGGACACACAAATAGAAGCACAACACACAGGAGAATAAACACTACACACACAGGGCCACACACAACTACACAAACAGAGAGATTCCACAATGGAGCCACAAATGAAGGGGCGCAAATACAGGGTCACACACATCTATCCAGAAAGCACCACAAACATTGATACACATACTATACATATTCAGGGCCACATACAACAACACAGATAGGGATACATTGTGGCGAGCTAAAGAATAGAGGGCCCCAGTGCAAAAAAAATGATAATAACATAACATCACCCTTCCCCAAGACCTCACCTGCCCCCCTCCCAAGACCCCTTTCCATAGCTACTCCTCTTCCCTTACCTCCTGCCTGCGTAAAGCTCATCTACATGCAGCACATCTCTAGGACGCTCTCTCCATTTTTCAGTGACATCCTCTTTTGGGGATGGGGGCTTGAGAAAGGTCACTGACAGGCTAATTTAAAACACTGTGTATTCATGAGCTGCATGATCTACAGAGGGCAGATGCAAACAGGTACAATTGTACCCTTTCTTCTCCCTTCTCTGTCTACCCCCCCCCCCCCAAAACTTACCTGTGTTCTGGGGTCCCATCCAGGGGGACCATTGGTAACCATCAGGGATTGATCAGCCAGGGGATCTTCCCCAGAGCCTCTATGAGCTAGAAGGGGCATCCTGAGCAAAGTCATATGTAAATGCAAATAAGCTGATCCATGTCTAAACCAATGCATAGAAATATGGTGGGCATGGATCATTTGCTGAAGGAGCACTGTATGAAAGGTTTGTTTATATGCCAAAGAAAGAGAATCAAGAGTATTATTTAAAAAATATATATTTAACTTATTTTTTATATGTTTTTGTATTCAATGTAACTCCTTTTGCATCTCTGATTAAGCACTACATACCTCCTTTGCCATTGTGACACTATAGGAAGCTTCTATATACAGCATGGAGTCATTTGTTCATGCACACTCCACCTCCAGGCTCTGTGACTGAGCCAGAAGCAGTCATGCATATGCCTTCTGTTTATTTTTAATAATATGCTCAGTTCTCTTTTTCTGGTAAACTGCGTACATGGGCACTATGCATTTAAAAAAAAATCTTTCATTCAGTGATCCTTTTACATAAATTTTATAAACTCCTGGTTTATAGCATGATATAAAATACTGTAATGTTTACAATATATTTAAGTTTTCCTGTTTTTAAAAATAAAACTTGTTTTCCACACCCCCAGAGCTGCTTACATGGTCACAGTGTACCTACCAATAGAAACACTGCATTCAAATAAGGAATTTAAAGCTTTACTAACTTTCAAGCCAGCAGCATATCAATGCAGAGATCTACAGATCAGTATCTGAATCCTCCAACCTCCTTCTATGGGGACTACATATCCCATGATTCCTTCCTGCACAAACTGCCATCATTAATTGTTACATTGTATTAAATGTATAGCTAACTGTGATTGGACATAAAACATATGAATTGAATGCTAATTTGTGCTGGGATTTTCAGGGGTGTCAGCTCACAAAAGCTGCTGCTTGCAAACTCAAGAGATTTAGCAAATATCAGGGTGTGTTTGAGTTTATTTTGGTATTTTTCCATGCCAAAAAATTATTTGCATACACTATTGATTCTCCTCTATCAGATGCAGGTTCTTTTCTATTTCGGGGCTGTATCCCAGAACAGTGGGGTTGAGCAAAAATTGTACTGCAAAAAATGTACTGGAGGCAGAGAACTATTTCCACCTCTGATCTGGCTCAGAAGAGGCCTTGAGCTATGAGAGGCACGCCTGAGGCCCTGGGGTGCAGAGTGCTCACGCCGAACATAGCGATGGCCTCGCTGTCGACTCAGCGCAGTTCGAGTTGCGCCATGTCGGAGGTGAAAATAGTTATTTGCCCGCAGGACATTTTTCACATCACCAGGTGGTGCTGTGGCGCAGCACTCAACCCCACTGTTCTGACGGGATGCGGACCCGAAATAGACTAGATCCCAGATGCGTCATAATCCAGGAAACTTAGATATGCCTTTAAGACAGTTTTTGTGTGTATATACATATTTTTCCTACGGCTGATAGAATTGGCTGTTTCTTTAAATAATTCCCAAGCCTCGTCTGTCAGAACTGGATAAAGACACAGCAGGGTAGAAAATCCATTATTCTAATGAGGCAAAGCAATTAAGAGTAATTGATTTGTTAAAAGCTAGTTAGCACATTGTGTAGAATTCGGGAGAATAGCACCCTGGTGCCTTGAGATATTTTGGGGATCTGTATCAGAAGGATTAGCCACACTGTACATCAGGAATCAGGACATAAATACTGCCTCTATATCTCAGACACAAACCAAGTTTAAATAAAAACCGACAGCTAAAAAAGCCATGCCACAATCACTGCAGTTGTTATATAAAGTTCATATATATATATATATAAATACATATATTTGCAAGTGGTTGTTATTAAAACAAGTTTGAGTGAAAGTGTTATTGAGTTTGAAAGTTGGGTATTTAAAGAGAATGTTAAATAAATTATCTATAAAACTCCTCTGTTTTTATCTAGGACTATTAATTAAAGGGCAAGTGTACACACTTTTTAAGTTAAATCTCTTTTTACTTCGCCATTAATTAACATAAAAAGATATGTACAAACAGCCGAAAAGCAAATCATTTACCAGAAAACACCAAGACGGGCAAGTCATAGCAAATCGTGGAGAAGGAAATGGCAACCCACTCCAGTATCTTTGCCAAGAAAACCTTATGGATAAGCACAACCTGAAACAATATGTGCCTGACGTGCTATGGTCCATATGCTTACAGAGAGTCAGTCGGACATGACTGAATGATTAAACAACAAATAACTCAGTAACACAGTTTACCTCATAATAGCTGTTGCTGTACCCTTCTCCACCTCTCTTATTGTCCTAAGCACTGCTTAAAGATTTTAAAAGATAACATTATCGAAGTCTTACCCTAGCCTCTGAGGAAACTGTCAGTGTCGAAACGGTTGTTAGGCTTTTTGCAGGAAATGTGATTATCAGCATACCTATTTATAGTAGATATAGATAAATTTACTTGTGAGGTTCTCAAAAGTCAGGGAAAATTCTTACTCTTTCTGAATGCTAAAGCCTGCAAGAGTTTCGTTTATGTTTTGAAACCTGGCAGAAGAGCATTTTCAAACAAGAGTCACGATGTGTAGTTACTTTTGTTGTTTTTAAATTTGCACTATTTTTGAGCAATAAAGGGATTTTTACAAGCACCCAGCCATTTTCTCTTTCTGTTTCCTCCTATTTACAGTAGGAAATGTATTATGCTTTTGGGTGTCTACAATGAGCCTTCCAGGCAGGAGGATCCACCAAGATCATAGGACTTGTTTTCAACGCTATCCATTGCCATTGGCTCCCCTCTCATTCTATTTTTGTTGTTTGGTTGTGCAAAAACAATACTAAAATCCATAACTCATTGCTTTTTAAGGAAACTATTTTTAAGGGTGCCACGGTAAGATCACAATAAAAGATTGTTTTAGGTTTCAATTTGCACACTTCTAGGATTCTTACCAAGAGAGCCTAATTAATGTTATAGCAGATAATTTTTTTCACGTTTCCACAGCTCAAGACAATGAGAGAGGTGGGGAGGGGTAGAGCCATAGTTATTTATAGGGTGACGTGTTTTTTTTTATTATGTATTTATTTGGTTTGCGAAGTGTACCATACAAATTACCAGTTTAGTAACTATTTAATGTATTGCAAAATGTATTTATTTTTTTTACGCCAGCAGTGGCAGCAGCAGTTGCATTAAGGAGCTGCTAGATGGCGCTGCTGAAATTGTGCACAGTTTGTAAAAGCTGCTGAAATCATACACAATGTCCAAGCTTAAACCATTATCCAAGCCCTTATCCTAACCCTAACCTCCTAACTTACCCTAACCCTAAAGCTATGACATCAGCAGCAACATCTTGGCAGTGGCATCTAGTGGATGCTCACCACCACTGCTGCTGCCTGTGCTGGTGGTGTGCTGGCATTCTCATAACAGGAAGACCTTTTTAGAAAAAGTGTTAAAGGCATATCCACCAAATTAAGGTTAAAACAAGCAAGAATAATGGAAGAAAGAATGGGGGATAGAGGGGAGGGGTATGCTACTAATACAGCAGTTGGAGTGTTAATCTATCTAAAGACCAGTTAATCACCTTAACACATAAGTGATCAGCTGAAACATTTCCTGGGAGAATCATTTGCAAGAGATAACCAGTTCAAAACTCAGAATCCAGAATTGGTGCTTAAAGTGTTGAACGAGAATAAGTTACTTGTCATTGTGAAAAAACCATAAACCCTACAGCCCACGCAGAAAAGGACAAATGGAGTATAGATATATAGATTTTCCATGTTTTCTGTTTGATCTATCATTGCAAACAGTGCTTTTAAATTATATTTTCTGGCAAAAAATGATTTGCTGCTGTTTGCACATGTATTTTTATGTTAATTAAGGTTTAACATGAAAAGAGTTTGGATTGGCTCTTTAACTCTTATCTCTTCGTTCATAGCAAATACACAGCTCCCACACAGGTAGGGAAACTGCACATCTGCCTCTGTTTCCATATTATACTAATCTATCACAAGCTAAATTTTGCAGGCAGAGTCAGTATATAATTTAATTATTTTGCTAGAGGGAGTCAGTTTATTGGCCATATTTGAGCTCCCAAAGAGAGGTTATCCACACAAGGATACTTCAAAATAAAGAACATTGTCTGTAGAATCAGAATCCCTTTAAAGTGGCTGCATCCCTTTCATTATTTTCAACATCATTATTAACAACTTGTAGCAGTCTGGAAGAAAGTTTCATGTAGCTTAAGGCGTACCATGGAGAGTAAGAGCCGTCCATTGCATACGAGGTAACACAACCTCTCTGCTGGCTCATTGTGTGGGTTAAAGAAGCAGCTGTGTCACTGCTATAGATTTCTTCCTATCTGATGAAGGATCTCTCTGGGGCTGATAGGAAGGAAAAGGACAGAAAATCCAATTATTGTGAGATTCCAGGGCAGCACGTTAGAGTGCAGGGGCCAGCCTCATGGCACAATAATTTGTTCAAGATATTTTCCCACACACACTGCCCTGCCCAACCCTCGCATACAGTGCAGCACTGTCAGGACTCACGGGGGAGCTAAAGGACACATAGTTGTTATAATAACTGCCACCTGAATCACTAAAAGATTCCTGGTCACTGTTACAGTTAATATTGCTGTGTACTGTAATACATTTCTTACTGTTTGTTATTGGGAGAAAAAACAGACTAGGTAGCACAGTAGACTCTCAGTTATCTGGCACCCATGGGGATTGGCAGATGCCGGATAAATGTACTTTCTGATTGCTTGAGAGTCACTATTAAAAGAGGCCTAGATTAGCTGCAAATAGGATGCTCTGCTAAGTATATTTGTCAGTGAGGGTAGGTGTAGCAGCAGCAGCTTTCACTCCTCACTTATACACAGGTACGTTCGGCTGGAGGGTGTGGTGCTCAACCTGGGGAATGTAACGCCAACACTGCCCTGGCTTAGTCACTCATGCCTGTCTGCTTCCAGGTAAATGTGAATTGCAGAGACATACAGTGGATGCAATCTAGGTGCCTGTAAGCGTTTTGTGGCATGACAATCTGGCTCCTGGCATTTGCTGAGCCCTGTAAAAATACATTTTTATTTAAAGTACAGTATTCACATTTTTTTCTGGTTGCTTAAGTTCTGGTTAACTGAGAGTCTACTGTACTAGCTTTCCCCTTGAGATTATGAACATTGTACCAATAGTCTATACATGCTGAACTGGCATGGGAAGAAAGTTAACAACCTGTCTTGTAAGCCAATTAAGTGATTGTTGTGAGAAACTACAGAGGTTAAGGAAGCTTAAGTGTTGTAACTGATACCCCTTTGATCTGGTTAAGTGGTGTTACTGGAACCCCTTTGATCAAATGTCTGAGGTTAACCACAATATTTGCATGACTTATTATGCCACTCTGTCGGTCAAGATTACCCATGATAGGCTATACACTACCATTTGAAAACCTCGTAGCTTGGTGAGGAAATACAGAAATGTCCTCCACAGCAGAGTTTAATAAGGGCATCTTGATGCTGGACCTGGTCAACATATAGGGCCAGCTAATTCCTCTAGGTGCAGGATTACCAGGGCAGAGTAACATGGACCTATGAGACTGTCTTGGCCAGCCTAGTGCTGCACATGCCCTGATAATCCCATACAGTGCAGTATACAACCTGAACTTCTCATACAGTGCAGCACATGCCATAATAATCCCATACAGTGCAGTATACAATCTGATCTTCTCATTCTGACTGCCCTGTACCCCTCCTGCTCACACCTGGACCCTACGACAAGAACCATTGCAAACTCTCACATTCTGACTGCCCTGTACCTCTCCTGCTCACACCTGGACCCTACGACAAGAACCATTGCAAACTCTCACATTCTGACTGCCCTGTACCTCTCCTGCTCACACCTGGACCCTACGACAAGAACCATTGCAAACTCTTACATCCTGACTGCCCTGTACTTCTCCTGCTCGTACCTGGACCCTACAACAAGAACCATTTGCAAACTCTCACATTCTGACTGCACTGTACTTCTCCTGCTCACACCTGGAACCAATACCCTCCCTTTCCCTCTTCCACCCGCGCTCCCTTTCCCTCTTCCACCCGCCCCTGCTTTCTCTTAATTGATAGGCTTATTCAAATCAGGAACACCTTCTAACTGCTCCTAATTACTCTTCTAAAAGTACACACTGTGCCACAATGTTTCCTCTCACCTTCTTCTTCTTCATAACCTCCTGTTTGTCTCTCAGATTCTACTCTAGATTTTCTCCACAACATGTATCCAATGAAATAACCATTTCACCTGTTCTCATCTCCTCCCCTTTTCTTTGCTCCTTTTTTTCCTCCACTCACTATCTCCTCCAGCTCCTACAGTCCACAAGCAAAAACACTTCTGTAAGACCCAATCCCATCTCCTTTCCCTTAC
Source organism: Discoglossus pictus (assembly GCA_027410445.1). Classification (NCBI taxonomy): domain Eukaryota; kingdom Metazoa; phylum Chordata; class Amphibia; order Anura; family Alytidae; genus Discoglossus; species Discoglossus pictus. The sequence goes on from CM050174.1 coordinate 44,961,633, forward strand.
ACCCCTCATTCTGCTGGCAGCTAGAGATATATCTCCTAATCCAGGCCCCTCACAACTTAATACCTATCTCCTGCCAAAAAACACAATTTTTGCCCTTCTCCTGTGCACTCTGGAATGCATGATCTATCTGCAATAAAGTCACTTTCATCCCTGACCTATTCACTTCGAACTCCCTCAATCTACTGACTCTCACAGAAACCTGTCTCTCTCCTTCAGACACTACCTCACCTGCTGTACTCTCCCATGGTGGTTTTCAGGTCAGTCACACACCTTGACCTGGGAACCTACATGTGGTATTGTTGGCATATCACTTTCCTCTCTGTGCACATTGCACTCCATACCGACTATTTCCTTTCCTCCAATTTTCATCATTTGAAGTTCACATCATCAGCGTTTTCTCACCTATCTCTTAAAGTGCTCCTGTGATCTATCGCCCTCCTGGACCAGCCTCTCAATTTCTTGATCACTTCGCCGCCTGGCTCCCTCACTTTCTCTCCTCCAATGCATTTTCACTCGTTCTTGGCAACTACAACATTGCCATTGACACTCCCATCTCCCTTACTGCTGCTAAACTACTTTCACTCACCTCTTCCCTCGGCCTTTCACAATTGACAGATTCCCCAAATCACCATGATGGATACTCCCTAAGAACAAAACGGTATGTAAACAAATAAGTAAAAGCAACTTCCCATAAGGGTTGATTGCTATATCGTGCTTCACAAGTGATGGCACCAATGAGGAGGGGAAAGGGCACTGAGGAGGATGCATAAAGACAGCCCAAATATCAGGGGAACATTTTTATTCAAGATCACCATTGAGAAAGGCCAAGACTTGCCCGAAACGCGTCAGGTAGGATCCAATTTGATCTTTGTATCTTTTATTATAATTACATTATTTATTTTATTGTTGCTGCTATTTTACATATTTTTACCATATTGTTCCTATTTTTTCCGATGTGAGAGGCTCCATAGATGGGTCTCAATTAGATCCACCATTATAAGATTAGAGAAAACATTATATGAATTGCCATTTGTGCTGACCCTAAACTCACTGATATTGGAGCATCTTATGTGAGGCTTCCTAACCTCAACAATAGATGTCTCAGTCTGGGGAGTGAGGTCTGGATCTGTGTGTGTACAATGAAGCACTAAGACCGTTTCTATTATTTGTTTTCTATCTTTAATTGTAAAAGTATCCCTGTAACAATTGATATATTGGATATTGGACTATTGAGACACTAAACATCGGGCCGTCTGAATTAAAAACACCAAGTAACAGAAGGACGACCGGACAATATCTGTGACATCTCATATATAACGGGAATTGATATCATATTGAATGTGAGTGTAATGGTTTTAATTATTTGCTATAATAAACCTTGATGTACATATTTCACAATTGGTTTGGCTTTGCGCTTGTCCCTCCCACCAATAGACCGTATTTTCACCCATCTCAGCACAACTTCTAACCTCTCCATCTGCCCACTCACTCTATCTGACCACCACCTTCTACCTTTCAGCCTCACTAAATCTTTCTCTTACTGCCCTTCTTCTATCCGGGTTACCATTACCCATAGACACCATCAAGCACTTGACCCTCAACACCTTTCCACTGTGTTACAACCCCTTATCAGTCCCCTTACTGATCTCACTTGTCCTGACAATGCCACCTCACAGTACAACATGACTCTGACTTCCACCCTTGACACTCTGGCCTCCTTTACCACACGAAGATGCCCTCGCTCTCATCCCCAACCTTGACACACTACACAAACATAATACATCCAGATGTGCTCCTGCACTGCTGAAAAACTATGAAGGAGATCATGCACTTCAGCAGATTTCCTCCACTACAACTTTATATTGCGCTCCTTCTTCTCTGCCCTCAACCTTGCCAAACAGCACTATTTTACATCTTTAATATCTACACTGTCCTCTAACCCCAAATGTGTGTTTGCTACGTTCAACACTCTCCTCCGCCCACCCACACCTCCAGTCCCTTCCTGACTCACAGCTGAAGACTTTGCCAGCCATTTTAAGCATAACATTGAAAACATTCATAATGAACTCTCCTCTCAACATGTATCACACACTCCCTCCTCTCAACTGACTGATAACAACCAGCATTTACCCTTCCCTATTCCCACAGCTATTAGGCATTCATTTGACCTTGTAACAGAGGATGAAGTATCCAGCCTACTATCAAACTCTCACCTTACTACCTGTCCTCTAGATCCTATTCCATCACAGCTTATCCCTTCCCTATCTACCAAACTTACACTTGCTCTCACACATCTCTTCGACCTTTCCCTAAACACTGGCATGTTTCCATAATTTCTAAAACATGCCATAATTACACCCATTCTTAAAAAACCCTCATCTGACACTGATTCAGCAACTAAGTACCGCCCTATCTCTCTACTTGCTTGAGTGGCTCGTCTACAATCACCATTCTCAATTTATCTCCTACAACTCCCTTCTTGACACCTTCCAATTCAGCTTCCAGCCCCAACACTCCAATGAGACAGCTCTCACAAAAGTCCCTAATGACTTGCTCACTGCCAAGTCAAAGAGTCACTTTTCGATTCTACTTCTGGATCTCTCTGCTGCCTTTGATACAGTTGATCACCCTCTACTAATCCAAATTCTCCACTCCCTTGTAATCAGAGATACTGCTCTCTCATAGTTCACATCATACCTACAAGATTAAACATTAAGTGTCTTCTTCTCTGGTACCTCTTCTTCTCCTCACTCTTTGTCTGTTGGCGTACCCCACGGTTCAGTCCTAGGCTCCCTCTTATTTTCCATCTATACATCCTCACTTCGAACCCTAATAAAATCTTTTGGATTTTAGTATCATCTCTACGCAGATGACACTCAAATCTACTTCTCAGTACCTGATTTATCCCCCTCTCTTCTAGCACGTGTTTCCAACTGCCTCTCAAGCGTATCCCTCTGGATGTCCGCCCACCATCTCAAACTCAACATGTCTAAGACTGAACTCTTAATCTTCCCACCATCTACTACAGCGTCAATTCTTCACATCTCTCTCACTGTCAACAATTCCATCATCACCCCCTCCTCCCAAGCCTGTTGTCTCGGGATTCTACTGGACCCCGCTCTGCCTTTCATTCCTCACATACAGCCACTAACAAAATCTTGTCTTTTCAATTTAAAAAACATTTCCAAAATATGTCACTACCTTACACAAGTTACAACTAAGATTCTAATACATTCCCTCATCATACCCCGTCTTGACTACTGCATCTCACTTCTGGCTGGCCTACCCACCACCCGTCTATCCCCCCCTTCAATCGGTATTGAATGTCTCCGCTAGACTCATCTACCATACTAAACGTTCAGTGTCTGAAGCACCTCTCTGTCAATCACTCCACAGGCTACCCGTAGCCTCTAGAATGAAATTTAAAATCATGACCCTAATTTACAAAGCCCTCAACAGCACACCGCTGTACATCTCTGCTCTAATCTCTAAATATTCCCCTAACCGCCCTCTTCACTCTGATAATGACTTTATTCTTTCCTTCTCTCTCATCACCTCCTCTCACTCCCACCTTCAGGACTTTTCTCACCCTGCTCCTATTCTCTGGAACTCCTTGCCTTGCTCCGCCAGATTATCCATCTTCTTCAAATCCTTCAAAACCTCACTAAAAACACACCTGTTTAAAGAAGCCTGTAACCTGCCTCCTTAAAATGCACACTGCATTTTTCACCCTCCTGTACAAGACCCAAAACCTTTAGATTGTAAGTCTGCAAGTTTTCAATCTTGAAATGTGCTATGGGGAAAACTCTATGTACACTGGACAGGGCCCTCCGTTTGTAATCTATCAATATTTTTTTTGCCTTGATCCCAATTTATATATAGCGCTATGGAATATGTTGGCACGCTACAAATAAATGATAATAAAAATAATAATACAGTGCAGCACATGACTTGATAATCCCATAAAGTGCAACACATGACCTGATAAACCCATACAGTGTAGAACATGTTCTGACAATCACATACAGTGCAATACATGAGCTAAGCTTCCCATACAGTGCAACACATATCCTGACAATCCCATAAAGTGTCCTGAAAATCCCATATAGTACAGCACATCCTCCCATATAGTGCAGTGCAGTGGCTGATTCTCTTGCACACTCCAATATATTGCCTGATCCTCCCATGCAGTGCAGCATATGATGTGATCCTCCCACACAGAGCAGTGTATGGCCTGATCCTCCCGCACAGTGCAGTACATGACCTGATCGCCCCATACAGAGAGGTACAGGGACTGACCCTTCCATTCACTGCAGTGAAGAGGCTGATCCTCCCATAAAGTGCAGTACATTACAAGGACTGAGCTAAACAAAAATAGATATCTGGGTTAATGAGTAATAGATATGATTACTTAAACTTTCAATTCACAAGTCAGGTTGCAGTGCTAGTTTTCAAAAACTCAAAAATATTCCTTATCTATAAACTATTTTCTCAATAGCAAATCTGTGATTAGTCCCTATAATGCAACAGCAAGGCTAAAAATAAACTCCCTATACAGAAAAAAAATCACAAGGAGATACTCATTACTTCTAAATACAACCGCCCTCCTCTGCCTAGGACCTTTGAGTGTAAAATTACTGCTTGGAGTGATCTGCCAGGACTTGAAGTTGATTTAAACGCGTCTCTCCAATATAGCGAGTGTTTTCCTGGCCATAACAGTATTGGTTTTGTGTTTATTGCTTTCTCCATCCCGGGCAGTAATTCCAGCTCCTGCAAGGTGTTATTAACCTCATATTGCAGCCGTGAACACGCAGTGCCGGTGTCAATAACTGTGAAGGAGTAATATTGATAACCGCGCTGGATCTCCGCAGCTGCTCAGCCGTGAAATAAAGCAGATGCTTTTCCCGGACTCTTGAATTCCGCCGACATTCAATCTGATTTTATTTTCCTTTGCATAATAAAATTTAGCATTTCTTGGCCAAGAATTGTATACTGTACGTATATATCTATATATTTTTGGGCAAATAACCATTAACTTTTATCTTTATTGCTGAGCTGAATTATTTTGGATTTAATATGATCCTATTTATTTGGATCATATATTGTTAACCACTCAAGGGAAATGAGTATTCCGTACAATATATATATATATATATATATATATATATATATATATGTGTAAAAAAAGGGCTCATAAAATATGTACTTCTGCCTCCTAAGTATTTTTCTGATATATGATGTGTATATATATATATATATATATATATATATATATATATATATCTAAATGTTTTTTTTTCCAGGTGCCTAGAAACCACCTGGCTACTATAAAAATAATCCTGGCTCCTAAATGTTAGATATTTTTGTATATACATAAAACTCAATCTACTGGCTTTTAATTAACCCTGCCTCACTCCACCTGACTCTGTCTCACTTGCGGCACTCTCACGTGGTGGGTTATACTTCAGTCACACTCATAGACCTGGGAACAAGCAAGGCAAATGGAGGTCTAGGCATACTACTTATCTCTCACTGCATTTTTCACTGATTACCCTCAGTACCCTCCTTCCAATTATCTTCTTTTGTTCAAATTATTCGCCTTTTCTCACCCATCTCTCTGCGATATCTATCGCCCACCTGGATCCTTCCTCTCAATTTCTGGATTATTTTGCAGCCTGGCTCCTTCATTTTCTCTCCTCCGACTTACCTTCACTCGTTCTTGTCGATTTCAACATTGCCAGTGACTCTCTCACCTCCCTGTAGCTGAAATATTACTTTCACTTATCTCTTCCGTTGGCCTCTCACAATGCACAGAATCCCCAAATCACTATGATGGACACTCACTTGACCTTATTTTTATTAACCTCTGGACTACCTCCAATCTTCCTCTATCTGACCACCACTTCCTAACCTACATTCTCAACACACGTCCTACTTACTGCCCTTCTTCACTCTCGGACCACAAAACTCACAGAAATCTGCAAGCACTCGACCCACAACACCTCTTCATTGTGATACAACCGCTTTTTACCACCCTAACTTGCCCACTGCAACACTGCCACCTCACAATACAACAAGACTCTATCTTAAAACCTTGACAGTCTTACCACCTTAATCATAGTCACATTCCCTAACTCTTGTCCACAACCATGGGACACTACACAAACACACTACATCCGGAGGTGCTCCTGCACTGCTGAACGACTATGAAGTAAATCTTACACTTCTGCAGACTTGCCAAACCGCATTAGTTTTCATTGTTACTATCAACCCCAAATGTGTGTTCGCCACATTCAACGCTCTCCTCTGCCCACCGGCATCTCCTGCTCCTTCCTGCCTCAAGGCTGAAGACTTTGCCACCCACTTTAAAAATAAAATGTAAAACATCCAAATTGAACTCTTGTCTCAGTGTAATGCTAACACTGCCTCATTTCAAGAAACTGACAACACCCAGCTTTTACCCTTCACCAATCCCACTTCCATCATGGACTCCTTTGAACTGAGAGTGAGGTCTCTAGTCTATTAACGTCCTCTCTCCTTACAACTTATCCACTTGATCCTATTCCCTTCACAAATGATCCCTCCCCTCTACCACATATATTCAACCTTTCCCACTGGCAAGTTTCCATCATCTTTAAAACATGCCATAATTACACTCATTCTTAAGAAACCCTCATCTGACTCAGCTCCACATCTATCCAACTATCACCCAACTATATCTCTAATTCCACTGGCTTCAAAACTGCTTGAATAATTAATTTACAATCACCTTACCCAATTTATTTCCTCCAACTCCCTTCTTGACCTCTTCCAATCTGACTTCCACCCCAACACTCCACAGAGACAGCCCCTTCCATGACACTGCTTTCTCATTGTTCACGTCAGAAGATTGAACAACTTGTGTCTCCTTCCCTGGCTCCTCTTCTTTGTTTTGCTATCTAATTGTAGGCAGATGACACTCATATCTACCTCTCAGCATTAGGTCTACCCCATCTATTCAAGCACAAATTGCCAACTGCCTCTCTAGCATAACCTCCTGGATGTCTACCAGTCAACATAAACTCAGCATGTAAAAAAAACAAGCTCTCCTAATCTTCCCACCCTCTACCACAGCTTCCACTCTCTCACTGTTGACAATGCCATCATCACTCCCACCTGCCATGCCTGTTGTCTTGGGGTTCTGTTGGATCCTGCCCTCACTTTCATTCCTTACATACAACCACAAATACAAAATCTTGCCATTTTCACTTAAAAAACATCTCCAAAATACGTCACCATCTGTGAGGAATTGACTCTGCTGGGATTCGAACCCTGGTTTGCATGTTGCTGGACCTCTTCCCTACCGGTACGCCAGCCTGCCTCTTGCAGATTTGCCTGAGATCTGATACCTTGACTCTAAAAGCCATGAAATCAGTGACAACTTTCTTTAGCTGTGTCTGGTCAGCTGTCTGGTTTTTGGCCTATATAAGGCACTTCCTGTCTCTATATCCTTGCCAGATTATTGTTGGTTCCCGATCCCTTCAATAAATCTTGTTCCTGTTTCACCTACAAGTTGCTGAACTGGATTATTGCTGACCTTGGCTACTGGTCTCCACAACCTTGTGATTCCTATATCATTACAGAATAATCTGGCCCTTTCATAGAGACCGCTGGGTCAGATTCTACATTGGCCCAGCAGGTTGCTTTATTTGCAAGAACTGTGCAGACCCAGGCACAGACCATTCAAGTGCTGCAGGACTAGGTAGCTGAACTGCAAAATAAATTTCAGTCAATGCACAGTGAGTATACCAGCTACAGGGCACGTGATGTTGCGGCTGCTACTGTTACACCTGCACAAGATGCCCGCTTGCCCCTGCCAGAAAAGTTTGGAGGAGATCGCAAAAGATTTAGGGGTTTCCTAAATCAATGCCGTTTGCACTTCATGATGTTACCTCACCAATTTCCATCTGAAAGAGAGAAGGTGGGATTTATTTTTTCACTATTCAAAGATGAAGCCCTGGCTTGGGGCTCCCCTCTTCTGGAACAGGACAGTCCAGTCTTGGGTAATCTAAATGACTTTCTTGAGGCCATGTGCCTAGTTTTTGATGACCCCAATCGATGTGCTACAGCAGAAGCCACTCTCCTTCATTTGCATCAAGGGAGGCGCTCTGTGGCTGAATATGCTGCTGAATTCAGACAGTGGGTGGCTGATACTACCTGGAACCAATCAGCCCAGAGGTTCCACTTCAGAAAAGGTCTCTCAGAAGCTATAAAAGATGAGCTAGCTCGTGTTGATCTATCTGCTGACTTTGATGCATTTGTGCATTTGGCTATCCCTATCGATCGGAGACTTTCTGAAAGAGGATTGGAAAGACAGGGCTCTTTTAGACCAAGTACTACTCCTATTTCCTATTCAAGAATTTCTACTCCAACCCCACAAACACCTACAGACTCTGAGCCTGAGGCTATGCAGGTAAATCTAATAAGAGGGCCATTATCCAATGAAGAAAAACAGTGGCGACGCACTCACAATTTATGCTTGTATTGTGGTAGTGCAGGTCACTATGCCATCAATTGCCCTAGCAAATCCAAAAGAACAATAGCTATGGCTGCTGAGGGCGCATAGATTCGACACCAATCCCAGATTGCAGATCGACTGGATTCTGTCACACAACCCTTGTTTTCTCTGGCTCATGGTGAAGAGGGTATGTTGACTCAACATCCTCATTTTGTGTCACGTTGCAATGTGGTGATCGTAAAATTTCAACTACAGCTATGATAGATTCTGGAGCAGGTGGAAACTTTATGGACATTAAATTTGCAGCAGGAAATAGAATTCAGTCTATCCCTAATTCTTCACCTGTGTTAATGGAGACAGTGGACGGTTCTCCACTTACGTCGGGCCCGGTTACACATGAGACTGTGCCCTTAAAGTTGACTCTGGAAGTGAATCACCATGAGACTATATCTTTCCACCTAATTTCCTCAACACAGTTTCCAGTGATTTTGGGGGTACCTTGGCTTGCTCTGCATAACCCACAGATTGATTGGAAGATCAGAACTTTGTCCTTTCCTTCAGAACACTGCTTAATTAATTGTCAACCCACTAAGGTAACACCTGTTGCCACAACAATTAATGAAATGGTTGCTACAAACTTGACTAAGCTTCCTCTACAATATCGGGATTTTGCAGATGTCTGTGATAAGAAGAATGCTGATCGGCTTCCAACCCACAGGCCTTATGATTGCCCAAATGGGGCTGTTGCCTGGGGCTGCTATCCCATTTGGCCGTATATATTCTCTTTCTGAGCCTGAATTGAAAGCTCTTCGTGAATACATACAAGAAAATCTTGCCAAAGGTTTTATTCGACCATCTACTTCCCCAGCAGGAGCTCCTATATTCTTTGTAGAGAAGAAAGATGGCAGCCTACGGCCATGCGTTGATTACAGGGACATTAATAACATCACTGTTAAAAACCGCTACCCCTTGCCTGTCATTCCTGAACTTTTGGAGAGACTTCTCTCAGCTAAAATATTTACAAAGCTTGATCTTCGGAGGGCATATAATCTGGTTCGCATAAGACCAAATGATGAATGGAAAACAGCTTTCAGAACCAGGTACGGGCATTACGATTATCTAGTAATGCCATTTGGGCTTTGTAATGCCCCTGCAACTTTCCAGCATCTTATCAATGATTTAGTACGAGATCTCCTGGATCAGTTTGTTGTGGCATATTTGGATGACATCCTAATATTCTCTGATAATCTTGAAAACCACAGAAAACAGGTCCGTATAGTTCTGGAGCGCCTTCGTACCCACCACCTATACATTAAACTAGAAAAATGTGAGTTTGAACAAACAGAAATTCAATTCCTGGGGTATGTAATAACTCCTAAAGGTTTAACTATGGACACAAGTAAAATTAAAGCTGTGCTGGACTGGCCCATCCCCAAGAATGAAAAAGATGTCCAGAGATTTGTGGGGTTTGCCAATTTTTACAGACGTTTCATTAAGAATTTCTCTGCCGTTATTACACCGATCACTGAACTTACACGTAAAGGGACTCCCTTTCAGTGGTCCGATAAGGCTGATACCGCATTTTCCCGATTAAAGACTCTGTTTACATCTGCCCCCGTCCTGGTACATCCTCAGCCGGCATTACCATTTATTGTGGAAGTTGATGCTTCTGATTCAGCTGTTGGTGCTATACTGTCTCAAAGGACTGGACCTAAGATGCTGTTACATCCGTGTGCCTTCTATTCCCGCCAGATGGTGCCAGCAGAAAGAAACTATGACATAGGGAATAAAGAACTATTGGCTATAAAAGCTGCCTTCACCGAATGGAGACATCTCTTGGAGGGAGCTACCCATCCAATTACTGTCCTCACAGATCACAAAAATCTGGAATGTATTCGATCAGCTAAGAGACTGTCAGCCAGACAAGCACGCTGGTCCCTATTCTTCTCGAGGTTTAATTTTTTGGTTACATACCGTCCTGGCTCCAAGAATGGTAAGGCGGATGCCTTGTCTAGAATAGCTGACCCCCTCCATGCTACCGTAACCAAGACCACCATCTTGCCGGAGGATATATTTATAGGGGTTACATTTCCTTCTGATCTGATGTCTCGCATTAAAAAGGGCTACACTGAAGACCCAGTTCTTCGTGATCCTCCTCGTGATCTCCATATGACGATGCTTAATGGGTTTTGGATTTTTCAACAACGTCTGTTTGCTCCGGAGTCAGTGCAACTGGACCTTTTACGTCTCTACCATGACTCAAAACCAGCAGGTCATCCAGGAATCCGAAAGACACAAGAGCTACTCGCCCGATCCTTTTGGTGGCTGAAGTATCATGAGGATGTTAAGAAGTATGTTCCTCTTGTGATGTATGTGCCAGACATAAGACTCCTCGCTCATCCCCTGTTGGCTTGCTTCAGACTCTTCCGATTCCTCATCGTCCCTGAGGATCTATATCCATGGACTTTATTGTGGAACTACCTCCATCTAAGGAATACACTACCATTCTTGTTGTTGTGGACAGGTTAACTAAGATGGGTCATTTCATACCAGCTCATGGTCTCCCGGGAAAATATTTCGCTTGCATGGAGTGCCCGATGAAGTCGTTTCTGACAGGGGAGTACAGTTTACATCTCGTTTATGGAAACATTTTTGTTCTAATCTAGGTGTTAATGTAAATCTGTCGTCAGCTTTTCATCCGCAAAGTAGTGGACAGACTGAGCGAACCAACCAGACTTTGGAGCAATATTTGCGGTGCTATATTAGTTACCTGCAGGATGACTGGCTGGATTTTTTACCCACGGTGGAGTTTGCCTATAACAATGCCCAACACTGCTCCACTTCTCTGAGCCCATTTTTTGCCAATTATGGTTACCATCCAACCTTTATAGTGAGTCTCCCGATTACTACTTCCGTTCCTGCAGTCACTGACCGGCTAACCACCATACGTGGAGACTTTTTTGGAATGTTACAAAAGAGCTGCTGATAGGCATAGAATGGAGGCCCCCAGTCTATCATGTTGGTGACAAGGTGTGGCTGTCAACAAAGAATCTCAAGCTTCGGATTCCTTCTCATAAATTGGGTCAAAGGTTCATGGGACCTTTTGAGATCATCGCTCAGATCAATGCTGTCACTTTCCGTTTGCAACTTCCAAATTCCATGAAAATACATCCAGTGTTTCACGTTGCACTGCTTAAACCTTTTCATGAAAATACCTTCCCTGGCCGAGCCCTACCTGCCCCACCTCCAGTCCTCGTGGATGGTGAAAATGAATACGAAGTGGAAAAAATTCTTGACTCCAGGATCTTCCGTAACAAGCTTCAATATTTGGTTAGGTGGAAAGGCTATGGTGAGGAGGATAGATCGTGGGAACCAGTGGACAATATTCACGCTCCTGATCTTCTTCGGTCTTTCCATGCACAGTACCCTACTAAACCGGGTAATAGGGCATCCAGAGGCTGTGCCTATAGAGGTGGGGATAATGTGAGGAATTGACTCTGCTGGGATTTGAACCTTGGTTTGCATGTTGCTGGACCTCTTCCCTACCAGTACGCCAGCCTGCCTCTTGCAGATTTGCCTGAGATCTGATACCTTGACTCTAAAAGCAATGAAATCAGTGACAACTCTCTTTAGCTGTGTCTGGTCAGCTGTCTGGTTCTTGGCCTATATAAGGCACTTCCTGTCTCTGTATCCTTGCCAGATTATTGTTGGTTCCTGATCCCTTCAATAAAGCTTGTTCCTGTTTCACCTACAAGTTGCTGAACTGGATTATTGCTGACCTTGGCTACTGGTCTCCACAACCTTGTGATTCCTATATCATTACACCATCCTACGGAATACACAACTAAAATTCTAATCTATATTTTTTATATCTTGCCTCGACTACTGCAACTCTGTACTTGCTGGCCTCCCCATCAGCCAGAATGCTAACATGAAGCAGAGCATGATCCCCTCCCTTAGGAGACTGGTCCGCAGGTCAGTATTCCAACATGATAATGACCCCAAACACATCTCCAAGACGACCACTGCCTTGCTAAAGAAGCTGAAGGTAAAGGTGATGGACTGGCCAAGCATGTCACCAGACCTAAACCCTATTGAGCATCTGTGGGGCATCGTCAAATGGAAGACGGGGAAGTTCAAGGTCTCTAACATCGACCAGCTCCGTGATGTCAATAGGGAGGAGTGGAAGTGGACTCCAGTGGCAACCTGTGAAGCTCTGGTGAACTCCATGCCCATGAGGCTTTAGGCAGTGCTGGAAAATAATGGTGGCAACACAAAATATTGACACTTTGGGCCCAATTTGGACATTTCCACTTAGGGGTGTACTCACTTTTTTTGCCAATGGTTTAGACATTAATGGCTGTGTGTTGAGTTATTTTGAGGGGACAGCAAATTTACACTGTTATACAGGCTATACACTTACTATTTACGTTATAGCAGAGGGTCATTTCTTCAGTGTTGTCACATGAAAAGATATAATTATTATTATTTTATTATCATCCTTTATTTATAACGCGCCAAAATATTCTGCAGCGCAATACAGGGGTTAGGTATAAGTATATATACAATTACCCCACAATGAAAAAAATTAATAAAATAAATATATCTAAATATATATATATATATATATATATATATATATATATATATATATATATATATAGGAAGACCCTGTTATTGAGCTTTCAATCATATATGCACAGTGCTTTCCCTAAAGCACCTCACAAGGTTGAAACTCGCAAACTTACATTCTAAAGGGTGTGGGTGATGTACAGGAGAGTGATAGATGCATAGTGAATGAAGAGGTTAAAGATGATAAGTTTGTTTGAATAAATGTGTTTTTAAAGAGATTTTGAAGAATTTGAGTCAGGAAGATAGTCTGATGGAGCAAGGTAAGGAGTTCCAAGGAATAGGGGCAGCACGTGAAAAGTCTTGAAGACGGGAGTGAGAGGAAGTGATGAGAAAGGAGGAGAGAAGAAGATCATTAGCAGAGCGAAGAGGGTGGGTGGGAGTGTAAAAGAGATGTCGGAGGGTGCACTATTGTGGAGGGCTTTATATGTTAGGGTTGTGATTTTAAAGTTTATTCTAGAGGCTATGGGAAGCTAGTGAAGTGCCTGACAGAGAAGTGCTGCAGACACTGATCGTTTAGTATGGTAGATGAGTCTAGCGGATGCATTCAAAATGGATTGGAGTGGAGACAGTCGGGTAATAGAAGGCCAGCAAGGAGAGATTTGTAGTAATCGAGGTGAGATATGATGAGAGAGTGAATAAGAATTTTAGTTGTGTCTTGTGTAAGGTAGTGCTGTATTTTGGATGTTTTTTAGGTGAAAATGACAAGATTTTGTGAGTGATTGAATGTGAGGCATGAAAGAGAGGGAAGGGTCCAATAGGGCCCCAGGACAGTGGGCCTGGGAGTTGGGAGTGATGATGGCATTGTCAACAGTGAGATATAAGTTAAGTGTGGGAGCTGAGGGTGGAAAGATAAGGAGCTCTGTCTTAGACATGTTGAGTTTGAGTTGAAGGCCAGCCATCCATGAGGATACGCTCAAGAGGCAATTGGCAACATGAGCTAGCAGTCATCAGCCCAGCTAGTCATCAACATATAGTTGATATTGAAATCCAAAAGATTGTATAAGGGCACCAAGGGAGGATGTATAGATGGAGAAAAGGAGGGGGCCTTGGACTGAGCCTTGGGGTACACCGACAGTTAGAGGGCGAGGAGATGAAGAGGCGCCATAAAAGGAGACACTAAATGATCGATTTCCTAGATAAGATGTGAACCAAGAAAGAGCAATGCCATAGATGCCAAGAGAGTGGAGAATTTGGATAAGAAAAGGGTGACCAATTGTGTCAAAGGCAGCAGAGAGATCCAGGAGAATTAGGATAGAGAAATGACCATTTGATTTGGCGGTGAGCAGGTCATTAGTAACTTTTGTGAGAGCTGTCTCTGTGGAGTGTTGGCGTTGGAATCCAGACTGCAAGGGATCAAGGAGGGAGTTGGAGGAAATGAATTGTGTAAGGCGAGTGTAGACGACACGCTCCAGTAGTTTAGAAGCCAAGGGATGTAGAGAGATAGGGCGTTAATTAGATGGAGAAGCTGGATCAGATGAGGGATTCTTAAGAATGGGTGTAATTGTGGCATGTTTCAAAGGTGATGGAAACTTGCCAGTGTCTAGGGAAAGGTTGAATAGATGTGTGAGAGCTGGGATAAGTGTGGAAGAGAGGGGGAGGGATCAGCTGTGATCTAATAGGATCATGTGGACAAGTTGTGAGATGAGAGGTTGATAGAGGATTAGCAACTTCATACTCAGTTACAGGGTTAAAGGAGTTTATAATGGCTATAGGTTTGGGAAATATTTACAAAAATGTGAGGGGTGTACTCACTTTTGTGAGATACTGTATATTTTAAGAACCCCATCTCACAGGAGGCTTCAATGCGTTTACATACTTTTTTATTGTTTCCTCAGCAGTGCCCTTTAACCTCTGGATTTCAGGATTCATAGTCTGTGGTCTTTGCTAAATATCTTCACCACTTTAGTCTTTCTGAGTCTGGATCTTTCTCTCCAGCTTCAGATCCTGCCGCTCCAGTGCAATTCCAGCATTGTCATGAATCAGCCAGTGGCCATATTGGATTTGGGTGTGAACTATGCTGGGGCCATTTTGTGACTGGCAGCGGTGGCCATTTTGGGCTGGGTGGTCTTCCACATGCTGTTGCCATGGGGAGGAACAAAAGGTTTGGGGCTCCCAGACACCCTGTTATACTGTTATACGGTTATACTGTTATATTATTATGATTATTGTCTAAGGAAATGAGCAGGGTTCCCATCACCATCAATAAAAGTCATCATAATGCATGAGATGGATTGATGTGGAAACCCTGCCCCAATCCCATATACTATGAGGACATTAGGTGGTTTTATGTGGGGTGCGCTTTTACGCTTGTACTTAAATAGACTGACAGTGTGTGGAATATGTACACATATGTATATGATAGTATGGGGTAGTCATGCTGGATACATTGCCACATACATCTTGCAACAGGAGAAGGACCCCAGCTGGCCACCAAGGTTAATCCTTTAAGTACACATACTTAAGTCAGGAACAATGGGGTCTATACAGACATTGAGGCACCATAACCCCAGGGGGTCTACAGGTATTCTCACTCAGAGAGTCAGGGCAAAGTCCAGAGGACAGGGAGATGTTTCTCCCTTGAGAGCCAGGCAGCAAATGACTCTGTTAGCCACACCTAGTGGGCGGCCCAGGGGAGGGGTCTGGAAGTTCCCAGAGCTTACCTCTAGTCCATTGGCTAGAGGTAATAAAGTTACTCTGGAGATTACCCCATTGGCCAAGAAGAAGATAAGGGTTGGACAAAGGGGTAGCCACTCCCTGTACTGTTGTTGTGAGTTGTTTAAATACTTGTGTAAAAATAAAGAAGTTGTTCATAATTTTCATCAAGACTTTGTGTGCAGGTGTATTATTGACCCAAGGGCATATGCTGGCAGAGGAGATCGTTTCTGACTCCATGCCAGGTTTTTCCCAGGCACACTACCAAAAGCTGGGACTTATGCTCTTGCATCCGCAAGAAAGGTCCATTGGTCTGAGTCACCCAAATCTTAGGTCTAAAACCTACAGGAGATAAGAGAACTAGGATTCTCTATACTCCATCATCATTGTAGGTTGTGACAAGCATCACCTCTCGGAACTCTCTCTGTCTCCACTGCAACACTTCCCCTCTGGGCTCTGGGCTCTGGGCTACAACTCTTCCTTAGAGCTGCAGCACTTCTCCAGCCGAGCTCCAGCACACTCCCTCTCTTGGCTCTAGCTGCAACTACACCTTAAACAGACTTTCACAGCCTACTCACTGCTGCAGCCACATTGTGATGTAATAGAGCATATTTAACACCTGCAGTGCTGGGTTGGGCAAATGCCTCTATCCAGCCTCAGGCTCACATATCTGCCCTCCATGACTCCCCCATACATCTGCACAACTTTATCACATATCAACCGCCCCCCCCCCCCAGCTCAATACTAGAGAGCTGAGCGACTTAAGCCGAGAGGATGAAAATGCTGCACGTTGCATCCACATTATGTTGTCTTCCTTTAACTCTTGCACTGGTTAATCGTTCTTGTACCTTCTGCTCTTCCAGCACTTTTACTACTGTCACCATTCCCCCCAAGAAATAGTTTTGGTATTATGGTAGAGATGTAACTGAAGTTCCAGTCGTAGATATTGCTGTTCACTTTTCCATAACCTCAGGCACTCTGTGTAACAGCTCAACTCTCCAGACCTCTACATTATTAAGCACTTCCTTCTTCCTCTGTGTCACTTGCAGTAAGGCATTCTGCAGTGTCTGGTTGGCCTCTTGTAGAATCTGCTTTTCTGTATCACTAAAATCCAGATGCTTGTTGTCAGTGTGCTCGGACAGAGCTATACTCTTACAGCTCTCCATATGTCCCATAACTTTACCTAATGTCTATTCTCAATTATGGAGTTTGGCTACCGCCGCCCTATGTATCACAGGATCTTTGTGCCTTAAGTTCATCTCTCTAACTATGGTACATCTCTGGTATTTACTGTTAACAGAATAAGTTGTGTAGCATCTCAAACTAAGCATATGTCCTTTGAGTTTTATAACTACCGTATTTATCGGCGTATAACACACACTTTTTCTCCCTGAAAATAGGGGGCAAATCATAGGTGCGTGTTATACGGCGATATTCCCTCCCCCCTCCTCATCCTCAACCTCCCTCCTCACTCTAAACCCCCTCCGCATTCTAACCCCCCCTCCTCAACCTAAACCCCCCTCCTCCTCAACCTAAACCCCCCTCCTCAACCTAAACCCCCCTCACTTACCTGCTTCTGCTCCGGCCTCCGCTCCGCTCCGCTCTGCTCCTTGACCCGGTGACGTCACATGCGAGCCAGTGCGCCACATCATTAGCATATACCGGGTGCCGACACCCGGTATATGCTAATGACGTGGCGCGCTGGCGCACATGTGACGTCACCGGGTCAAGGAGCGGAGCGGAGGCCGGAACAGAAGCAGGTAAGTGAGGGGGAGGTATTAAGGGGGGTTTAGGTTGAGGAGGAGGGGGGTTTAGGTTGAGGAGAGGGGGGGGTTTAGGTTGAGGGGGGGTTAGAATGAGGGGGGGTTAGAATGCGGAGGGGGGTTTAGAATGAGGAGGGAGGTTGAGGAGGGGGGTTGAGGTTGAGGAGGGGGGTTGAGGAGGGGGGTTGAGGAGTGGGTTCAGGATAGGGGGGTTGAGGAGGGAGGATGAGGATGGGGGTTTGAGGAGGGGGATTTAGGGGGTTTGAGGAGGGAGGTTGAGGATAGGGGGTTTGAGGAGGGAGGTTGAGGGGGGGTTGAGGGGGGAGAATGAGGAGGGAGGTTGAGGAGGAAGTTGAGGAGGGAGGATGAGGAGGGAGGTTGAGGAGGGGGTTGAGGATGAGGAGGGGGGTTGAGGATGAGGAGTTGAGGTTGAGGAGGGGGGTTGAGGAGGGGGTTTGAGGAGGGAGGTTGAGGGGGGGTTGAGGAGGGAGGATGAGGAGGGAGGCTGAGGAGGGGGTTGAGGAGGGAGGATGAGGCGGGAGGTTGAGGAGGGGGTTGAGGATGAGGAGGGGGGTTGAGGATGAGGAGGGGGGTTGAGGAGGGAGGTTGAGGGGGGTTGAGGAGGGAGGATGAGGAGGTAGGTTGAGGAGGGAGGTTGAGGAGGAGGAGGGGGGGTTGAGGATGAGGAGGGGGGTTGAGGATGAGGAGGGAGGTTGAGGAGGGGGGTTGAGGAAGGAGGATGAGGATGGGGGGGTGGAGGAGGGGGTTGAGGATGGGGGGTTTGAGGAGGGGGTTGAGGAGGGAGGATGAGGAGGGAGGTTGAGGAGGGGGTTGAGGATGAGGAGGGAGGTTGAGGATTTTGCTTCAAAGTTCTTTATTTGAATTTTTTTTTTCCTGAAATTCCCTTCTTAAAATGAGGTGCGTGTTATACGCCGGTGCGTGTTATATGCCAATAAATACGGTATTTCAAGGGATTGCCATGCACTCATCTCTGTGAGACTTTCTGTGAAGCTTTGGAGTACAGCATTTAAGTCAAAGGGTTTCTTCTGCACTTTGCCTTGTAATTTTGTATCTTTGCTCCCCCTCTCCACTCAACACTGTCATCTCCTGACGTAGGCAGTCTGTCTACCTCTTTTTCTCTATTCCAGAAAAGCTCCTGGTCTATGCTTTGCATAGCAGATTTCTGCAGACACCGTTCTGTATTCTGCGCATCACCTTGTATGTGGAAGGTCCTGGTCAGTGTCAGTCTCCTCTAGACCAACAATCTTCTGAGCCAACTGTGTCTCCAGTTCAGATAGTTCGGTCACCCTCTGATCTTGTGGAGTATGCACCAACAGCTTCATCTTTAGAGCTGCTTCACTTGTTGTCTCTTCTAGCTGAGAGTATAGATCATTTACTTGGCTTCTCCCAGTAGAGATTCTCCTCCTTTAAAATACACTCGGTTTTCTTTTGCGCTTCTAGCAATTTCTTTGTTTGCTCCTCAGACTTCTCTTGGGCTTCTAGGGTTTTGTGACCCTGTCTCTGTATTATGTCTGTCTGTGAGGGAGCGCTGTGGGGATACTTCACAATTTCCATGGGATGCATGTCTGTTTTCTGCTTTAATGATTCATTTTCCACAAGCTCAATCTCTAGATTCTCATCTTTCGCATTCACTTTAAGAAGAATTCCAGTTTTCCCATTAAAATCAGGACATTCTTCCTTTGAAATAACACTGGATAACAATAGACTTTAGATGGATTGTTATGTGAAATCCTCAATTAGGAATTTCAGGGACGGGAAACTCAATTACATTCTATAGCATATTCTGTACTTTAGCCATGTTTGCTATAAAATTCTAGATCTAATTCTCTACAGCGTTTTGAATTTTTATTTTAGCTCAATAAAAACTATATATTTTTTCTAAATGTTTAAATAAGCTGTTTCTAGCTCTAGATGTGTAGCACACCACATTATATAAAAAGTGTAATTTATTACTGTTATCCTTAAAAATATGAAAATATCATGTTTGTTATAAAATTCTAGACCTAAAAAAAATAACACTGGCTGGAATTGTCTGTTCGATCTCCCCTTTCTCTGGCTCTGAGATCGTCGTCAGGTGTTTCCTTTCAAAAGTATCATACTCCACCTTGGGATCAATAACCAGGGACAGATGACTGGATATGTCCGGGTTACTTATGGAGGCTTCTTCATTGCTTTTCTGCTTAAGGTTTCTTCACTGGTCTCGGTTCATGTCTTCCGAAGTATCTTGAACAGCATCCTTTATATGGAGGATGGTTTCGCACCCAGTGATTAACTGTCATTTTGTCCTTTGACCGTTACTCATGGCATAAGTCACGATTATCTCTTCACTATGAACCAGGGGCCGTGGGAAAGGCTCTTTGGCTACTTCAGTCTTCTCTTTAGCTGCATTAGCCATTTCATTTACTCTGTCGCTGCTGCCCTGCCTTTCTTGGACAATATCATCAAATTACTTCTCATTGCAAAACTCTAATGGTATATCCAAAATATTTGATTGAAATTCTGTAACTGCAGTTCAGTTACCTCTATCATTTGTTACTTCAAACCCAACATTCTCATGTGGTTAAAATTTAGGAGCATCTTTCTTTCCTGTTTGTGGCACTACCTGGACCTTCGTGCTAGCTGGTACATAAGCCCTCAGGTTTCTTTGAGACTCCTTCCACCACCTCTCATCAGGGAACCTGTAGCCTGACCTTGGGTAAAGCTACATATGGTGTTTCTCAGGACTGCATAATTCACCACTGTTGTATTTATTCAGAAAAAGGGAAGGTCGACTGGCAATTTCCCTCTGTTCAGTAGTTTTTCCCTGGCATATCAATTGTCTTTTACCAAAATACCATATATTTTCTGTGCTTCTCCATACAAATAGGGGCCAAGGATTATTGCCCAGTGTTTTGTTTTTTGGCCAAGCGTCTCTATTGGCAATCGTCTCAAAATTCAGGCGGTATGTTTTCACATCATCCTTAATCTTCATCTTCTTTAGGAAGCAATTTGAATTCATGCTTCCACTTGAATTTGAAAGTTTAGGGTGGCTTGCAGTCCTCAGTTGCTACAGCTGCGCTTTCTGCGCCTGTAATCATTCTTTCATTTGTACTCTGTCCTCTTACGCTTGTCTCTGCCATTTCTCAGGGGCCTCCATTAGACTTGCAGTAGCCTCTCCTAGCCTATCCTCTTTTGCAGCATAGACACTGTCCTCTGCAATCATCTGTTTGTTGTGTGCCAATTCAGCAGCCAGTACTCTATTCATTACTCTCTGGGCTGCAGTGGCTTGCAATAAGGCCTTTAATACCTCCTCCAGTTTCAATTGTGCGGACTGTCTTCTTAAACACAGACAATATCCATCCCATTTCTGACACCAGTGTGGCAAACTGCCCTTCTCTTCTCTGCTTTTGGCCGTTATCTGATATATAGGCTTCAATGCGTTTACATACTTTTTTATTGTTTCCTCGCCAGTGCCATTTAACCTCTGGATTTCAGGATTCCTAGTCTATGGTCTTTACTAAATGGCTTCCCCACTTTAGACTCCCTGAGTCTCGATCTTTCTCTCCAGCTTCAGATCCTGCTGCTCCAGTGCAATTCCAGTAGCACCACTGAGAAACAATCTCTGTCTCCGCTGCAACACTGCTCCTCTGGGTTCTAGGCTACAACTCTTCCTTAGAGATGCAACACTTCTCTGGCCCAGCTCCAACACACTGCACTCTCTACGCTCTAGCCGCAACTGAGCTTTAAACAGACTGTCCCAGCCTGTTCACTGCTGCAGCCACATTATGATGTAATAGAGCATTGTTAACACCTGCAGTGCTGGATTGGGCAAATGCCTCTATCCAGCCTCAGGCTCACATATCTGCCCTCCATGACTCCCCCATACACCTGCATGACTTTGTCACAACATATATATATATATATATATATATATATATATATATATATATATATATATATAGTAAATAAATAGTACATCTCTGTTCACATTTGAATTTCTAAAAAAAGTTAAAAAACCTGCTTCTAGCTCAGAATTCCGAGAAAAACAGTTATTACACTGCATTCTGGGAAGCTGAGCTGGGACATACAGAACTGCCCACAAATGCCTCGCTCTTCAATCCATACCATTATCAAACACGGCTTCCTTTAGCCCTCCACCGTACAGTAGTACAGTAAATAAATAGTACATTTGTGTTCACATTTGAATGTCCAAAGCAAGTTAAAAACCTAAATATAAATATACTAGCGACTTGCCTGCGACTTGCCTCAAAAAATGACGGCAATAGAATTGTAAGGCAGGTAATGCTGTTTGGTACACAAAGTAAGTCTTTTGGTTGTGTGAGTACCTTCGCCGCTCATTGCGAGCCTCTTGCTTGGTGTATTTTTGGTTATCAGAGCTCCTTTGGCGCTCATTTCAAGGTTTGCGCTGATGGCCTTTTGGCAAGCATTGCAAGCCTCTCCCCTGGTGTAGTTGTGCTCCTCTAAACACTGTTGGCGCTCCTTGTGAGGCGAGCGCTGAGCACCTTTAGCATTTATTGGGATTCTGTTCCTCTTTTTGTTTTTCTGTCTATGGGCCTCATTCAATTGCGATTTGGCCAATTGAATAGGGCCCTATATAAGCATAGAGCATATTGTTTTTACAGAATTTTTTAGTTAGTGAAGACCTTGCTTTTGGATAGAAGTTAACTAACTAAAAACTTCTGTAAAAATAATATGCTATGTGCTTAAATAGAGCCCTATTCAATTGAAAAAATCTCAATTGAATGAGGCCCTATGTATTTTGTAATGTTAATTAATTAATTTTTAAAGTTATAAATTAACTAACTAATTGATGTTGGTAAGTGCTGATGAGCAGTACTTATACACATATTTTTACACTGTTTATGTTTTTATATCACTGAGGAAGCCTTTGGGCGAAACTCGTTTGATATTTTTTATGTTTTTAGATCATTGATTTTATTCATTTTAATGTGCCTATCCCTATTGCCCATATATGGCATGTATTGAGGCTTATATTGTGCAATAAACACATGATAAACACACTATTGTTTGTATTAGTGTGTTTCAATTGTCTCCTATAGTAGACATAAGGAGTTGGAATCACATTTTATTCTGTAGACACTATATAATAGTGTACCAAATAGCATTGGTGATCCAACTGTACCTGCTATAAAACCATCTGGATCGTATCCTGAGCTACGGATGGAGATCTAAGGATTGGACATTGGGTACTTCCAGAGCTATCCTGTTTAAACCATACAGATACCTCATAACCTTGGGGTCACCACATGTGAGTGAAACAATATATGACTGTTGTTTTGACGTGATTATACACTCATGTTGCACTAGGAGGGGGTGCGCTGTCTTTCCCCTACCCCTCTTTTTATCTTTATAAATTAATATACTTTACCTATTTGTAGCTCTTCAGCATATTGCAGGAAGCAATATGCTGAAGAGCTAACGATCTGTTTTGATGTTCCTGCAGCATACCATGTAGATTTGCACTGTTGGTGAGCTGAGGTGTGTCAGCAATGTGTGCAGTGTGTAGTGTAAATAAACTATGTGTGCGAGGGGAAACTGTTTATTTAGCTGTGTAGTTTTTGTAATGTGATTGTTATAAAATGGCTGCGATTGTGTATGTGTTAGGCGGGTGTGGAGCATTCAGCGTGCTTCCTAATAGTGTATTTTGTAGGTCGTACAGATCTGTGTAAAAAAAAAAGGCGTATGTGCTTGGCGGTGTTTTGCGTGCTTAGGGGTCGTGTAGCCTCATTTCGGTTTTTTTCGGTGGAAATTTTTTCTCTCGCTTAGGGGATTTTCGAGTGGCGAAATTCTTTAAATTGTATTTAAATTAACGTGTAATCTCGTTCCCAGACGTCCTGGCTGCCCCACCTTGCTGTGTGTGTATTTTTTATTTTTTTTTAGTTTGTCTTTTGGGTGCTTTTTGTGTTTTTCGCTGTGCGTGGTGCAGCTGTTAAGTTCCTATTTTTTGCAGGTCGTTTTTTTTTTTTTCTAAGTGGCGGTTTCCTTTTGTAAGTGTTACAGGGAGAAATTTTTTAGAGACGGGTCTCGCACTGGGAATTGTGTATTTGAGTTTTGTGTTGATGTTGTAGATATGATGCGCAAGTCGTGTGGGGTCGTAGGGATGAGCACCTACAGCACTCATATCCATCAGCGCAGGGAGTGCCTTTGGCACTCCCTGCCTAAGCTGTACGGGGTCATAGGGATGAGCGCATACAGCACTCATCTCCACCAGCGCAAGGAGCGCCTTTGGCCTTTGGTGCTCCTTGCTTGGCCGCAGCCGCGAGCCCGCAGTTTTAAAATTGCGTTACCAACGATTTTAGCAAGGTCGCGCTGCTGAGAACTATATATATCTATATATATATTGTGACAAACTGACATTCTCTTCTCCCTTATTGACCATGTTTCACTTATCAAGCAGTACATAATACACAGGAAGCTTCAGTATGTTTTTTCAATTTTAGTATATTATATTTTTACAAAAATATAATAACATACCAAAAACAAAAGCAAAAGCAAGAAATAGACATGCCTTGATCTGTCAGAGTGCTTCCTTTATTTTTAACTGATACTAGTTCCTTCACTAACAAGGTTGGCTCCCAGCTACACCTGGGAGGGGCAAACAAAACCATAAACAGTCTGATGAGTTTATAAAAACTTCTTCTCACATGTAATGCTGTAGCTTGCTTTAATAGCTCCTTGCTTCAGTCTCTGTGTCTTTCTCTTTTTCTTGCAGCTCCACTGGATTTCCGCTGGTTTTCAGTTTTCCAAAATCCTGCCCACATTTTGCTTGCTGCAGTTTTCTCTTGCTGTAGATCCCTCTTGTATTGCTTTGATCTATCGCCATCTTGGACTACCATCTCTCCCTCACTTTCTCTCCTCAACATTCCTTTTCTTGTTCTTGGCGACTTCAGCATTGCCATTGACACTCTAATCTCCCCATCACCCGCTAAACTACTTTTACTCACCTCTTCCTTCTGCCTCTCACAATTGACAGACTCCTCAACTCACCATGCTGGATACTTCCTTGACCTTATTTTCACCAATCTCAGAACCACCTCCAACCTATTCACCCGTCCACTCCCTCTGACTACAACCTACTAACCTTTAACCTTACCACACCTTGCTCATTACCCTTTTTTAAACTCAGCCACCATTACCCACAGAAACCTGCAAGCACTTGACCCACAACAGCTCTCCATTGTGCTACAATCTCTTCTCAGCCCCATCACCAATCTTAACTGCCCTGACACTGCCATCTCACATTACAACTCAACTCTTTCTTCCAACCTTGGCCCCATTACCACATGCAGACACCCTTGCTCTCATCCACAACCATGGCATACAGCACAAACATGATTCATTCAGAGATGCTCCTGCACTGCTTAACTACTATGGAAAAAATCTTGCAGTTTGGCACACACAGTTGACCACCCTCTCCTAATTCTCTCTCATAGTTCACATCTCTCATGGTATACATCATACCTACTCATTGCATTTTTTGCAATGAGTTAATATTGGTATTGTTTTTTGCCTTAACCCATGTATATCGCTACAGAATATGTTGGCGCTTTACAAATAAGCGATAATAATAATAATTTATTTAGGTGCCTTTTCCTGATCACTATTTATCTGACAAGCCTGCTTCACTTTGCAATGTTCCTATAGCTTCCTCCCAGGCATTCTTCCCATTCATATATTGAAAATAAATTTAAGGTTAGTCTTACTCTCCTTTGCAACTAACTTTTCATTTTCTATTTTAGCCAGTCCAATAGCCCTTTTGCAAGCCTTGTTGATTTCCTTGTACTCATGTAAAGCAGTCTCTGTTCTCTCTTTTTTACATATCTTATATATCTGCTCTTGTTTCAAAACACTCTCCCAAATGCCCTCTTCGCTCTGCTAATGACCTTCTTTCCTCCTCTCTTATCACCTCCTCTCCACCTACAAGACTTTTCTCGTGTTGTCCCATCTATCTGGATTTCCTTGCCTTGCTCCACTAGACTATCCTCCTGCCTCAAAACCTTTAAAACATCACTTATAACACATCTGTTGTAAAAAATCTTATCACCTTCAGCCTTTATAATTACAACTGCACACTCCACAGCTTAATAACACTTACACCCACAATCTACAGTACAACACACAGACACCTCCACTTGACTGAACAAATTGCTTTTACACTGCCATCTTGTATCTATCACCCTCTTGTATCACACCTAAACCAATTGGATTGTAAGTTTGCGTGTTTTCAATCATGTGTCTGTGGTTTGGAAACAAGCACTATGTACATTTGATTTTAAGCTAAAAAAAAAAAAGGGCCCTCCATTGCTTGGCAAATTTAGTTTTTGCCATGTACAGAAGAACAGCCTCTCACCTGATCCATATCTACATCTACAATGGAATATTTCAAATTATTCATATCTGTGTTATGATAATTGCTGAGATAGATTTATTTCTGTTAAATTGAAGTGCTATTATCAGGATATGTTACTGTTGATTTGTAAACCAAAATACTCTGTGTTCACTCACCCAAATTTATTGCTCCTATCTCTCCACCCACCTAAATAACCCCCTCTCTGTCTCACAGAAATCTCAATACACACTGATACGCAGAATATTCCACAGAAACACAGCAATCCCCTCCCTCCCTGCCCCTCTACCCACCCACCCCTTTTTACACTTAATATATTGAGGCATACTAATTACCTGCACCTGTTCAATCAGTGACATCTGCTTATCACCTCTAACCCCCCCCCCTTAAGAATACTTGTTAATACAGTGTCACAATGTTTTCTCACACCATCTTCCTCACTATAACCTGCTGCCTCTTTCTCAGACTCTCTTATACAGTCTCTAGACATCATGTCTCCAATAATATAACTATCTCACCTTCCCTGCTTTCCTCTCCTCTTCTCTGCTCCCATGAGCTCCTTTCCTTCCTCCAGTCACTATTTCATCCCTCCTCTAAAGCTGAAAAGCAGAAATGCTCCTGTAAGTCCTACTCCCATCTCCTTTTACTCTCTCTCCTTCTTCTGATGGCTTGTGGAGATATATCCCCTAACCCAGGCCCCTCACTCATTCCCACCTGCTGTCAGCCACGCAGAGTCCCCAGGGCAGCAAATGCCCAAAACACCCATTATCTAATACCCATCACTTGTCACAAACCATCTTCTTTGCCCTTCTCATGTGCCCTCTGGAATGCAAGGTCTGTTTGCAATAAACTTACCTTCATTCATGATCTCTTCATTTCCAACTCCCTCAATTTACTGGCTATCACAGAAACCTGGCTCACTCCATCTGACTCTGTCTCCCCTGCTGCACTCTCTTATGGTGGTCTACACTTCAGCCACACTCCTAGACCTGGGAACAAACAAGGTGGAGGTGTGGGCATACTGCTCTCCTCTCGCTGCACTTTTCACTGCATACCCCGTGTTCCCTCCCTCCAATTCTCATCTTTTGAAGTCCACACTATTCGCATCTTCTCTCCTATACCTCTGCGAGTAGCTGTGATCTATCGCCCGCCTGGATCACCCTCTCAATTTCTGGACATCTTTGCCGCCTGGCTCCCTCACTTTCTCTCCCCCAATATACCTTCACTCATTCTTGGCGATTTCAACATAGCCACTGACACCCCCACCTCCCCAACAACTGCAAAATTACTTGCACTTACCTCTTCCCTTGGCCTCTCACAATGGACAGATTCTGCAACTCACTGTGGTGGACACTCCATTGACCTTATTTTTACTAATCTCTGCACTATCTCCAACCTTGACATCTCCTCACTTCCCCTATCTGACCACCACCTGCTAACTTGCAACCTCACCTCATCTACCGCTCACCGCCCTTCTTCAAATCCTGCCATCAGAACACGCAGAAACCTGCAAGCACTCAACCCACAACAATTTTCAAATGTACTAACACCCCTTCTCAGCCCCCTCACCACCCTTGCCTGCCCTGACGTCGCCACTTCACAATACAACACTACGCTAACCTCCACCCTTGACTCTCTTGCCCCCATAATCACAAGCAAACGCCCTAGCTCTCAACCACAACCATGGCACACCACACAAACACGCTATCTACAGAGATGCTCACGCACTGCAGAACGATTATGGAGGAAATCTCGCACTTCAGCAGACTTTCTCCACTACAAGTTTACCTTGCGCTCCTACTTGTCTGCCCTCAATCTTGCCAAACAACACTACTTCTCATCACTAATATCAAACCTGTCCTCCAACCCTAGACGTTTATTTACTACATTTAACACCCTCCTCTGCCCACCCCCGCCTCCTGCCCCTTCCTCTCTCACTGCTGATGACTTTGCCAGCCATTTTAAAAATAAAATCGATACCATCCGAAATGAGCTCTCCTCCCAGCTTGGCCCTACCCCACCACCCTCTCCCCAAACCGACAACACCCAGCCCTTACCCTTCGCCAATCCCACCTCCACTATGGACTCCTTTGACCCTGTAACCGAGGATGAAGTATCTACTTTACTATCAACCTCTCACCTTACCACATGTCCTCATGATCCTTTTCCATCACAGCTAATCCCTCCCCTATCCACCACACTTATCCCAGCTCTCACACATCTATTCAACCTCTCCCTAAACACTGGCAAGTTTCCATCCTCCTTAAAACATGCCACAGTTACACCCATTCTCAAGAAGCCCTCTTCTGACCCAGCTTTTGCCTCCAACTATCGCCCTATCTCACTACTTCCCCTTGCGTCTAAACTCCTTGAGCGGCTTGTTTACAATCGCCTCACTCAATTTATTTCCTCCAATTCCCTACTTGACCCCTTCCAATCTGGCTTCCGGTCCCAACACTCTACAGAAACAGCCCTTACAAAAGTCACTAATGACTTGCTAACCGCCAAATCAAAGGGTCACTACTCTATTCTAATTCTCCTGGATCTCTCTGCTGCCTTCGATACAGTTGACCACCCTCTTCTAATCCAAATTCTCCGCTCTTTTGGCATCCAGGACACAGCTCTTTCATGGTTTACATCCTATCTTAAAGATCGTACATTTATTGTGTCTCCTTCTCTGGCACCTCTTCTTCACCTCTCCCTCTGTCTGTTGGCGTTCCCCAAGGTTCTGTCCTAGGCCCCCTCCTCTTCTCCATCTACACCTCCTCCCTTGGCACCCTTATAAAAATCCTTTGGATTTCAGTATCATCTCTATGCAGATGATACTCAAATCTACCTCTCTGCACCTGATCTATCCCCCTCTCTTTTAGCTCAAGTTTCCAACTGCCTCTCTAGCATATCCTCCTGGATGTCCACCCGTCAACTCAAACTCAACATGTCTAAAACTGAACTTCTAATCTTTCCACCCTCTACTACAGCTTCCACACCTCAAATATCTCTCACTGTTGACAACACCATCATCGCCCCTACCTCCCAGGCCCGTTGTCTTGGGGTTCTACTGGATCCCGCCCTCTCTTTTATTCCTCACATCCAAGCAATAACAAAATCATGTCAGTTTCACCTAAAAAACATCTCCAAAATTCGTCATTATCTTA
Organism: Discoglossus pictus; assembly: GCA_027410445.1. NCBI lineage: Eukaryota > Metazoa > Chordata > Amphibia > Anura > Alytidae > Discoglossus > Discoglossus pictus. The sequence continues at coordinate 44,990,721 of CM050174.1, forward strand.
CAGAAGACACAGCTAAAATTCTAATACACTCTCTCATCATATCTCGACTCGACTACTGCAATTCCCTCCTTGCTGGCCTCCCCATCTCTCGTCTGTCTCCCCTCCAATCCATAATGAACGCCTCTGCTAGACTCATCTTCAATACCAAACGATCAGTGTCTGCAGCCCCTCTCTGTCAATCACTCCACTGGCTTCCCATAGCTTCCCGAATCAAATTTAAAATCATGACCCTAACACATAAAGCCCTCAACAACAGTGCACCCCCTTATATCTCTGCTCTTGTTTCAAAATACTCTCCCAACCGGCCCCTTCGTTCTGCTAACGACCTTCTTCTTTCCTCCTCTCTCATCACCTCCTCTCACTCCCGTCTTCAAGACTTTTCTCGTGCTTCCCCATCCATTTGGAACTCCTTGCCCCGCTCCATTAGATTATCTTCCTGCCTCAAAACCTTTAAGAAATTATTAAAAACACACCTGTTTAAAAAATCTTAACATCTTCAGCCTTAACATGTACAACTGAACATTCCACAGCTTAATAAAACTCCCACCCACAATCTACAGTACAACACACAGACCCCTCCACTTTACTGAACCAATTGCTTTCAATTGTATTTGTCACCCTCTTGTATCACACCTAAACCCTTAGATTGTAAGTTTGCGAGTTTTCAATCTTGTGTCAGGCCTTGGAAACAAGCTCTATGTACATTTGATTTTATGCTCAAAAACAGGGCCCTCCATTCTTTACAAGGTGTTTAATTTGTTTTCTGCTATGTACTCAACCCCTGTACAGCGCTACGGAATATGTTGGCGCAATATAAATAAAGATAATAATAATGTACTTATAGCTCTACAGAATATGTTGGCGAGTTACAAATAAAGATAATAATAATAATGTAACTTAAATGCCTATTTTTTACTCTGCATCTTGATCGTTAAATCACTGTTAAGCCACAGGGGATGTGATTTACTCATTTTATTTCCACATTTTATATGGTGATAAGTATGTATATTTAGTAGGAATTTGAACGTTGTCTATTTATGTTCAGTATTTTTACCGGTCAATTCTTTGTCCCGGTCTATACTTTGTATAGCTGCCCTTACACTGTTAAAATCTGCCCTTTTAAAATTATTATTTTTTTGTTGGCCCCTTACAGTTTTGTTTTTTTAATTCAATGACAAATGTGTTGTGATCACTGTTTCTCAAAGTTTGCTCTATTTCAACATTTGATACCATATCAATATTATTTGTGATAACTAATTACAGCTTAATTTCTAGTAGGTTCTTGTTTTCTTTTTTTTCTGTTTGCCTTCCTCTGGATCAATTAACAATTAAAAACAAATAGTCCACATATTAAAAAGATCAAGAGAGATCTAAAAAGGTTGAACTTGATGGACTAACTCTTTATTCATCCTCAAATACTATACTATTAATAATTAATTAACAACTAATTAATCAATAACTAATCTGCATATTGCAGATCAGAGGAGATCTTAAAAGGTTGAACTTGATGGACTGAAAGTCTTTTTTCAACCTCAATTACTATGTAACTATGTAACCTGGGTCAGATAATGATCTCTGAGTGTACTCAAGAATCTGCTCCCCTTAGCTGAACTGCAGGTTTCATTCATTCAGTTTATTTCAGGGTAGTTTTCCAATCTGTAACAATAATTGCAGTTCCTCACTTTCAACTATATTTGGGGGTTTATAGCATACTCCTACCAATATTCTTTTAGAATTTGTTCCTCCACTATTTAGTTCAACCCACAAGCATTTAACATTATCGCTAGTTCCACCATAAATCTCTTCTCTGACTGTAGGCTTATATTCAGGCTTAACATACAGACAAATCCCTCCTCCACTTTTACCATTGCCCCTATCTTTCCTAAATAGACTATAAATAAGATTATGCATATCTAAACACTATTTAATTACTAATGGTATTTAGAATATCAGGACTAAGCCAATATAAGAGAGGTCCACATATGTACGTGGTCCCCATGGAAACAGCCCCAATGTGGAATCCGTAGGAGATATATACATGCACTGTTCCCACCTATAGAGTGCAGGGAACATCAATATACCCAATATATATGCTGCAATCGTACCTCAGATACACGGAAAAACTTGTATAGTTTTCCTGAGCAAAATAACATCTCAAGCGGTACATCTAACCCAAGTGGCAAATATAAGGAGACCACATAAGGAGAGATATATATACAATTGTTGATGATTAGTATATCTCATATTAACATCCATAAGAGGGAGTATTCCCTATATACCAAGCCATATAAGAGATCAGATATAAATAATACAGCATATAACAGATACATATAGGGTATAATATAATATTGGTGTATGGACTGATAACTTATAGGACTCATAGTTCCGGATATATACATAAAATCTCTTTGAGATACATATATATAAATAAGCAAGGAAGCCAAGCTTAATACTTGTAGAAGCACTTACTTAGACACTAAAAAGGAGAGACTATAACACTGTATTTATCTCTCATTGAGTGGTCTAATGTGCACAAATAAAGGAGTCATTATTAAATGTTTTTAAAGAATCACTCCCCAATTCCTCGATTTTAAAGTGGTTTTTAATCGACGTTGTCTCCAATAGTATAAATAAAGATTTATTGTTTTGTATTTCTCCAATCCTTTAATAAATATAAATATATTATAACCATTCAAATTAACATTCCAGTCATACCACCATGTTTCAGTAATGCCTATCAAGTCCCATTTCCCATTTACTGCTAATATTTCTAACTTACCCATATTCCTTGGCAAGCTTCTGGCATTAGCAAGCATACATCTTATGTTGTGATGAGTCTACAGTTTTGTAGTGTTTGCCACTGTATTTGAGTTACTTAGCAATACCTCCCCATGACGACCCAGAACCCGCCCAGAACCTGGTTATGATCGACCCAGCAAATAGTGAGGGTTCTTGTTGATATCCCTGCCAGAATAAACTCAGACCAGGATTCGACCACCAAACTGGGCCAAGGGACCACCGGAAACCACGGTAGCAGTATAGAGGAGTCACCCGCTGTAACTCTAGTCACGCATATGCAGCATCAAAATACACATAGAATACACATAGAAATACACAAATAAATACCCAAAGAATTATGAATATCCAAACAGACAAAACTGTGTGTGTGGGGTGGGGGGGGGGGGGGGTGAACACCTCAAACCATATGGCCAATCCCAAGCCCATATCAGGAAGTTCCTCCTCTATGAGCTTGGTAGAAGTCAGTTAGTCACAGCATGGGCAGAGACAGCGTACCTGGATAGCCAAATGGCCATCTATACTTGTAGGGACTTGGTTAATTCTTTGATGCCACCACTCAGGGCAAATGGGGATGCCTCTTACTCATACAAGATTCCCAGTATAGGTTAACATTAACAATAATAATCCCAATTATAATCAGAGCCACACATAACATGTTTTATCAAAGCCCCCACGGAAAACCTAGCATTTCAAGACTAAACATGACATATACAAGTTCACATGGACAAAATAACATTGTCCTTCGTAAAAGCAAATAGTCCAAGAGAGGTAGCTCTTTGGACAAGTTATTATAAAGATGAGGAAAATATTGCATAGCACGGCAGAATACCATGGCACACATGTTTACCCTTTCAATGCCATCAAGGATGCCACAGTCCTGATATCTACAAGGCCAAAAACAGGATATTAAAAGATAGATATAAATAAACCCTTTACAGCTTATGGCTTGGCCTACAAATTATACAACCCCCCTTTCAAGGCAAAGATATTGTAGTGAATAGGCTTTTCGTGACCCATAATCCTATTCCTGTATGAACAGTAAAGAGAGGTTCTACAGTATGCCACAAATCCAGTGTTATTAAAAAAAAGATCACTAAGACTGAACTATCCCCTGTTCCCCACTCTCCTTAGCACCCCTAGTGAAAATCTCTCGACCAGCTGGCTATACCATTATCTGATAAGGGGTAATTAACACAGCAATTTCACTATTTAACAAGCTCTTTAAGTGGCGAAAACTAAATGTCCCAATAATGACAATAGTGGATAATTAGATCTTCCTCACCCTCCACTTAACAGAATTACCAAGGCTCCTAGGAGAATGTTGGCCCTTTCCTGAAAATCTGAAGCCTTCCCAAACCCCCTCAACCTGGTACCCCCTGACCCTATTCCCGAAGATTCAGGCGATATGCTTTATTATATTCCTCTGGAAAAACCTGTCAATATGCTACAAAACATGATATGGTGACTCTCATACTTAACATTACATATATGTCATATATGTTAGAGTCATACCACAGGCAATATTAACCAACTCATGCCAACAGTCCATGTATCCAGACGGTGAAGCAATGTCCTTGAAGAAAGGGATCAGTTGTGCCACTTTCAGTGCCCACCCAGGGTGCATATTAGTTTGCTAAGTCCCAAAAAGTACCCGGATGTCATAAATCCTACACACAACAGCAAAACAACTTCAATGATATTATAGGCAATATTAAATGGTGGTGATCCTCCAAGCATATAAAAAAAGGGGATAAGTGGTGTTATTGTATTCCGTGGCCCAGTGGCCCTCAATAATTCACCTGGGTGTGACACTCCATATTCACTATACTAACCCTCCCACCTTCTTCTCCACAATAACTAGTTAATTAATTCCTTACTCCCTCTACACTTTCTACCCCATTACATCTGTCTAGCCCCTCCCCCATCTACTAGTTTAAAAACCTCCCAGCCTTTCTACCATCCATTCTCCTAGCAGACAAACTCCCTCATCATTAAAGGCATATCTAAGTTTGCTGGATCATGAATGCATCTTATATAGGAGAATTAGTAGTGTATGCAAACATTTTTGCATAAAAAAATACCCAAATAAACATTTAAACACGTACATTGAAGTCAGCAAAATGTCTTGTAATCTCTGACAGTTGCCAATTAGGGTTAACAACCCCCATACCCAGGCTAAATTAGCATCAAATTGAAAATGATTTGTTTTGGCCGATCAGGTTAGCTGAAACATTTGATTTAAACTCTGGGGTTACTATTTGCGCTGTAAATCATCCTAGGATATGTAGTGTATCACTGATATGTGCTATGTATTGCTGCTGACATACAGACAGGAAGATGCAAGGAGATTGGCTGAGCAAGCAACAGCAGGTAAATAGTGGGGTAATATTGTTCCTCTGATGCTGCATGCTGATTGGGGGGATCAGATGTCTGTGTAGACCCCTCATGGACGTGTCAACACAGTCATTAGAGGGATTTTAAATATTAATAAACATAAACTGTTTTATGAGATGTGTTGCATACACATAAGCTGCCTTTTGCCTAAGGATTGCAGAAATGAAACTTTAAGGTGCAATCCATCCCTGCTATAGAGATTGTACCCAAGTGAGAAGTCATCCCAGTGCTCTAAAAAGACATGAATCTCCTTAGTGCACCACTTTTTTAGGCAATTAACTTCCCTACAGTGGGGGAAAAAAATATTTGACCCCTGCTGATATTGAACGTTTGTCCACTGACAAAGAAATGATCAGTCTATAATTTTAATGGTAGGTGTATTTTAACAGTGCGTGACAGAATAAAAAAAAAGAAAACAAGAAAAACATATGTCAAAAAAGTTATAAATTGATTTGCAGGTCAATGAGGGAAATAAGTATTTGACCCCTTCGACTTAGTACTTGGTGGCAAAACCCCTGTTGGCAATCACAGAGGTCAGACGTTTCTTGTAGTTGGCCACCAGGTTTGCACACATCTCAGGAGGGATTATGTCCCACTCCTCTTTGTAGATCCTCTCCAAGTCATTAAGGTTTCGAGGCTGATGTTTGGCAACTCAAACCTTCAGCTCCCTCCACAGATTTTCTATGGGATTAAGTTCTGGAGACTGGCTAGGACACTCCAGGACCTTAATGTGCTTCTTCTTGAGCCACTCCTTTGTTTCCTTGGCTGTGTCTTTTAGGTCATTGTCATGCTGGAATAACCATCCACGACCCATTTTCAATGCCCTGGCTGAGGGAAGGAGGTTCTCAACCAAGATTTTACAGTACATGGCTCGTCCATAATCCCTTTCATGCTGTGCAGTTGTCCTGTCCCCTTAGCAAAAAAACACGCCGCATAATGTTTCCACCACCATGTTGGACTGTGGGGATGGTGTTCTTGGGGTTATAGACAGCATTCCTCCTGTTTCAAACATTGCGAGTTGAGTTGATGCCAAAGAGCTTGATTTTGGTCTCATCTGAGCACAACACTTTCACCCAGTTCTCCTCTGAATCATTCAGATGTTCATTGACAAACTGCAGACGGGCTTGTGCATGTGCTTTCTTGAGCAGGGGGACCGTGGGGGCGCTGCAGGATTTCAGTCCTTCACGGCTTAGTGTGTTACCAATTGTTTTCTTGGTGACTATGGTCCCAGCTACCTTGAGATCATTAACAAGATCCTCCTGTGTAGTTCTGGGCTGATTCCTCACCGTTCTCATGATCATTGAAACTCCATGAGGTGAGATCTTGCAGGGAGCATCAGACGGAGGGAGACTGGCAGTTATTTTGTGTTTCTTCCATTTGCGAATAATCGCACCAACTGGTGTCACCTTCTCACCAAGCTGCTTTGTGATGGTCTTGTAGCCCATTCCAGCCCTGTGTAGGTCTACAATCTTGTCCCTGACATCCTTGGACAGCTCATTGGTCTTGGCCATAGTGGAGCGTTTGGAATCTGACTGATACAGGTAACGAGCTGAGATTAGGAGCACTCCCTTTAAGATAGTGCTCCTAATCTCAGCTTGTTACCTGTATAAAAGACACCTGGGAGCCAGAAATCCTGTTTAGTGATGGGGGATCAAATACTTATTTCCCTCACTGACCTGTAATTCAATTTATAACTTTTTAGACATGCGTTTTTCTTGGTTTTCTTGTTATTCTGTCTCCCACTGTTAAAATACGCCTACCATTAAAATTATTGACTAATTGTTTCTTTGTCAGTGGACAAATGTTCAAAATCAGCAGGGGATCAAATACTTTTTTCCCCCACTGTAAGCTCCTTCTGTCTCCCTGGGGTAACATGTGTTACTGGTAATAACTCGAAAAAATACTACAGCAAGGTCTGTGCCTTAAGATTATTTCCTAGTTCTATAAAATCATTCTTTAGGACATTTCATCTTCCACTAACTTTGTCATTGGTACCAATATGTACCAAGAACGCCGGTTTATTTCCCGCCCCACAAAATAAATTATCTACCCGATCCACAACATGCCGAACTCGAGCACCTGCGAGACAGCAAACTCTTTGATTACTAGGATCTGGGTGACAGATCACCCTGTCTACCTACCTAATAATAGAGTCCCCTACCACAAAAACCTATCTGTTGCTCTGTCTATTCTGCCCTCTGTCTACTCCAGTAGAACTGTTCTCCCGGCTGTTAGAGGGAGCAGCTCTATCTGGCATTGCCATTCCTTAATGGGCATCCCCAACAGTTTCACTCAATCTGGCAAATCTGTTGGTGTTTGCCAACTCAGTATTGGTCTGCCTCCCCCTCCTGTTCCCCCTGCTTCCCCTTGTAACTGTAACCCAGCTACGTTCATGGACATCCCCACTAGCCTCAGCTCCACCCCCCATGCTAGGCCCAGCTAAACTGTGCTCAGTGAGGACCAACTCCATTTACAATGGAGCAATATCACTCAGTGCTGCAAATCTCCCTTTCAATTATCCAATCTGAGCTTCAAGAGAGGCAACATGCTCACACCTGTCATGTATGGACCCTGGATCAGCTGCTCCAGTAGTGCATTCATGTGGCAAGATGTACACTGAGTAAGGTTGACACTGGACTGACTCATGATTACTAATTACAAAATACATAGAGAAAAAAAATCAATATATTTGTATAATGCGTATTTTACTGTACCTTAATTAACAAAAATTCCTTTATTTTTCACTTTCCCTCCATTCTCCTTTGCCCTTCCTTCTGCTTCTTTCTTCCCTTTTCTGCATTACAATTTAACCATTTTTTTTAACTCAATCATCTTATTTAAACTCCCACACTTATACTAGAACTGCACTTACACTAGAACTGTTCTCTCCTTCCTCTCTTTTAAATGAGATTATGACTCACCTGTACAATTATCAGTACACACAGCAAAGAAATACCCTTTACTTTTCAGTTGCAAAAATTAGATATATAGGCCCTTATTCAATTGCGATTTGGCCAATTGAATAGTGCTGTAAATAAGCACATAACATATTTTTTTTAAATAAGTTTTTAGTTAGTGAAAACCTTGCTTTTTGATAGATGTTTACTAACTAAAAACTTCTTTAAAAAAATATGTTATGTGCTTATTTAGACCCCTATTCAATTGGCCAAATTGCATTTGAATGAGGGCCATAGTATATAAGTAGTTGTTCTCATTTGAACTTCTACGTTAACAAAATGTATTTCCTGTTCAATTCTGAGAAATACGGTTATTGCACTGCACTGTGAAAAAATGGGCTAGAAGATGCTGATGATTCTAGAATGCATTTCACTCTTTAACCCAATACCACTTTATATGTGGCTTCTTGTAGCAAATAAAGCAAAAAGAGTCAGAGGCGCTCATCTGAGCAAGTACAACACCTAAGTAGGTTTGATCTATAGGTCTGGTCACCTATTCAGAGAACAGCCTCTTTTTTATGCCCTTCACGGGGAGAAATATCCTGTAGTATATCAGTCTGGTCTTACTCAAAAAGGTGATCCAGCCCCAAAATACCAAGCAAATTTACCCTGAACAGGAGAAACAGCATACCGACCTTCATTGGGCCTCAACAGTTAGGTGAAGCTGTACTAAGGCACAGTGAGCAAAAAGTCCACATCTACCATTAGATGAGCCCCCTATCACCATTAGATGAGCACCTCTGACTCTTTTTGTTTAGTTTTCAAGGACAGCATAGGTAGCTGGTACCACAGTCACTGGTACCTATATATGCATTATATATATATATATATATATATATATATATATATATATATACATGTCAACATGTAGCAGATTTCAGATTGCATATGAATACATGTCTTTAAAAGTTATGGAACCTGTCTAATTGGCTAGTTACTGATAAATGTTTGAGGATACAAGGAACTGGCATTCAAAAAATATGCTCACTTTGGGTCACTTATGCATGCACTTTCATTTTAACAGCCATTTATTTATAGTACAGTGGTTCTTTAAGCTATTAATATGGGGTGGACAGTTGATCCCCAGATAAGGCAAAGCAGAGGCATGGGAAAAATACTGAAGAACGTTAAATTCTTGCTCCTGCCCTCAAAATAAGATATGAATAAACGTTGGCACTGGGGATCCAGTATAACTGGTCTGCATATGGTAGGGCAGTCCCTCTGTACTCATAGTGAGAGACTTTCACCTCACCCTCTGACCTGTCTTATGGCATTCTCCCACAATGTACTCTCAGTATGTTTTAACTCTGAACCCATTCATCCCCCTCCTCTTCTTTCTCACAATATAGCCCTTCCCAAAGCTGAAGTTTCAGACATTAACTGTGTATGGCCTGCTTGTTACTCAGTAAAAAAAAAAATCTTAAATATCAATACAATTCATACATATGCATGAGAGAGAGTGAACAAAAAATATGAGAGAAATACAGTAAATAAGGGAGAAATGGAGAGAAAAGCAGAAGAGAGAATTGGCTACTAAATGTAAGGAACTCTGTCTATGGAAAGTTAGGGGCTAGCTATTCTGTCAATGTTTAGTTATCACCAACAACTTACATCACATTATCATCAAGTAAAAGAGTGAAGTTACATAGTTACATAGTAATTAAGGTTGAAAATAGACTTTCAGTCCATAAAGTTCAACCTTTTAAGATCTCCTTTGATCTGCAATATGAGGATTAGTTATTAATTAATTAGATGTTAATTGTTAGTTAATTATTAATCAACTATTTTTTATTTATTTTTTAAATTATTAATTAATTCATCCAGTGGAAGGCAAACAGAAAAAAAACCAAGTGAAACTTAGCCAATCATCTCAAAGGGGAAAAAAATGAATTCCTTCCTGACCCCAGATACTGGCGATCGGATTTCTCCCTGGATCAACATACTCTCTCTAATTATCCAGGATAACACTGAATTCCCTTTTTAAATTAGAAATAAATCCAGTCCCCTTTTAAAGTTATCTATCGAATCTTCTGTCACCAAAATGTCCTTTTTATGAAGTGGTGCCCAAAACTACTAGGGATTTGTATAGTGGCAGAATTATATTTGCTTCCCTGGCTTCTATACCCTTCCTAATACATGCTAATATTTTATTTGCCTTTGAAGCTGCTGCTTGGCTTTGAGCTGTTACTGTTACCGAGGTGGTTGTCCACAAGTTCTTCCAAATCCCTTTTTAATATCGGATACCCCTATATTTGCTCCATTAAGATTATAAATTGCTTGGCTATTTTTTCTTCCCAGATGCATAACTTTACATTTATTCGTATTAAATCTCATCTGCCATTCAGATGCCCATTCCTCAATTTTATGTAAATCCCTTTGAAGGGAAAGCACATCATTGTCTGATTTAATTACCTTGCACAACTTTGTGTCATCAGTGAAAATGGAGACACTACTTTCCAGTCCCACCTCTAAGTCATTAATAAATATGTTAAAAAGGAGAGGACCTAATACTCAACACTGAGGAACCCCACTTACCACATTAGTCCAATCGGTATTCCATTTACAACAACCCTTTGCTTCCTGTCTTATAGCCAGCTCTCAATCCATGAGCAGATATTTACTGCAATTCCTGTATCCCTTAGTTTGCTCAATAATCTCCCATGGGGCACTGTATCAAAAGCCTTTGCAAAATCCAAATAGACTACATCTACTGAGTTGCCCTGATCCAAGTTCCTACTAACCTCCTCATAGAAACTAGGTAGATTTGTTTTACATGACCTATTACTCATAAATCCATGTTTACTCCTACTTATAATCCTGTTCAAATAGACATATTCTTGTATATTATTTGTTATTGACCCTTCTAAAAGCTTTCCCACTACAGATGTGAGGCTCACTGGTCTATAATTCCCCAGATTTGCTCTTGCTCCCTTTTTAAATATAGGTATCACCTCTGCCTTTCTCCAGTCATCTGGTAGAGACCCTGTGTTGAGTGAATCATGAAAAATTAGATATAATGGTTTGGCTATTACAGAACCCAGTTCCCTCAGAACCCGTGGATGTATTCCATCAGGAACCGGGACCTTATTAACATTTATTTTTTCCAACCTCTTTTGTATTTCTTCCTGCGTTAACCAATTACTTGGCAAAGGTAGTGTAGCCCCATTATGTTGCAGTGTCCCAACCACTGGTACCTCCCTTGTGTATACCGAAGAAAATAACCTATTTAGCTCATCGGCCTTTTCCTGGTCACTAGTTTTTAGACAACCTGTGTCACATTGTAATGTTCCTATAGCTTCCTTCCTCGCCTTCTTCCCATTAATATACTTAAAAAATATTTTAGGGTTAGTCTTACTCTCTTTTGCAATTAATTTTTCATTTTCCATTTTAGCCAGTCTAATAGCGCTTTTGCAAGCCTTGTTGATTTCCTTGTACTAACGTAAGGCAGTCTCTGTCCCCTCTTGTTTGTATAATTTAAATGCCTGTTTTTTACTCTGTATCTTGATCTTTAAATCATTGTTAAGCCACATTGGATGGGATTTACTCCTTTTACTTTTGTTCTCACTTGGTATATGGTGATAAGTATGTATGTCTTCAAACACTCACAGCTATCACATATTATAATTGTCGAACTACGAGACATTGTCACGCTTGCGAAACGAGGCGAGCCGTTAACTAGGAGCACCTAGATGATGAGCGCCGAAGGTGCACATTGCCTGCGAGCCTCGCGAGCTGTTAAGGCACTACAAGTCACAGCACTTGGGCGATGAGCACCAAAGGTGCTCATCGCCTGCGAGCCTCTCTTAGTAACGGGAGAGACGCTAACTTGCAGCCCTCAGGCGATGAGCGCCGAAGGCGCACATTTTCTGCGAGCCTCGCATAGTGAGGCGAGCTGTTAAGGCACTACAAGTGACAGCACTTGGGCGATGAGTGCCAAAGCCGCTCATCGTCTACGAGCCTCGCTTAGATAGGAGAGCCGTTAAGGCACTACAGCTCACAGCACTTGGCCAATGAGTGCCAAAGGCGCTCATTGCCTGACTTATTTATTTGCCATTCGCCCAATTGAATAGGGCTCTATATAAGCATATAGCATCCTTTTTTTAAATAAGTTCTTACTTACTGAAAAGCTTGCTTTTGCATAGAAGTTCACTAACTAAATACTTCTGTAAAAAAAATATGCAAAACATCATTGTGTGGCAAACAGCATTGTCATGGCTTAAAATTTTATTGCCGTCATTTTTTTACGTGCAAGTCGCTAGTTATATATATAGATATAAAAAATATATAGAAACTACCACTTCATGGTGGCTAGTCTCTCATCCATTACCCTAAATTAATTTGGATATCTATTTTTCCTTCAAGATCACTATCTTGTCTACTGTTGTACAACCTCCAATCTTCTATCTTCATCATCCCCTCTTTGTCTATTTACCAGTATTTTTGCCTTATTAAGCCTCAGGATAGCATCATGCTTATCCCACACATGCTTAAATTCCTTAACTGTGTTTGATCATATCACTTCCGCTTTCACATATTGCCTACCTTTTCTGTAAAGTAATGCTTTCTCACATTAGTTCTACATTTCCAACTTTCAATTTCATAATTTCCTGAAAGACAACTTCATCCTGAAACTTATTAAATCCTTCAATATATTTGAAGGTTTATATCATGTCATTCTCTTTCTTCTGTCCTCTAAATTAACCACATAAATGTCATAAAGTATTACTTTGTAAAAAAATTGTCATTACTGTTCCCTTCTCTATTATCCCCTCTCTCCTTTGTTAACCCTTCCTTTCATTCCTTCATTATCTCTTCATCTCCTCCAACATCTTAATCTCATTTATACCTAATTGTATCCGTCTATATATACCTTTCCTTCCCTACCCCTTACATCCTTTCTTCACTACAGATTCCAAACTTTCTATCCTCTTCCCAATTGACCTTTTGCATCATTCACCCATTTTGTCTCTATCCACTTAAGTTTGTTCTCTCATTAATCTATCCACCAAACCCCCAACCTGCCCACTCATGTCTTTATCCTCTGAACAAATCATTGTAATGATGTAATGTAAATCTTGCCTTCTCCATCTAAAAATTATATCCAGAATTTGCCACAATCTTACACAAGACACAACTAAAATCCTAATACACTCTCTCATCATCACTCGACTTGACTACTGCAACTATCCCCACTTCAATCCATAATGAACGCCTCTGCTAGACTCCTCTTCCGTACACAACGTTTATTGTCGTCATCACCTCTCAATCACTCCACTGGCTTCCCTTAGCCTCCAGAATAACATTTAAAACCATGACCCTAGCTTACAAAGCCCTCAACAATAGCGCACCCCTGTCCATCCCTGCTTTCATCTCCAAATATTCCTCCAACCGCCCTCTTTGTTCTTTTTAGGATTTTTCTTGTGCTGCCCCTATTCTCTGTAACTCCTTGCCTCGCTCCACCAGATTATCCTCCTGCCTCAAAACATAAAAAACCTCACTAAAACACATCTCTTTAAAGAAGCGTATCACCTTCCACCCTAAAACGCTCATCACCTCTCTCTCCCTCCTTTACCACACACAATACGTGCAGGGTGCTTTGGGGAAAGTACCATGGACACTGGATTCGAGGCTCAAAGACAGGGCCCTCTTTGTTTTGCTATGTGTTGATTTGTATTTTCCTTTGCCTGGAACTTATCTTATGAATAGCGCTACATATAATAGTTGTCAAACTGCGAGACGTCGTCACACTTTGCGAGGTGCGTACGACTTAGGCGATGAGCGCCACAGGCGCTCATCACTTGTGAGCCTTGTGAAGAGAGGTGAGCCATTAACACGTAGGACTTAGCCAATGAGCGCCAAAGGTGCTCATCGATGCGAGCCTCGCAAAGCGAGGCAAGCTGTTAAACCGTAGCACTTAACCGATGAGCGTCGAAGGCGCACATCACTGCAAGGCAAGCCATTAAACCGTAGCACTTAGCCGGTGCGAGGCGAGTCGTTAAAATACGAATTTAGAAAAAAAAATACAAAATTATACGAGACAAAAACATTTACGAGATTAGTGGCCAAACAAAAAAACAGAAAAACACACTAAATACACCCCAAAAAATTACAAAAAAATCACAGACAGCATGGGGCAACAGCCAGAACGTCTGTGAGTGAGGTGTAACACGAATTTAATTCGATTTAGACGATTTTTGCCACATGAAAATCGCCTAAGCAAGGAAAAAAATGGCCGTTGAAAAAAATTTAAACGAGGCTACACGACCCCGGACCGTGCAAAACACTGCAAAATGAGTAGCACTTTACACATCACACTACGACCTACAAGATACACTATTACAAAAGCCGGAAAATGCTCACGAGACGCGTACCACATTAATAACATTACGACTATACAATGCCGCTTTACACAATAAACCAACGGCTTTACCTAGCGCACGCGTCCTATTTAGAATGCACACTTCAAACATTCATTACACTTTATAAGCAGGGCACTAACACTCACAATGTATATTCTATGCCCCCGCAAAATACAAACAGATTGTTAGCTCTTCAGACTCTTGCTCGCTGCATATATCAATTATAAATAATTTAAGTATAATAATTAGTGATGTCGCGAACATAAAATTTTCAGTTCGCGAACCGCGGACGCGAATTTCATCAAATGTTCGCGATCGGGCGAACCGGGCGAACCGCCATAGACTTCAATGGGCAGGCAAATTTCAAAACCCAAAGGGACTCTTTCTGGCCACAATAGGGATCGGTAAGTTGTTTCAAGGGGACTAACACCTGGACTGTGGCATGCCGGAGGGGGATCCATGGCAAAACTCCCACGGAAAATTACATAGTTGATGCAGAGTCTGGTTTTAAGCCATAAAGGGCATAAATCACCTAACGTTCCTAAATTGTTTGGAATAACATGCTTTAAAACATCAGGTATGATGTTGTATCGATCAGGTAGTGTAAGGGTTACACCAGCTTCACATTAACAGACCAATCTCCCCGTTTAATGCACCGCAAACAACCGCAAACAGTCCCTTTGCACAACCGCAAACTCCCCATTTGCACAAGGTTGGATACCAAGCTAGCCATGTCCCGTTCCTTGTCCTCACTGATGTCATTGAAGGTCTCTTCCTCCACCCAGCCACCAAGGGTCCCCGAAAGGTGACAACAAGCCCCCTGGGACGCCTGCTGTGTTTGGTCTTCCAACTCCTCAAAGCCACCTTCCTCTCCTGACTCCTCTTCTTCAGACTCCTCTCTCTGGGTTGCCTCTGTCTGCGTTATTATAAGGTGTGTACTGTTAAGTAGTACTATTCCTATCGGTTTAATCCCTGTTACATCCACTATTAGGGGACGTGTATATGGCATTGATTTTTGGAACAGGGAGATGGAAAAAGATGCTTGGTCGGACCTCCTACTTCGAATTTGGGGCACTGCACGTGCAATGTAATGTGCCACCAGATAGGAGTGGTGTATTAAGTTGTACTATTTATTCCTATCAGTTTAATACCTGTTACGTCACCTATCAGGGGACGTGTATATGGCATGGATTTTTGTGAGCGGGAGATGGAAAAAGATGCTTGGTCGGTCCTCCCACTTCAAATTTGGGGCACTGCACGTGCAATCTAAGGTGCCACCAGATAGGAGTGGTGTGTTCAGTTGTTCTATTTATTCCTATCGGATTCAATAAAGCCAATAAACCTGGCCCGTTACTAGCCAGGAAACTACAAACCAAAACAACACAAAATAGGATACTTCAAATTAAGACCTCGAAGGGAGAAAAAACAACGAACCCAAATAAGATCCAGAAGATTTTTACAAGACTTTACAATACCCTTTATACGGCAACAAAACACATAGATCTACACAAAATTAGGGGATTTCTTAATTCATGTGATCTCTCTTAATAGAAGAAAATGACTTAGAGACTTTAAATGCCAAAGTGACCCTAGAGGAAGTGAGAAAAGCAGTCCAGAACCTCAAACCTGGTAAGTCACCAGGCCCAGACGGGTACACCAATTTATATTATAAAAAATGTATAGACATATTAGGCCCGCACTTGGTCACTCTAACAGAGTTCTAGAAGGCAAGCAAACACCAGCAGAGCTGAACAGGGCAGATATCGCTCTATTCCCTAAGGAGGGTCGAGATGCCCTAGAACCAAAAAACTACAGGCCAATATCATTACTAAACTGTGATACAAAGATCCTGTCAAAAATAATAGCGGATAGAATGTCATCCTTCTTGCCTAAGTTAATACATAATGACCAAGTAGGCTTTGTCTCCCACAGGCAAGCAGGAGACAACATTAGAAAAGTCATAAACCTACTGTACCACACCAAAGCCTTTAAAATTCAAGCCTGTCTTATGGCCTTTGACATTGAAAAGGTGTTTGATTCCCTGGAGTGGACTTACCTATACGCCACGCTTGAAAAATTTGGTATTAAAGGCCATTTCATAAATCTCATACACTCATTATACAAATCATCCAGGGCAAGGTTACAGATTCCGGGAGATGAGAGATCCTTAATTAAAATAGAAAGAGGAACAAGACAGGGGTGCCGCCTTTCTCCCCTTCTATTCGCAATAGCAATAGAACCCCTGGCTCAGACAATTAGGGCCAACGCTGGGATCACAGGCATAAAAATAGGCCATCACCATTTCAAAACTTGTCTATTTGCAGACAACCTGCTGTGTATGCTCTCAAACCCTACCCAATCGGTCCCAGAGTTGATTCGAACAAAGGAGGAGTTTGGTCAGTTTTCTGGCCTTAAACTGAACATAGAGAAGACAGAAGCACTAGCGATTGACTTAACAGCAGTAGAAAAGCAGGGTCTCCAAGAGAAGTTTAATATTAAGTGGTATAAGAACCACATAAACTACCTGGGAATCCGACTAACCCCTAAGCTAGAGGACTTGTCCAAAGCCAACCACTCCAAACTTTATAAAACAATAATTAATGACCTGAGTAAATGGACAAAGTATAAGTTATCATGGCTAGGGAGAATAAATACGATAAAAATTAATGTCCTTCCTAGGTTGCTCTACATATTTTGAACACTCCTGATCCCGATGAAATAAAAAGAATTAGAAAATATTCAAAGGAAAATATTTCAGTTTATCTGGAACCACTCTCCCTCACGCATCACAAAGAAAATTATGTACCTTCATAAGTCAGAGGGGAGACTATCGTGTCCAAATTTAAAATATTACCACAAGGCAGCTCAGTTATCTTTCCTCCCAATAGCACATTCTATAGGGCATCAACCGGCCTGGGTGTATTTAGAGAACCACACTTTAAGGCCCTTAACCTGGGACAAGGTGGCTTGGCTATCGGAATTGCCTCAGAGCCTTAAAAACTCACCAAACCCCCTAATCAGACACTCACTATCATACTGGAAATGGGCCAAGAAACACACGGGTTTGTTCCCTGGATCCACCCAAATGACCCCAATTCTTGACCACCCTCAGGCCCCGAAACACATGAGCACAACATCACAACACTGGTGGAGGTCAAGGAAACTAGATAGACTGGGAGACTGGTTAGTAAAGGGCCAGCTGCTCACCTATGAGGAACTGAGGGACAAGCATGAGCTACCACTGTCAGAACATTACAATTACTGTAGGCTGAGGCATTTCACACACTTTCTGACCCAGAAACAGGGGACACCGGTCTTAAATTGGTTCTCCAAAATTTTTAAAGATAAACCTCTATCAAGGGGGATCATTGGGTCGCTTTACAAATATAAAACATTTGTTACTGGTTGAAGCAACACTGGGGGAAGGACCGGAGTGGGGGAGCCCTGGAGACCCTTCAGAAGCAACCGGCGGCAAAATCATCCCAGGAAAGGAGAGGTCGCTTACTGAAGCCTGCCCTAGGGTAACCCAAGGGTGATTGCCCAGGTTATATATTGTAAATAATAAGCTAATACTGCTGGAGGGATGATAGCTAATAGGACTTTGGTGTTTCCTGCAGATATACTCTTTACTATTGTCTGTTTTACCATGTTTTAGGTATCTCTTAAATTGCAATCACAGTAAAAAATAAGAAAAATTATTAACCTAAAAAGTAAAAATAAGAAGGACTAGCCAGCTAATTTTCACAAAATGTCTTTATTGTAAATATGTATTTTTGCACAACTGTTATGCAAGACTGTTCAAAAATGCTTTATTTTTCATTACATGCTGTACGCCTTCTGACAATAAAAGAATTTAAATGCAAAAATTAGGTATTGTTGCAGCGACCAGAAAAATTGATGTTAGTTTGCCAGGCAGAAAGTGCCCTAAAACATTGCGTCTTAAACCCTAGTTGGTGGCGGATAAGTCACGCAAGTCATCTGGCATTCAGGGATAAAATACAGCAGCGAGTGGACCATTATTAGCTCAAGGCAGCTCATCTATCAGGCCTTTTTTAATCAAATGTATCGCCCACTGTCAGTCCCTTCGGGATCCATCCCTCATTCATCTTAATAAACGTGAGGTAATCTAGACTTTTTTGACCTAGGCAACTTCTCTTATCAGTGACAAAACCTCCTGCTGCACTGAAGGTCCTTTCTGACAGGACACTTGAAGCGGGGCAGGACAGAAGTTCTCTGACTAATTGGGATAGCTCAGGCCACAGGGCAAGCGTGCACACCCAGTAGTCAAGGGGTTCATCGCTCCTCATAGTGTCGATAACTGCAATTAAGGCGAGGTAGTCTGTTACCTGACGGTCAAGTCGTTCTCTGAGGGTGGACCCCGAAGGGCTGTGGCGATGCATAGGACTTAAAAAGCTCTGCATGTCCTCCATCAACAACACGTCTGTAAAGTGTCCTCTCCTTGCCGGCGTGGTCGTGGGAGGAGGAGGATTATGTTCACCTCTTCCGCTGTTAGATTGCCGTTGTGCTGTGACATCACACTTAAACGCTGTGTAAAGCATACTTTTTAATTTATTTTGGAAGTGCTGCATCCTTTCCCACTTGTGGTAATTCGGTAACATTTCAGGCATTTTCTGCTTATACCGGGGGTCTAGTAGCGTGGACACCCAGTACAGGTCTTTCTCCTTCATCCTTTTTATACGAGGGTCCCTCAACAGGCACGACAGCATGAAAGAC
Source organism: Discoglossus pictus (assembly GCA_027410445.1). Taxonomy (NCBI): domain Eukaryota; kingdom Metazoa; phylum Chordata; class Amphibia; order Anura; family Alytidae; genus Discoglossus; species Discoglossus pictus. The sequence continues at coordinate 45,009,964 of CM050174.1, forward strand.
CCCATTTGCACAAGGTTGGATGCCGAGCTAGTCATGTCCCGTTCCTCGTCCTCAGTGATCTCACTGAAGGTATGTTCTTCCCCCCAGCCACGTCCAACACCACGGTTACCAGATAGGTGACAACGAGCACCCTGGGATGCCTGTTGTGGTTGGTCTTCCACCTCCTCCTCAAAGCCACATTCCTCCTCTGACTCCTCTTCCTCACAATCCTCTTGCAGCGTGCCGCAGGTCCAGCAAGCGATGTTGATAAGGCTGTTTCTGTTGGTGATGGTGACCACAACTCTTCCTCTTCACGCTCATCTACGTTCTGATCCAGCACTCTTCGCAGGGCACGCTCCAGGAAGAAAACAAATGGTATGGAGTCGCTGATGGTGCCCTTGGTGCGACTGACAGGTTGCAAATGGCATCGCTGTTGTTACAGGCAGACACACCAAAAAATTGCCACACTGCTGAGCTCTGCAATGACGGCATTCTGGTGGTGGCAACAGCATGCGTTGAATGACGTGCTGTCTGGCTGACCCCGGGTGCCGATGCATGCTGTCTGACTGTGCCACTAGCTACTTGCCACGACCTCCCCCTTCTTCCAACTCGTCTCCTCCTCCTCTCTGTCTCCCCATCTGAACTTTCCTCCTGTTCTTCTTCTCTTATAGCGGGCACCCACGTGACATCCACGGACGCATCTTCATCATCAACCGCTTCACTTGTATCTGACAACTCAACAAAGGAAGCAGCACCGGGTACAACATCATCATCATCAGACCGTACGTCCATGTGTATAATGCTGCCTGACTGGGACATATCCCTGTTATCTACATCCTCTGGCACTAATTTTTGCGCATCACTCATTTCTTCCAACGGATGTGTAAATAACTCTGCTGACGGATCAAGTGAAGCGGCTGTGGTGCTAGTGTTGGTGGTGGTGGCAGGCGGGCGAGTGGTAACTGGAGAGGTGCCCGAAGCTAAGCTGGAGGAGGATGGTGCATCTAGGTTCCGAGCGGAAGCTGTAGAAGATTGGGTGTCCTGTGTTAGCCAGTCAACCATGTCCTCAGAACTTTTCAAGTTCAGGGTACGTTGCCTCTGAAAACTGGACATTATTCTAGGACCAAAGGGAATCACAGCACCACGACCACGACGGCCCCTGCGAGGTGGCCTGCCTCTGCCTTTCATTTTTTTTTCGATTAGTGGTACTATGCGTGCAAGCTACTGTGACACCAGATATAGGCCTCACACACACGCCTGTAGGCAGGCAACTGATATTCAATCGATTACAGAAAAAAAAGGGTTCTTTTATTTCACTGTACACTAGGTTGCACCAGATATGAGTGTCACTGTGCACTGGCAAAAGTTGGCAGAGTAGGCGCTGTAGGCCTCACACACACGCCTGTAGGCAGGCAACTGATATTCAATCGATTACAGTAAAAAAAGGGTTCTTTTATTTCACTGTACACTAGGTTGCACCAGATATGAGTGTCACTGTGCACTGGCAAAAGTTGGCAGAGTAGGCGCTGTAGGCCTCACACACACGCCTGTAGGCAGGCAACTGATATTCAATCGATTACAGAAAAAAAAGGGTTCTTTTATTTCACTGTACACTAGGTTGCACCAGATATGACGTATCACTGTGCACTGGCAAAAGTTGGCAGAGTAGGCGCTGTAGGCCTCACACACACGCCTGTAGGCAGGCAACTGATATTCAATCGATTACAGAAAAAAAAGGGTTATTTTATTTCACTGTACACTAGGTTGCACCAGATATGAGTGTCACTGTGCACTGGCAAAAGTTGGCAGAGTAGGCGCTGTAGGCCTCACACACACGCCTGTAGGCAGGCAACTGATATTCAATCGATTACAGAAAAAAAAGGGTTATTTTATTTCACTGTACACTAGGTTGCACCAGATATGAGTGTCACTGTGCACTGGCAAAAGTTGGCAGAGTAGGCGCTGTAGGCCTCACACACATGCCTGTAGGCAGGCAACTGATATTCAATCGATTACAGTAAAAAAAGGGTTCTTTTATTTCACTGTACACTAGGTTGCACCAGATATGAGTGTCACTGTGCACTGGCAAAAGTTGGCAGAGTAGGCGCTGTAGGCCTCACACACACGCCTGTAGGCAGGCAACTGATATTCAATCGATTACAGTCAAAAAAAGTGTTGTTTAATGTCACTGTACACTACGGTTGCACCAGATATGACGTATCACTGTGCACTGGCAAAAGTTGGCAGAGTAGGCGCTGTAGGCCTCACACACACGCCTGTAGGCAGGCAACTGATATTCAATCGATTACAGAAAAAAAAGGGTTCTTTTATTTCACTGTACACTAGGTTGCACCAGATATGAGTGTCACTGTGCACTGGCAAAAGTTGGCAGAGTAGGCGCTGTAGGCCTCACACACATGCCTGTAGGCAGGCAACTGATATTCAATCGATTACAGTAAAAAAAGGGTTCTTTTATTTCACTGTACACTAGGTTGCACCAGATATGAGTGTCACTGTGCACTGGCAAAAGTTGGCAGAGTAGGCGCTGTAGGCCTCACACACTCGCCTGTAGGCAGGCAACTGATATTCAATCAATTACAGTAAAAAAAGGGTTATTTTATTTCACTGTACACTAGGTTGCACCAGATATGAGTGTCACTGTGCACTGGCAAAAGTTGGTAGAGTAGGCGCTGCAGGCCTCACACACACGCCTGTAGGCAGGCAACTGATATTCAATCGATTACAGAAAAAAAAGGGTTATTTTATTTCACTGTACACTAGGTTGCACCAGATATGAGTGTCACTGTGCACTGGCAAAAGTTGGCAGAGTAGGCGCTGTAGGCCTCACATACATGCCTGTAGGCAGGCAACTGATATTCAATGGATTACAGTAAAAAAAGGGTTCTTTTATTTCACTGTACACTGGGTTGCACCAGATATGAGTGTCACTGTGCACTGGCAAAAGTTGGCAGAGTAGGCGCTGTAGGCCTCACACACTCGCCTGTAGGCAGGCAACTGATATTCAATCAATTACAGTAAAAAAAGGGTTATTTTATTTCACTGTACACTAGGTTGCACCAGATATGAGTGTCACTGTGCACTGGCAAAAGTTGGTAGAGTAGGCGCTGCAGGCCTCACACACACGCCTGTAGGCAGGCAACTGATATTCAATCGATTACAGCAAAAAAAGGGTTCTTTTATTTCACTGTACACTAGGTTGCACCAGATATGAGTGTCACTGTGCACTGGCAAAAGTTGGCAGAGTAGGCGCTGGAGGCCTCACACACACGCCTGTAGGCAGGCAACTGATATTCAATCGATTACAGAAAAAAAAGGGTTCTTTTATTTCACTGTGCACTAGGTTGCACCAGATATGAGTGTCACTGTGCACTGGCAACAGTTGGCAGAGTAGGCGCTGTAGGCCTCACACACACGCCTGTAGGCAGGCAACTGATATTCAATCGATTACAGTAAAAAAAGGGTTCTTTTATTTCACTTTACACTAGGTTGCACCAGATATGAGTGTCACTGTGCACTGGCAAAAGTTGGCAGAGTAGGCGCTGTAGGCCTCACACACACGCCTGTAGGCAGGCAACTGATATTCAATCGATTACAGAAAAAAAAGGGTTATTTTATTTCACTGCACACTAGGTTGCACCAGATATGAGTGTCACTGTGCACTGGCAAAAGTTGGTAGAGTAGGCGCTGTAGGCCTCACACACACGCCTGTAGGCAGGCAACTGATATTCAATCAATTACAGTCAAAAAAGTGTTGTTTTATGTCACTGTACACTACGGTTGCACCAGATATAACGTATCACTGTGCACTGGCAAAAGTTGGCAGAGTAGATGCAATAGGCTTCACACACACGCCTGTAGGCAGGCAATTGCTATTCAATCTATTACAGTAAAAAAAGTGTTGTTTTATTTCACTGAGCACAATATAGGCTGTGAGCCTGACACAGGCAGGCAACTGAAATTAGATTAAAGGAAGAAAGGGTTGTTTTTTTTCAATGTATAATACACCAACTATGACTGGTAAAACAGAGCAGAATATTAGCTGTGAGCCTGACACAGGCAGCAACTGAAATTAGATTACAGGAAAAAAATGGTTGTTTTCAATGTATGGTACACTACCAGGTATGAGTAGTGAAAATAAGCACAATATAAGCTGTTAGTTGTTAGCCTGTCACACACACACGCTGGCAGGCAGGCATATGCAATTAGATTACACAGAAAAAAATTATAAAATAAAATAAATGATGTTCTAGCCCTAAAAAGGGCTTTTTGTGTTGCTGTCCTTGTAGCAGATATCAGATGAGTCCTTCAGGTCTGTAGTGGAAGCTAAATACACAGCCTGGCTATCTATTTCCCTATTAAATCTCCAGCAGCTACACTATCTGTCCTCTCACAACAAATGCAGCTTCAGAATGATTCTAAAATGTATGCTGTCCTTCAGATGGAAGGCTCTGGAAGGGAGTGTATGCTGCTGATTGGCTGGAATGTGTCTGCTGACTGTGAGGTGTAGGGTCAAAGTTTCCTCAATGATAAAGAATAGGAGGCGGACGCCAAAATCGCCGCGAATAGTCCGCGTGCGAACTGTCTGCGACATCTCTAATATTAATTTATTGAATAAATCATTAATTATTACGTAATTAATTTATTGATTAAATCATTAATTAATACTTAACTACTTATACATAGAAATATATATCTCTCTTAGAGGACCAAAAGCACACGATAGGAGAGGCTCGCAATGAGCGCCGAAGACGCTCATTGCGAAGTATGCAATGAGCGCCTAAGGCGTTTAGTGCAAGCCTTGCAATGAGCGCCGAAGCTCCTAAAGCTCGCAATGCGCGTCGAAGGCGCTAATTGCAAGGCATTCGATGAGCGCCAAACCAGCCATACCAGTTCCTGAAGAATAGTTCAGTTTATTGACTCAAATAAAGAAAAAAAGATGTTGTTTATCAAGTATGTACCAAATTAACAACATTACCAGCTGTGTAAGCCATGGACATAAAACATTTTCTGGGAAAATCTGAATTTTTAAAGACTGCTTATTAGTACAGGAACCAATTTTGTTTTTTGTCATGACCGCTTCTTCAATTGGGCTTGCCCAGAACCTAGTTCTGACCCACCCAGTGATAGTGATAGTTCTTGTTATTATCTCTGCTAGCAGACATAAAACTAGATCAGTAAAGGACTCTCCGAATGACCACAAGAACTCCAGAATCACCAGTCAGAGTAACAGAATTACCAGTTGTAACTTTTCCTTAGGCAGATGCAGAATTATTAACCCCTATGGTCAGGGTTATCCCTTCCCTCAGTAATGAGCACACACTTAGTTATGTATGACCACCTGAGCACACTTTACTAGTCAAATATTCTACAATCTTATACACATGCTCTAGCAACAGTCCCCTTAACCAATCCTTAACCCTTCTTCTTCTAGTCATGTGGCCCACCTGTCAATCACTTATGTCAACCTTTGTAATCACCCTCTGTGATCCTGGAGCCTAACAGACTGAATAACTTAATGTGACCTTTTGTCCTGTGTAGGGGGATTCACTCTTTAAGTTTCCCCTGTCAGAAAGCTAGCTGTTCAGGGGACCATAATTGCTAATTCGATATTTCTCACCCTTCCCTGAATGAAATTTTCTGGCTCCTCCAAGTCTGACTTCTGAAAGTCTTCCCAAACCCCCTCAGCCTGTTGTTTCAGAACGAAGAGGATATGGATAGATGAGGCCATTGAAGCAATAGACATGAGCTAGATGGAGTTCAGAGACGCAGTGGCTGCCATCTGCCAGGTGTACTGCGGTTCATAGTGCCACGTAGAACTGGACAGTACTGAATGACTAAACAACAACAATGAAAAAATAGAAAAATAAACTTTACGTTACAGTTAACTTGCATAAATAGAGAGCCTGGCTAGGAGCATGAGATGGATAAGTATTTTATATACATAATTGTCCTACCGCTCGTTTCGGTTAGATATGGCATAGCACAAATACTGGTGTAGTTACTCCTCACTGCCCCTCATCATTTACTACTGTCATCCCTTATTGTTGATAAGCTTATTCATTATTTAATCTTTTAATGATCATGCTCATACATCAGGCATGATATTAATGTTAATTTGGTGACAGGATGATTTTTGATGATGCATGGGAGTATACATCATCATCCAGGATGGAATATGGCCATATTATGAGTGATATGTGGCCTGTTGCGGGACTGTCTCATGATAGTCATACCTATGAGGTGAAGTTTTATATATACTGTATAAGTGGATATGAATAGGGATGTGAACTCATTCACCAGTTGAAGAAGAGTGAGGCAAAGGACAAGCATAATACCTACTTTATTAGGAGAGAGGCATCAAGTAGAAATAATATCCAGGGAGAACACTCAACAAATCAGCTTGTGGCATTTCATTGTGAGGATATGGGGTGAACATGGCTGTCAATAACCTAATTGCTTCATCTTTGCCAGTGGTGAAGCTGCTATGGCATTTGTTGTCTACTGTGTGATATGTGTGGCAGAGCTTTGCACCTACCTGTTTGTTGTCTCTCATTTTCAGTGGCACTAATTGCAACAGACAGTTCCACATGCTAGTATTCATTAGATTGTCATGACAGATCCACTATGGCAATTGGGGGCTCAGACCTGACTCAGCTAATATGGGCTTTATTGTCCCCTACAACAAAATCACTTATTCAAATATGTGGCATGACGGGGAACAATTTAAAGACTGCCATGTGCATGACTGGCCGGCGCCGAGGCAGCCCAGGCACACCGGGTCTGACGCAGCGCTGCTTGACCCGGCGGAGCCTGGGAGCTGCTGATTGGCTGGGGAGAGGAGGAGGGACTTCCGCCCGTTTCCTCCTCACTCCGCTCCGGCCATTGAGCTGATTCCCTTCCTCCCTCCCCTTGAGTTGGTGGTCAGATAGGAAAGTAGCAGATATACTAGTAAGGTATGTCCATGGGGGTGAGGTTGGTTGAGCAAAGTTCAGGAATCTTAAGTTAGGTTTAAAAAAAAAAAAAAGGGTGGTAAAGAGTTGAAGGGTGAGGATTTTGTGATTTCTCAGTTAGGATGCACGTAGGAATGTCTTTGGTTGGCGGGAGGTGAGGCACCCGGCCCACAGGCTTAAGTGGGCGTTGGCCTGCCTCATGGGCGTACTTAGTAAAGCACTGGTAGGCTCTGGGCGCGGGCCCAGGGCGTGAGGTTACTGGCCAGGCCGGGCTCCTCCTCTGGGATGTTATTTGAGCTGTGATGTAACAATGTTAATTATGTTAATTAGATATTGGTTTATGGTTGCTTTAATAAAGCTGTGGCCTGTAATTTTCCCAAGAAACACTGGGTCAGTGTGTTTATTTATTCTAACGCCCAATGGATCTTGCCAGGGTCATGAGTATTTAAACTGACAAGAGCAGGGGTTATCTCTATCTGTTAGAGAATGGAATATGTCACTTTTAGCAAGGCAAGAAGGATGTGACTAAACTATTTGTCATTTGGCAAGCCATTAAAGGCATTACCAATGGTTGGGTGGGGAAGGACTCAAGAAGACCTCTCTCTATTTCATATTACTTTATGAATTTTTTAAATTGTTACCACAGGTTTGTTCATCACACTTTGAGATTGCTTTCTTTGGGGCATTTCACATATAAGAACTAGTTAGCTGCATTTGTGTAGTCATTAGTTTGGGGGAATTTGTAGACTTAGTGGCTTCTTTGTCCATCAAACATCATAGGTCCAAGACAGACATATTTGTGAATTTCTACCTTTCTGTGCCCCATAAATAACGTTTGCTTACCATAAAACGCTACTACAACATACATGTTCATCCATCGTATTGGTACTCCATTATCCAGTATCAATATTTGTTCATCTTATGGCTATGCCTTACTAAATTGGGTTTGAATTCTAAGGATTTTGTGACACACTCTTTTGAGATTTGGGCAGCTATAGATGCGGCTAGATGGGGTTTATGGGATCCTTAGGTTTAAAGTATTGGGAGGCGGGATTCTGCTAGAGTTAAAACTTTATCTTAGTCCTTAGTTATGTTTTGATTGAGCACAATGTTTGCATTAATTGTCCTTGCAGAGGGTTTAAGGTAATAGTTTTTGTTGGTGAGGCGGAGCCCACTTCGTAAGTAGATGTGCTTTTGGCGAGGATGCTTGACAACAAATAGGGTTTATTCATGGGATTGTTTACTTTTTCTTGTTGGATCATTCTTCTTGGGTCACAGGGCCTGCTTAATGGCATACTTAATGAATGGACAAGCACTGTTTGACTTGTATTTAATGATTATTGTGTTATAATATGTTAATAAACGAAGATGTGGCCTAATGTTCCAAATTAATAAGTTCTTGTCTTTAATTGAGTGGTTGTGTTTGTTTTGGGGGGATTCTCAGTTAACACTGCTGGGGTCAAGGAAAATCTTTTTTTCTTCTTGTAATACTGCAGTATGTGAAGCCTAATGCTTGTGCTACAATTGTACAAATTACATTAGACTGAGATTTTATATGCAAAATAAATATAATATATAATATAATTACAACTCTATATAGTTATATTTTAATGAAATGATGAGGAGGACTGTATATTGCTTGTAATGAAAAGCCTAGTTTCATGCAGGCAACTAACTAAAAAATTAGATAAATTCTAGGATGTGTGTATGCACATGCATACACATTTACACAAAAACACACACACAAATATATATATATATATATATATATATATATATATACAGTCAGGTCCATAAATATTGGGACATCAACACAATTCTAATCTTTTTGGCTCTATACACCACCACAATGGATTTAAAATTAAACGAACAGCCTAAATCCCGGGGGCTTGCAGTCGACCGCTCGCCTTGCAAAGCGTGACCATCATCGCAAGCATGGTGAACAGCCCCGCAGTTCCACAACTATTATAGTGATATATATACATAGTTGTGGAACTGCGGGGCTGTTCACCATGCTTGCGATGATGGTCACGCTTTGCAAGGCGAGCAGTACAGTATATATATCACTATAATAGTTGTGGAACTGCGGGGCTGTTCACCATGCTTGCGATGATGGTCACGCTTTGCAAGGCGAGCAGTACAGTATATATATCACTATAATAGTTGTGGAACTGCGGGGCTGTTCACCATGCTTGCGATGATGGTCACGCTTTGCAAGGCGAGCGGTCGACTGCAAGCCCCCAGGTTTTAGGCTGCAATGAGCGTCGCAGGTTTAAATATAATAAAAAAAATGAATTGGTAAAATTCCCGGCCCCAAATACCCCAATGCATAAATTGTCACTGGAGTTAACCCATTTCCTAAATATATCGTGGTAAGAATGGGGCATGAAAACTCTCAAGGACCTATTTCAGGGACACAAATTTAAATCATTTGAACTTATATCTGATGAATACCAAGTACCATATCAAGATATCATAAAATAATAAAATCCTGATTTGAAATTTGAAAAAGAGAAAGGATTGAAAAATGGGAGAGAAATCTTGGGGTATCTTGTCTATAATTCAGTGGTATAAGGCATTCTCAAAAACAGAGAAAAGTATAATAAACTCGTCCTTGAGAAAAACATATTTTAAAATAGTGCAGCGATGGTATATGACCCCAATCAGATTTAAAAAAATTGCCCCTGAAAAAAATTATGGTCATTGTTGGAGATATGGAAATCAAATAGGAACCCATGAACATATGTAGTGGACCTGCACCTATATTAGGGATTTTGGGATATTATGTCTAACATATATTTTGAAAATTATTTATACCCAATTGGAAACAACTCCTGAGATTGTATTATTTCACATCTTTCCAAGTAAAATTAATTATAGACAAAGTAATGTGATTATAAACATTTTAATGGCAGCCAAGTAGCTTATAGTTAGAGCATCGGAAACACAATCCTTACTGACTTGGACTGAAATTATGGCCATTGTAGAGAGAAACAAACAAATAGAATTGGAGTATTTGATATTTTCACATGGTTTGTGAAAAAAAATAGCTTAAAATGGTCTCTTTGGAAGATATAGGGAGTTATTTAACTATTAATGCTGGAAAGGAATATATTAAAAGAAGAGACGGAAAATATAAAGAATAAAGATAAATAAGAAAAAAAGGATTGGGGTAAAAAATTTCAGGAGTTGTTAAAAATGCCTTACTCCTCTTCTCCACAGAATTGAACCATATCATGTTTTGATACGCTGAGAAATGTTAATCTTTATGACTCAATGTGAATTACTTAAATTCAACTGTGGTTCCATTTTTGTTTTTGTTGATGTTGATGTGTTTTTTTTTTTTTTTCTCTCCCTCCTACTTGTCTGAATATTTGTAGTCTTAATTTCCTGATGTCTTTTACTGTTTGTAAATTTTTATATACATTTTGAAATGAAAATAAAAAAAGATGAAGCGTCTTCAATCAACTCACTTGAAAACAGTATATACAGTGCCTTGCAAAAGTATTCACCCCCCTTGGCATTTTTTGTGTTTTGTTGCCTCACAACCTGGAATTAACATAGATTGTTTGAGGATTTGCATCATTTAATTTACAGAACATGCCCACAACTTTGAAGATGTTTTTTTTTTATTATTGTGAAGCAATCAACAAATAGGACAAAATAACAGAAAAAGTCAATGTGCATAACTATTCACCCCCCTAAAATCAATACTTTGTAGAGCCACCCTTTGCGGCAATCACAGCTCCAAGTCACTTTGGATAAGTCTCTATGAGCTTGCCACATCTTACCACTGGGATTTTTGCCCATTCCTCCTTGCAAAACTGCTCCAGCTCCTTCAAGTTGGATGGTTTGCGCTTGTGAACAGCAATCTTGAAGTCTGACCACAGATTTTCTATTGGAATAAGGTCTGCGCCTTGACTAGGCCATTCCAACACATTTACATGTTTCCGCTTAAACCACTCAAGTGTTGCTTTAGCACTGTGTTTTGGTCATTGTCCTGCTGGAAGGTGAACCTATGTCCTAGCCTCAAATCAAGCACAGAGTGATACAGGTTTTCAAGAATATCTCTCTATTTAGCACCATCCCTCTTTCCCTCAATTCTGACCAGTTTCCCAGTCCTGACTGCTGAGAAACATCCCCACAGCATGATGCTGCCACCATCATGTTTCACTGTAGGGATGGTGTTCTTTGGATGATGTGATGTGTTGGGTTTGCGACAGACATAGCGTTCAATTTTAGTCTCATCAGACCAGGGCACCTTCCTCCATACTTTTTGGGAGTCTCCCACATGCCTTTTTTTAAGGAGCGTACGGCTTATTGTTGTCCTATGTACAGATACTCCAGTCTTTGCTGTGGAACTCTGCTCCAGGGTTACCTTGGGTCTCTGTGCTGCCTCTCTGATTAATGCCCTCCTTGCTCGGTCCGTGAGTTTTGGTGGGCGGCTGTCTCTTGGCAGATTTGCTGTTGGGCCATGTTCTTTCCATTTGGATATGATAGATTTGACGGTGCTCTTGGGGATCATCAAAGATTTGGATATTTTGTTATAACCTAACCCTGACTTGTACTTCTTATAAACATTGTCCCTTACTTGTTTGGAGAGTTCCTTGGTCTTCATGGCAGTGTTTGGTTAGTGGTGCCTCTTGCTTAGGTGTTGCAGCCTCTGAGGCCTTTCAAAAAAGCTGTGTATATGTAATGACAGATCATGTGATCTAGATTGCACACAAGTGGATATCATTTCACTAATTATGTGACTTCTGAATGTAATTGGTTGCACCAGAGCTTTTTATGGGCTGCATAACAAAAGGGGTGAATACACATGCACATGCCAATTTTCTGTTTTCTATTTCTAAAAAATAGTTTTATGTATATATTTTTCTCATTTCACTTCACCAACTTAGACTATTGTGTTCTGATCCATCACATAAAATTCAGATAAAAAAACATTGAACTTAAGGCTGTAATGTAACAAAATAGGTAAAAAGTCAAGGGGGTGAATACTTTTGCAAGGCACTGTATATACAGTTGTGCTCAAAAGTTTGCATACCCTGGCAGAATTTGTGACATTTTGGCATTTATTTTGAAAATATGACTTATGCAAACAAAATATCTTTTATTAAAGGATATTGATCATAACGAGCCATTTATTATCACATCGTTCTTTGGCTCCTTTTTAAATCATAATGATAACATAAATCACCCAAATGGCCCTGATCAAAAGTTTACATACCCTTGAATGTTTGGCCTTGTTAAAGACACATAAGGTGACACACAAAGGTTAAAATGGCAATTAAAGGTTAATCTCCCACACCTGTGGCTTTTTAAATTGCAATTAGTGTCTGTGTATAAATAGTCAATGAGTTTGTTTGCTCTCATGTGGATGCACTGAGGAGGCATGATACTGAGCCATGGGGAGCATAAGAGGACTGTCAAAAGAACTGCGTAACAAGGTAATGGAATTTCATAAAGATGGAAAGGGATATAAAAAGATATCCAAAGCCGTGAAAATGCCAGTCAGTACTGTTCAATCACTTTTTATAGAAGTGGAAACTTTGGGGATCTCTTGATACCAAGCCAAGGTCAGGTAGACCAAGAAAGATTTCAGCCACAACTGCCAGAAGAATTGTTCGGAATACAAAGAAAAACCCACAGGTAAATTCAGGAGAAATACAGGCTGCTTTGGAAAAAATCGGTGTGATTGTTTTAAGTAGCACAATACAACGAAACTTGAACAAAAATGAGCTGCATGGTCAAGACGCCAGAAAGAAGCCTTTACTGCGCTAATGTCACAAAACAGCCCAGTTACAATATGCCCGACAACACCTTGACATGCCTCACAGCTTCTGGCACACTGTAATTTGGCGTGACAAGACCAAAATAGAGCTTTATGGTCACAACCATAAGCTCTGTGTTTGGAGAGGTGTCAACAAGGCCTATAGTGAAAAGAATACCATCCTCACTGTGAAGCATGGTGGTGGCTCACTGATGTTTTGGGAGTGTGTGAGCTCTAAAGGCATGGGGAATCTTGTGAAAATTGATGGCAAGATGAATGCAGCATGTTATCAAAAAATATTGGCTGACAATTTGCATTCTTCTGTACGAAGGCTGCGCATGGAGCGCTCTTAGACTTTCCATCATGACAACGACCCTAAGCAAAAGGCCAAGTTGACCCTCCATTGGTTACAGCAGAAAAAGGTGAAGGTTGTGGAGTCTCCTGACCTTAATATCATCGAGCCACTCTGGGGAGATCTCAAACGTGTGGTTCATGCAAGACGACCAAGGACTTTGCATAACCTGGAGGCATTTTGCCAAGACAAATTGGCAGCTATACCACCTGCAAGAGTTAAGAGCCTCATAGACACTTATTACAAAAGACTGCACGCTGTCATTGATGATAAAGGGGACAATACACAGTATTAAGAACTAAGAGTATGCAAACTTTTGATCAGGGCCATTTGGGTGATTTCTGTTATCAATATGATTTAAAAAGGAGCCAAACAACTATGTGATAATAAATGGCTTCATGATCACTATCCTTCAATAAAATACTTTTTTCTTTTGCATGATCAGTGATATTTTCAAAATAAATGCCAAAATTTCACAATTGCTTGCAGGGTATGCAAACTTTTTGAGCACAACTGTATATATATATATATATATATTGTGATCGTTTGCTCCTTTGAAGTATGACAAGCAAGTGGAGTATGGAGTTCGTGTCAGAAGTGAAGGAGTTAAACTTCTGAAGAACTCCTAATTTGGAGCAACTGCCCTTTAAAAGCCTGAAGGCAGACCTAGAGAGAGGGGTGTGGCCGGCTAGGCTCTGTGCCGGTTGTGTGCTGCTGACAAGAAGCACGCCACAGAGAGTGGAAGGTGATCTGCTGTGGAAAGACAGTGAAGTTGTGAACTACCCTGTCAAGGATCACCAAGTGACTGTTTCTGGGAGAACGGGGACTACAGCAAGTTGTATGAGCTGGAAGATTGACTTCAGGCTCAGGAGGAGAAGTCCCAAGCAGGCCAAGTAAGTGAAAGGAACAAGTGAGGATTCCCAGGCAGAGTTTTGCCTTAAAGGCCTAGGCACGGTTGTTGCTGCAGTATTATGCCCCAGGGAAGAAGTGAAGATATTCAGAAGTAAATACCAGTGAGTTTGTGTATGCAAGGGTCCCTGGGGTGAAGCATACGGGAGAGACGGGCGGGCCCTATGCTTCACCCGCAACCGTGTCCCAGAGAGGAGCGCTGTGTCCGAGAGAGGAGCGCTGTGTCCGAGAGAGGAGCGCTGTGTCCGAGTGAGGAGCGCTGTGTCCGAGAGAGGAGCGCTGTGTCCGAGTGAGGAGCGCTGTGTCCGAGTGAGGAGCGCTGTGTCCGAGAGAGGAGCGCTGTGTCCGAGAGAGGAGCGCTGTGTCCGAGTGAGGAGCGCTGTGTCCGAGTGAGGAGCGCTGTGTCCGAGTGAGGAGCGCTGTGTCCGAGAGAGGAGCGCTGTGTCCGAGAGAGGAGCGCTGTGTCCGAGAGAGGAGCGCTGTGTCCGAGAGAGGAGCGCTGTGTCCGAGAGAGGAGCGCTGTGTCCGAGAGAGGAGCGCTGTGTCCCACAGAGCGAGTAGCTGTGTCCCAGAGGTTGCTGGAGGGGGCGACATAATCTCATCAGTAAAGGACTGTTGGTATCCTGGCCACAAGGTGGCACTATCGCAAGTTAAAGGACTGTTGGTATCCTGGCCACAAGGTGGCAGTCTCCCAAGTTAAGGACTGTATATACCTGGCCACAAGGTGGCATACTCCCACCTCGCAGAGACCAAGTTATTTATGTTCCGGTATTTTAAGCAGAGCTACTGCTTCAACTGTTAATTTCCATTTTGCAAATAAACCAATTTGCTGCATCTGAGGTCGGTGTCAGCCCTTCCTTTAAGAAACCACCGCTATACGCGGCCATCCTGATCACACTGGTGTCAGAAGTGGGATCGAAAAATGTCTGTGTTGAAGAAGACAGCCCACCGTACAGCATAAAAATGGAGGAGGCCTTTAAAGCTTTTATAGAAGCCCAGCGGGTGATGAACAAACAGCAAGCCGAGTTGAACAGAGTGCTGGCTGCTAAGCTTGGTCAGAGCCAGTCAGAAAAGAGGGAAAGGATTGCAGAGCATAGCATCCAAGCCGCAAAAGAGGAAGATGAAGGTTTTGGAGAGGTTACTGCAAGATTTAGAGAGGCCACAGAGAAATGGCAGAGACAAATGAGAGAGTCTTTAGAAGCACAGAAAGTGCAGCTGCAGCGATTGAGTTCTACAGAGAACATTGTGGGTTCAAAATCAAGCAGGGTTATGAACCCTAATTTCTTGCTAAAGAAAATGACAGCTCAAGATGATGTAGTAACCTACCTCCTGAATTTTGAGAAGATTGCTACCAGGGAAGGTTGGCCTAAACAGCATTGGGCCACAGTCCTGGGTCCCTATCTGTGTGGAGAAGCACAGGAAGCGTATGGGGTATTGCCTGAAGAAATGGCAACCAATTATTGCACCCTGAAAGAGGAGATCCTTGACCGTATAGGAGTAAAGAAAGTACCGAGAGTGCACCCCTGGAATTTTTTCGCCAGACAAGCGTATCGCTACCCAAGAGACAGACTTGTCGGGCCAAGTATAAGATACAGTTTCCCTGTTAAGGGAAGGCCAACCAAACCTGACCTAGTAGTAAACAAGGAGAAAGAGAGAGTGGAAAAAGCCACCAGTTGCAGTGCCGCGAGTGAGACGGCAGGAGCCGCGAGTGAGACGGCAGGAGCCGCGAGTGAGACGGCAGGAGCCGCGAGTGAGACGGCAGGAGCCGCGAATGAGACGGCAGGAGCCGCGAGTGAGGCCGCAGAAAACACCCCAGAGACCGCAGAGGGCGCCGCAGAAGGCTCCCCAGAGCCCGCAGAGTCGGAGAAAGTGCCCGCAGAGTCGGAGAGAGTGCCCGCAGAGTCGGAGAGAGTGCCCGCAGAGTCGGAGAGAGTGCCCGCAGAGTCGGAGAGAGTGCCCGCAGAGTCGGCGAGAGAGCCCGCAGAGACGGGGAGAGAGCCCGCAGAGACGGGGAGTGAGCCCGCAGAGACGGGGAGTGAGCCCGCAGAGACGGGGAGTGAGCCCGCAGAGACGGGGAGTGAGCCCGCAGAGACGGGGAGTGAGCCCGCAGAGACGGGGAGTGAGCCCGCAGAGACGGGGAGTGAGCCCGCAGAGACGGGGAGTGAGCCCGCAGAGACGGGGAGTGAGCCCGCAGAGACGGGGAGTGAGCCCGCAGAGTCGGCCGATCCAGCCAAAGAGTCGGCCGATCCAGCCAAAGAGACGGCCGATCCAGCCAAAGAGACGGCCGATCCAGCCAAAGAGACGGCCGATCCAGCCAAAGAGGTCGCTGAGAGCCCCATAGAGGTCGCTGAGAGCCCCATAGAGGTCGCCGAGAGCCCCAAAAAGGTCGCCGAGAGCCCCAAAGAGGTCGCTGAGAGCCCCAAAGAGGTCGCTGAGAGCCCCAAAGAGCCTGCTGGTGCAGATAGAATGGCCTTAGAGGAGGAGAAACAGCGTTTTTTAAGGCTCCAAAGACAAGCCCACGTTAAAATGAGGCCCGAGTACGTCCCTGAATGGCGGAGGAAGCCTACGTTCGAGGACTACCAAGTGTCCTATCGGAATGAGAAATTGATGTCTATTTGGGAGCGGAGGAAATGTCCCCCAAAGTCTAAGCCGAACGTATCAGTGGGGTGGGAGCGGCCGCACAGTGATAAAGAGGAGAACATCTCTAAATTTCGACAGAAGCCCCAGCGAATACAACTGTTGACGTTAGACAGTGGGGAAAGTGACAAAGAGGCGGCTAATGGAGACCAGCCAGAAAGCGTTGCTAGGCCAGTGTCCGATGTGAAAACCTTAGAAAAGACGGTTCCTGTAACAAAACTGGAGCACACGCCACTAAATGAAGCTGGACAAGCTGCACAGGCAGGAGGATTTGATGATGACTCTGTTGAACCAGCCGTAGTAACGCTGGTTGAATTTGTTGCGGCCAAGCAAGCAAAGGAACTTCAGTTGTCTACAAACAAAAATACACTTGAAACTGAGTTTGTTCTAACCAATGAGGTAGAGTTAACTTCAGGAGCATTTACTGCCCTGGAAGAGGCAATAGAAATCTTGTGTGCTGTGGAGACCGCGGAAATGTTGGCGGTTCCCCAATTCGAAGAGTCCCCTGCAACAACAGATGAAGCTACACCTGTGCCAGTGGAAAGCGACAGTGCAAAGAGGGTGGAAGAACAACAGAAGCCTGTTGATCACATCCTTCAAGCAGTTGTAGAAAGTACAAAGCTGTCTGTAGAAACAGTTATAGAAAATCCTGACGATGCACAGGTGAGAGACACTGAAGACATGGTTGAGCTGAGCATTTGCACGCAGGTGTCCAAGAGTTTAGTTGAGGAATGTTTAAAAAGCACAGCTCCACAGCTATTGGAGAGTACTCTTGAAAGAGCAGAAACTGTACAACATGTAGTAGGTATTATTGAAATGAATACTGAGGACGTTGAAATTATTGGCACAACCGAAAAGGTGCCATCACTTGACAAAAAACTCCCTGAAATCATCCCTGCTGATGGTAAAGAAGAAGAAGTATTTACATATTTGATGGAGGAGGCAGCAGAGGAAGGGGCTGCCCAAAGGACTCCATTGACAAAGGAAGTGACTGCAGTAAGCCTTCATGATTTCTTCAAGCGTCGGCCAAGGCCATCTTGCGAAGGGAAAGACATACAGCTTATTAAATCAACAAAGTATCAGCCATACAGTTTTGAACGTAAGATGGACATTAGTGATAAGAAAGAAATCAAAACAAGAGACTCTGCTCCAGCAGAAAAATGTAAAGGGAATGCAAATAATTCCACCCGAGCATCACCGGCTTGTACGGGCGAGGTATTAGAAGGAACCAAAGATGAAGATCCTACTTGTGGAATCCAGCAGGAAATCCCTGTGCCTCTACTGGATTCTCAGACTATTGAGGAGACATCTAAATATCCTGTACCAAAACAACATAAAGCAAAGTTTTCCAAGCTGGAAAAGCTCTGTGCTCTTAGAGTGGATCTCTCCTTAAAACCCTGTTTGTGCCCTGATGTTGGCTCAATCGTTAAATTAGATGAACCAAAGCAAAATAAAGAACTAGAAGCTTGGAAAGAGCGTTTCCTGAAGCACTCCCTGCATAAAGCCAAGCCTGTGATTGAGAGGAAAGTTAACCTAAATATCGTCCGCAAAGGGACAACGGCAGATGGAAAGGAGGAGCTGAAGGCAGATGTGGTATCTGTCATTGTGTCTGCTGAAACCACTGATGAGTTAATGCAGAGAAAGCCAGTTGAAAAGCTCCCACTTCTTAAAGCCAAGCTGCAGGAAGCAATGAAACAGCATTGTACTGAAGAGCGGCCGAAGCGCCAGGCTATATTTAAGTTGGACAATGAAGATGGCTGTGAAGTTGATGAAGAGATTGGAAATGATGACGGGCTCGAAGAGAGTGCAACGGATATTGTTATATCTATACCCAGACTTGTGACTACAGAGTCCAGCATAAGGCTGTTCGAGGACAGCTCTACAAAGTTGGGGGATTCACTCCTTCCCGATAAAGGCGACACACCTAAAGGAGGCAAACAGACCAGTAAGGAAAGGAGAAGATGGATTTACAGGCGGCCACTATCGCAGCCTTCTACCTCAATGCGGACGGCACAGAGGAGGAATAGTTGGCTGGGTGAAGAGTTCTTGAGTGGTGAGCAACCCTACCGGATGTCCGGCCTCTCGGCATGTCGCCCAACACCATGTTGTTGAGCTGAGGGGGGGGGTGTGTGATCGTTTGCTCCTTTGAAGTATGACAAGCAAGTGGAGTATGGAGTTCGTGTCAGAAGTGAAGGAGTTAAACTTCTGAAGAACTCCTAATTTGGAGCAACTGCCCTTTAAAAGCCTGAAGGCAGACCTAGAGAGAGGGGTGTGGCCGGCTAGGCTCTGTGCCGGTTGTGTGCTGCTGACAAGAAGCACGCCACAGAGAGTGGAAGGTGATCTGCTGTGGAAAGACAGTGAAGTTGTGAACTACCCTGTCAAGGATCACCAAGTGACTGTTTCTGGGAGAACGGGGACTACAGCAAGTTGTATGAGCTGGAAGATTGACTTCAGGCTCAGGAGGAGAAGTCCCAAGCAGGCCAAGTAAGTGAAAGGAACAAGTGAGGATTCCCAGGCAGAGTTTTGCCTTAAAGGCCTAGGCACGGTTGTTGCTGCAGTATTATGCCCCAGGGAAGAAGTGAAGATATTCAGAAGTAAATACCAGTGAGTTTGTGTATGCAAGGGTCCCTGGGGTGAAGCATACGGGAGAGACGGGCGGGCCCTATGCTTCACCCGCAACCGTGTCCCAGAGAGGAGCGCTGTGTCCGAGAGAGGAGCGCTGTGTCCGAGTGAGGAGCGCTGTGTCCGAGTGAGGAGCGCTGTGTCCGAGTGAGGAGCGCTGTGTCCGAGTGAGGAGCGCTGTGTCCGAGTGAGGAGCGCTGTGTCCGAGAGAGGAGCGCTGTGTCCGAGAGAGGAGCGCTGTGTCCGAGTGAGGAGCGCTGTGTCCGAGTGAGGAGCGCTGTGTCCGAGAGAGGAGCGCTGTGTCCGAGAGAGGAGCGCTGTGTCCGAGAGAGGAGCGCTGTGTCCCACAGAGCGAGTAGCTGTGTCCCAGAGGTTGCTGGAGGGGGGCGACATAATCTCATCAGTAAAGGACTGTTGGTATCCTGGCCACAAGGTGGCACTATCGCAAGTTAAAGGACTGTTGGTATCCTGGCCACAAGGTGGCAGTCTCCCAAGTTAAGGACTGTATATACCTGGCCACAAGGTGGCATACTCCCACCTCGCAGAGACCAAGTTATTTATGTTCCGGTATTTTAAGCAGAGCTACTGCTTCAACTGTTAATTTCCATTTTGCAAATAAACCAATTTGCTGCATCTGAGGTCGGTGTCAGCCCTTCCTTTAAGAAACCACCGCTATACGCGGCCATCCTGATCACAATATATATATATATATATATATATATGTGTATATATATATATATATATATATATATGAATATATATGTATATATATATATATGAATATATATATATATATATATATATATATATGTGTATATATATATATATATATATATATATATATATATATATATATAATGGGATAACAGTGAATATCCATTAATATAAATGAGTATTATGTCCAGTAATCTGGTTAGTCCTTTTGTCCATGGTTTGGAGGGCTTAGGACAGCAGATCCTTTATGGCTGTGTGAGAGTGAGGACTGACTTTACTCATCGTAGTGCACCCATTGCAGTCCATTGTCACTTGAAACTTAAGCTGGCGAACAATACCATTAAAACTTACCTCCACCTGTTTAGTGATCTTCTGATTAATGACAAATCATGGCATCACCACCAATCAAACTATATCTCAGAGGTATAAAAATTGTCTATCACCGCCAGCTGGACTTCATATAGATAGCCTCATCTTTAAGCAATTGTTCTCCCTCCCTTTTAACATTAAGATTTCCCTCACCAGCGCTATTAAACTGGCATTTTACGGCTTCCTACAACCATTCAAATTCACTTTATCCCAGTCCCAACCTACTTACCTCACTAACCCAACCTCAATTTTTTTAATTACCAAAACCACACACCACAACATCAACATTCCTTATTTTTCAATATACAATAGATGGTGTCCCGTCAGGTTATCCTATCATCAGTACCACCTTAATTCACAATATACAGTGTGACAATGCTGTACAGAGATGTGGAAGAGTCCTAGAGGATAGGTGTGGGAGCCTGAGGTTGGATTGAGGCATTTGACCAATCCAGTACTGCAGGTGTTAAAATGTTCTCCTACATCATAATGAGACTGCAGCTGTAAAAAGGCTGGGACAGTCTGTTGAAAAGTCAATTGCAGCACAGAGCCCAAAGACAGTGTTGCAACTGGGCATTGGGAGCGGATAAGCTGATAAGCAAGCCGCTGAGTAAAAGAACGTCAAGGAGACTGCAGTATGGAAACTGATGAGCAAGACGCTGAGTAAAGGAAAGTCATGGAGACTGTAGCATGGATGCTGATAGACTATCCGCTGAGGAAAATAAAAATTGGACTTATGGATGAGACAGGCCAGTGACTTATCAAATGTATTATAAGTATTGGACTGATTTTTGTTTTTGCTCCATCCAGAGTTAGTTGACAGAGGGATCTAATGAAAAGTAAAGGTAATGCTCCATGGGAGTTTACATTTTTATTGTTTATTTTATCAATTCTTGTGACATTTTCAAAATATTAAGTAAAAATAGGGAAATTCAGTGAAGCCTCCTGGGTAATTGTGTTCCACTATAAGTGCCAGAAACATGGACACTAAAAAAGATAAGAAGGGCAATTCGCCAAAGCAGTCCTGCTGCTATACCTTGATGATAATCTGCTACACCTTGATCATAATCCACTACACTTTGATCATAATCCTCTACACCTTGGTCACAATGCTTTCTCATACTCTGACCCCTTGTTTAGAATAGAAGATGGATCATTGGAAATTCTGCTGCTACACCAGGTACATTCCAGAACAAACCTCAGAGATCAAAAAATCCTTTACTAACCCAAACCTCCTTAAGTCTTCCACCCTACTTTATATTTTGGCCCTTTATTCAGGCTATAGTCTCGTTGCTTTGGCACACCTTCAGCTACTTTCATTAGGAGAAGGGTCTGAACACAAATTATCAGGTGTTTACATCTAGAGTTGTGGAATGGTCCTTCTCCAGTACATAAACCCTCATTACCTCCTTCTTGAACGTCGCCAGTATCACTCAATGCTTCTCACCCTCTTCTAGAACTTTCACTCTTTCTGGCCCTCTAAGCAGGACTAGGTACTCATATATAATTTTGTTCAGAAAAGTTAATTCCCCAGCATTCCCTGAAATTGTGTCCCTCTTAAGCCAATTCAAATGCTGGGGGGGGGGGGGGGGGGGGGGGTGTTAGGGGGGTTGTGGTATGTGTGGAAAATACAGAAAATAATTAAACATTTTCTTTCAAAAGAAATTAAGCTAGACTCACGTAAAATAATGATTTCACTGATAACAGCACAGATTTGGGATCAGAAAACGTAATTGACAGGCAAAAAAAACAATATTTTATGTAAGCTTATGTATGAAAACTTGTTTTAATGGCAGTCAGTTGAGTAATTTTTTAATTTTGTATTGTTTTAAGTTATTCATATTTGAAAACCCCGCTGTGTCCTATGTTTTCAGAAACATAGAAAAAAAAGGCAAAAAGACGATTTAAGCAATTCCTACCCTCCATCAAATTCATTTTTTTCTATGTACAAGCTAATTTATTTATACAAACACTATGTGTGTACACATCCCTGTGTAATTCCTTTTAATTATAGGGATTAGTTAGCACATGATCCTTTTGCAGCTGAGGCAGACTGTATCCTAACAATAAAACATAAATATATCACTGTGCCTTACACAAATCCTGAGTATTTCCACCCAGGATCCAGCTCCAAGCAGTGGAAATATTGTGACACAGCCAAGTGCCGGCGTGCTTCAGACTTACTTTTCCTTCCGAGACACCGACTGGAAATAATCAAGAAAAATGTAATGTACAAAGCAGGGGCAGAATTAGCATATATAATACATAATCTTCATTAGCAGAGGGAGTTCCGTATTCAGGGTTTGTGGAGATGCATACAGAATATATTAGTGTTAAAGGTGAATGGAGAACCACAGTTGCTAATTACATCTATTAACTACCCAACACCTGCTATGGCATAATGAAACCACGCACATTGGTCTCAGCATATTCTTATCATATATCCTAACTATAAAAAATACATCCTAGCTAAATTTAAAGGGACTATGGGCCCCATTAAATTCTCCAAATCGAAGTTAAAGGAGCTGTAACGATCTGCTCTTCTTGTGGGGCTTGAGAAGGCTTAGTAGATCCGACCCTACCCCGCAGTATTGTTTTTGGTCAATTTGAAATCCCCTCTGTATGTCAGCAGGACCTTACCCAGACACTCCCCAGTATCCTCAGACCATTTCGGCAGCAGGAATACAGCTGGGAGGCATATATGTAGGTAGTTGACCAGAGTAACAACCATGATACCGGGAGAATTAAACTCAAGGATACACACCATTATCTATGTGATCCAGAAGCAACTTATTTAAGTAAAAAATTCAAACATATTTAAATGGGATAGTACACAGAGGGTGTATACAATAAAACTATGAGAGGGTGTGACAGATACTTACATGAGATGGCCCCACATGGGGTCTAGCAGTAGCTTGATGGCTGGCACCCAATAGGGCTACTTTCTAATACACATCCTGTCACATCCTATACATCCTGTCGAGCACATCAGGGATGTACTTGGAGTACATGGAAGATGTGAATAGCTTAATTTGCTAACAATAGGACAGAACAGATAACAGTGCAATATAGGTTTTAGTCCTTCCTGCTTTGTCTGAAATGCAGGAGTGCATAGTAAGTCACGGTAAGCCCAAAACAGTCCAGCAAATAGTCCAAAGTCCAGGGCTACCGTGACATTACTCCCCCCTTCCAGATGGTCAAGTGTGGGAGCTAATCTGACAGATGACTCCCTAACTTGACCATTACTTGTCTTCTTGTCTGGACAGGCCATCTTCATTGACATGGGCCTTACCACTCCGATGTTTAATGGTGAAGTTATAAGCTCGGGGGTCTAAGCTCCACTTGAGTAATCTTCCATTGTCCCATGCTACTCGAGTTAATCATACCAGTGGGTTGTGGTCAGTGACCATAGTGAATTCTTGTCCATACAAGTATGGCTGCAATTTCTTTAAGGCCCACACTATTGCCAGGCATTCCTTCTCAATGGCTGAGTAAATCACCTAAATTCCTACTGATATAGGTGTCAGGGTGATCTTCCCCCTGCCCATCTACCTGGCTCAGCATATGTGGAAGCATATGTGTGGACGATAAAGGGTCTCTGGTAGTAAGGGGTGGCAAAGACTGGAGAGGACGTCAGGGCTTGTTGGAGGACATGGAAGGTGGCTGCACAGGCTGGGGTCCACACCACCTCCTTGGGTGGTCCTTCTTGGTGAGGTCGGTCAGGGTTTGTTCTTCTCCTCCCTTACCCCTTTATTATCCTCCTCCTTTTTCCCCCATATCATCCTCCTCCTTCCCCCATTATGTCCTCCTCACTGCCCTCCTTATTCTCCTCCTCCATTTCTCCTTATCCTCCCTTCCCCCCTTCTCCTCCTCCCTTTATCATCCTCCCTTGCCCCCTCTTATCATCCTCCCTTGCCCCCCCTTCCCCCTCATCATCCTCCCTTGTCCCCTCCTTATAATCCTCCTCTTCCTCCTCCTTCCCCCGTGATCCTCCTTCCCACTTACCTCCTCCTCACTACCCTCTCCAGTGCCTATCCCCCTCTCTCCTTACTTTTTAACTGGATCCGATGAGCTGCCCGCAGCGTGTCTTCGGCAGTGACCTGCCCGGTATATGCTGATGACGTGACGCGCTGGCGTCAGCGTGTCATGCCATTAGCATATACCGGGCAGTGAGAAGACACGCTGCGGGGGGAGAGATGAGCAGGCAGCTCATCGGATCCAGTTAAAAAGTAATGAGAGAGGGGGATAGGGACTGGAGAGGGTAGTGAGGAGGAGGTTAGGGGGGAAGGAGGAGGAAGTTGATCAGGGGGGAGGAGGATGATAACGG